>OX442416.1:10381758-10443761 GCA_949361645.1 Spongilla lacustris | reverse complement strand
TCCATCCCCACTTTGGGTCATTGGCAGCATGCTTCCTCGTTTCTGCAGACAGAGCTGCCACACCTGCAATTCTACTTGAGTCTTTCAAGGAGACTGGAGTGAGGGGAGAAGTGACTGGATGTCTAGGGCAGCAGGTTGGCCTCTCTCCCAACCCTCCACCAGTATGTCAGCTGGACGAGAGTGATTGATGTCACGACACATACCATGTCCCACTTCCACCCTGACAGACAGGTGTGCCTTGCGACATAATGTCACGCAATTTGTTGTGTCTGATGACTGTGTCACCTCCATGTCTACAGGACACAGCATGGTGACTATAGGAGTCTAGAGCAACCCCTGGGCAAAATGGGCACACTGAGGCAAATGAAGTGTCCACCATCTGCCAGCAGTTTGGAATTCCGGTGAGTGTAGATGCAGATTTAGGCCAACAGAGGGAGCAACCGAGAGCCATGCACTGGCATGGGGGGCCGAAGCTGATAATAGCTAAGCCTTATTTGCAGGAGAGGAGGACATTGAAAGTGTTTCAAAGAGATGTCTGTCCAACTTCTGGGACAAGGATCGCTGGCAAGGCTGATCAGCAAGAACAGGCTCAATAGTGACTGCATCAGAATGTGAGACCTGACTGTTGAATATCATTTTAGTTTGCTGAAGATGGGGGGGGGGGGGGGGGGGGGTTATTGGTATTGCCTACACCTGAGGCTGAAAATGATGCTAAGAACGCTGAACTTGAATGGAGTGCAAGGGAGTGGAGTCCAAGCCTGCCAAAGGAGAGGCTTAGTTGGGCTTGTTGCCAGGCGGCATCCGTAACAAGGCAGGCTGAGAAGCAGGATCTGGTCTCCCTATCAAAAGCCTCAAAGGCTAGACTAGGGGGAGTAGTCAGTTCTCGAAATGTGGACTAGTTTGCAGAAACCTCCACAAATTCGTAGTAACAAGATCGCTACATAGAGGTCAGAGTCAGCCATCTCTAATAGAACAGACAGCAGCTTCTTGGCTTGAGCACACCTCTCTGCAATGAAGTGAGCACAGAAAAGATAGTCCCCAATTGGAGCTCCAAGGATATCTAAATTCGAAAGGCATTATGATTTTACAACTGATGGGAAAGAGGATTTGATTGTCGGACTGAAGTGTTCACATTTGGCTACAGTAGGTTGATGGAAAGTCCAAGGTCGGGACCCATTTCTTCTACTAGCTGCAAAGCATGCAACACTGATGTTTGATTACCTGCCAATACTCCATCATCCAAATACCAGGTTTGAAGGATTAGGTTGAGGCATCCACTATCAGCATCTATACTAGAAACTAGTTTGTGAAGCACTAGGGCAAAAAACATGGCCGGGCCCAAGAGGGTCACCTTGTTGGACCCCTGTCTGTGAGCTCACACAGCCTAAGGAGTGCCACAGTAAGGGAGGTGAGCCATTACTCCAAGCAACCAATGGGAGCAATTCTGGGAAAAAATTTGCCACTCCATCTAGCAATGCTTGTCTTGATACTGAATTGAAGGCATTGTTCATGTCTACTTTAAAAACAGCAAAATTGGCATCATTCCAATTTTCATCCATGCAACTTCTGAGGCTATATTTTTTTCTGCTCCTGCACTGGTGGCAACTCCTAGTTGTAAAGGTTGAAAAAAGTTTGAGATCCTTTCCTTGATTAGAGCACAAATACATTTGCTGGCAAGCCTTCGCAGCGTTTCCCCAACTGCAATTGGTCTTATATCTGGGGGGCAGCCTTCCTTCAACTTATTCAAAGCGATCAGATTTCCTCCTGCTAAATATTTAGAGACTGTGGGAGGAGCCTTCCCAGAAGCAAGCAAGTTCATAACCTCTCTAAGGGAGGCACAGATTGGGGTGGGAAGGGCAGTGGAGGATACATCCAACAGGTGTTGGACATGAAGGCCTGAAGGACCTGCTCCAGCATCCTTTGGGAAGGATCTTAGGACTGAGAGAATGTTGAAGTCAGAACGAAGTGATACAGGCTCCTGGGTGATCTCCGGAATTGTAGAGAGTTGAGAAGCAGGGTGTTTAGACAGCAATAAGTTCCATGTAGTTTCATTATTTGGAGCCAGACCATCCGATGTGAGTATTTTTGGCAAGCCTTTCCCAGAGAGGCAAGGTGTGATAAAGTCTGCACCCCAGTACCCAAAGGTCTCCACTGCTATGGGGATATATGACCAGCCAAGCTCTGAGCACTTGGCATCATTAGAATTGCGCTTGCACACCTCAGCTGTAAGAGCTGCAGATCCACTTGTCACACTCGCTTTCATTAATGTAGTAGAATTTTGTGTAGATGTAACAGTCAGATCTAGGGCTGCTGGTTTGCCCAAATCTGATAAAGATGTCTGATGGCCGTATTATATGATCTTCATGCCCCAAACCACTTTTTCCTTCCACTTGAGGACCCAGACAGGCACATCGGCAAGATTAATAAATGTAGGTTTGCATCATCATGTCGACCTTCCTGAAATTTTTTCACCAACCCCACATCAAGTTGTAATATGGTATGTTATGCGCACAACGTTAATATGTGTACTACTATGTCTGATCCTGACAGACACACAACCATGCACACACACATAAACACACACAAAACAGTAACAATATATGTGTACAATTGCAATCAGGCAAATAGCGCTACAATGATTCAAAACAAAAAATAATAAACACTGCATGAGTATTTGTTACAAGTGCAGCACAAAAGAGTATGTGTGCTAAAAGCCCAAAATTCATGTCTGAAATTTAATTGTCACTCAATGGCTCCCTCAAATCACAGCTGCAGTTTGCTATAACAGCGGTGGAGCTGAGAGAATTGGTGGAAATATCCTCCAGCTGTGCAGGTACATTTTCTTCACATTTCCTTTCAAATAATCCATTTATCTTCTCTCTGAATCTGTCGTACATCCCACAAGCCTTGATGATGATAACAATGAGCTGATACAAGATTGTTACAATCAACACCACTACATAGAAACCCACCAAAATACCAACAGTTATCACAGTATTTTGTGTTTTATCCACTGAACTTTGGTCTGATATGTAAGACATTGAGAGAGCTAGTACAATGTAGTTGAGGAGGTAAAACAGATCAAGGCAATTGTACAATTGATTCAAGTAAATGACCTTTCTGCTTGTCTTTTGAAGTGTTTGTCCAAATGGCTTTATTCCTGCTTGCACTGCAGTGAACAAGATCATAATAGTAGCCTGGATAGACAGAAGTAGAGATGGCTTGTCAGAACTATACACTGGATTTAAACTGTACATCAAAACTAGAAGCCAAAGCCTTGCTCCAAGCCACCATCGCCATTCCCCCTTATAGGGGGCATAATAGGCATCATTCATTGGTTTGATCTGATTGGCCTTCTTGTGGAGATAGTTGAACAGCCTATTGTGTTCACTATATCGTTCTATGATTGGAATGAAAGTGAGAGCAAAGGTGTAAGGAAGGAGGAACAAAGTGCATGTCACTATGGCAATTGCAAATAAAACGGCATGTTTGCCATGAAGGTATTCCATATTTCCATCATAGAACCAGACATAGATATTACCATTGGGCAAGTAAACAGTAGAATATGTGAAAATATCAATGACAGTTCTCAACAATTTGGAATATGACAAGTAGATTAGAGTAGAAAGGACACTAACTGCTCTCTCTCCTGTTATGATGGGAAACATATGAAGAAAGGAGTTAGTGGTTCTGGTTGGTGATCGCTGAAGACAGTAGTGGCAGAGCACAATGACTGTCATGGTGAGGATGAGGAGGTAGGCTGGGAACACAAACTGAAGACCAGTCTTGACAGCATCATCCATACCATCATAGAAACATAGAGGGAGCCCAAGGTCAAGGTTTACAAATGACACAATCAATTGTAATGGTCTTAAAGTGGGTTGGCTAAAGAATATTGAAGTATTGACTTGAATAATGTTGGCATAGAAAATGAGCCCATAGAGTGTGCTATGTTTTACAGTGAGGTTAAGTAAGAAAAGTGCTGCCATCAGTAAGGCACCCAGCACTGAAAATATCAAAAGTGTAATGAGCCACATATCTGAGCACACCTGGCATGTGGTGGAACCAAAGATCACACTAAGGTTACCATGGCAGTGACCACAAATAATACCAGTACGCTCTCCATTGCACAAGTCCCCAGGCCTAGCTAAAGATAGTTTACCTATATTGTTGCAGTACTCCAAAGGACAGATTGAAGTCAGTGCCGGAAGTGTGTTATTGTATAAACCAATCCAGTTAGTGTTATTTCTAGTCACAGTACCATCTGAAGCATCACAGGCCACTCCATGTGATGTGAGGAACAGTGAACAATCACACTCTAAGCTGGACATCAGTGTGAACCCTGGCTCGCATGGTAACAGTGTTACCTCAAGAACTGTGGGAAAGTTAGTGGGATAATTAAACAGAAGCAGTTTAAATGAAGCCATTTCTGGTCCATAGATTTGATACTCCAAAGTACCAAATTGTGTTCCTATCCACTGAGTTTTCTGTGTAGGTCCAAGTGTTATTTGCGAGGAATTACTATTGGTATTAATTATTGCGTAAACCACACTTGGGGATGGGCTACCACCATCATCTACTGAGGCAACATTAAGGCCCACAGTCCTACCAGGATATGTGGTAACCTTCCCTTCATACTGAGTCGTGATATTGCACATGTTAGGATCACTGCAGTTGTACAACAGCACATATGCTGGAAAGGACAGTACTTGGGTGTCATTGATGTCATTCGGTAATTCAGTAATGTTGAAATAGTTTTTCAGGTTGTCAGATTTGTTAGAGGCAGTGATGAGATTACCAGTGCTTAAAACCCCAATACTATAGGTGCACTTATAAATGGGCGTGGCATATACAGAATGACCAGCTTGCAGTGCATGGTTGTCAGTGAAGATAATGGTGTAATTGCTGGTATCAAATGCACAATCATTGTCATCACTGCAGTCTTTAGTCAAGCGTATTGAACACTTGTTTAAATTTGAAGAAAGCTGTATGTCTTGTCCACCATCATTGTAGATAGCACCACCAAATCCAGTTGCCACATTTCTGGAAAACTCCACTGCACAATTTTCAGAGAAATACATTGGGACGTTGTTAGACAGACTTATAGCCCCTCCATTTTCTCCTGTGTTATTTTCAAATCTGATGATACCATTGAGTTGGAGAAATCCACTTGCTCCTTGAATGGCCCCCAGAGGATAGTTAGATAAGAACTGACTCCCTGTGATGGTGTTTCCAATTATATCTACCTTCATTCCATTAAAGGAAATGGCCCCACCTTTGGTCTCATTGTATTCATTACATGAACAATAGTTATCTTTAATAACCACATCCTGGAAAATTAGCTTACCCAACTTCTCACTATCTCTGGTAAGAAAATGGGAAACAACAATAGTTGCATTAGGAATATAACTATTGATGGCATAGACTGCTGCTCCCACATCTGCAGTGTTGTTAGTAAATGTTGAACCCCTAATTAGTACTGAACTAATTGAAATGATGAAAGTAGCTCCTCCAATAAAAGCATAGTTGTTATAAAATGTGCAGTTTGTAATGGTAACAACACCTGTTGAACCGTTCAGCTGCATATCAGTGCTGTTGTCCTGAATATTGCTCAATACTCCAACCCAAGACAACAAGCCACCACCTCCATTACCAGCATTGTTGTTCTCAAATGTGCAGCTTGTGATACTGACGTTAACTGTTGATCCAGGCAGCACTATACCGGTATTAGTGTCCTGAATGTTGCCTAATGTTGCAAACAAACACAAAGCGCCACCATAAAGAGCACTGTTATTCTGAAATGTGCAGTTTGTGATGCTGACATCACCTACTATTCCATACAGCACCATAGCACCACCAGCACTACCATCAGTGCCAGTATTGCAACTGTTGTTTTGAAATATGCAGCCTGTGATGCTAATGTCACCTGTTAATTCGTACAAAATCACACCTCCACCAATACCATCAGTAACACTGTTATTCTGAAATGTGCAATTAGAGAAGCTGACATCACCGGCTAATCCATACCCTAGGAATACCGCACCTCCACCACCAACCATTAGTAACACCATTGCTCTGAAACGTGCAATTTACAATGGTAAAATCACCTATTGAATTCATTCCAAAGAATACAGCACCACCACCACCATGAAGTTTACCACCACCAATAGTCACACTGATAACATTGTGGCAGTCTTGAAATGTGGAACTTGTAATACTAACGTTCCCTATTGACCTCCATAGTAACACACCACCACCATTACTACCATTGTTGTTCTGAAATGTGCAGTCTATGATGCTAACATCCCCTGTTGATGCCAACAAATACACACCACCACCACCATAAAGTGCCCTGTTGTTTTGAAATGTGCAACTAGTGATGCTAACATTGCACATTGATTCCTTCAAAGACACACCACCACCATAAAGTGCACTGTTGTTCTGAAATGTGCAACGAGTGATGCTAACATCCCCTGTTGATGCCCACAAATACACACCACCACCAAAAGGAGCACTGTTGTTCTGAAATGTGCAACAAGTGATGCTAATATTGCCTGTAGAGTTATATATGTACACAGCACTACCACCTGTATCAGTACTTAGTCCCGAAAATATGTTCTCAAATGTGCATTCCGAAATGAGGATATTTTCGACTGATACAAGGTTTATTCTACAGTTAACGAATGTTAACCCTACTATGGTCAACTCTTGCACTGAAATGAATACAAATACTGTACCTTCTTCGCAGCGAACTGTGGTGTTTTTCATCGAAAACCCTGTTATCGTAATGTCTCCTTCATTAGAAATCTTACAGGGCTGTCCTGATGATATGCGATGCTCTCCGCCCTCCAGCACAATAGTCGTATAATTATTGGGTTTGAGTGGTCCGCTGCATAGGTAGTCCTGTAGAGCATAGCCAGGTGGAATGGTAGCGGTGAGGTTGACCGGCTGATCGGACATAACAACCACGCAGCATCTAAGAACGGATAAAAGAAACAAAATTCGAAGGATCATGGCTACTGTTTCTTTGCATTGAGGCTGCAAAAATGATTTACGCGTGGAATATATAAGGCGTATAAGGAATGCAATGATTTTTAATTGCTACATGTATATTACGATGTGGTACTGCAGGGTGGTATCTGTAAAGGAGGACCAAACGCAACGTTTAATGGAAGAGACATATGCTTGAAAGGGGCAAAGGGGCGGAACCTCCCTTCGATTGGGTCAGGAGGCGCCGTTCAAGCATACGAAGCTTATTCGATAGCCTAGCGAACTCATACCCTCATGATGAGCAGTGCAGTTTATGAGAAGTATTAAAGCTTGTACAAATACTATACTTATCGTTAACGTTCCTGCAACGTATGCATGAAGATATTTGGACTAGGCAAGTTTGATGTGCCACACACAAAAACACCTTCCTTCCGCTTGAGGTACCAGTTGCTAATATCTGACTTGAAAAGAAAAGAATCGTGATCATCACTGAATAAACGCACACATGAGCGTTACAATTACGAGTCCAGGGCCGTCGCCGCCATAATATAGAAGTGGTCCGGTTCTGAATCAAAACGAAATGACGTATAGTGTAAATGCAGTTGTGTGGTTCAATTTTATTTTATTTTTTGTTCACTGAGGTATTAAAAGGGGAGTACTATAGTGAGTGAACTGGCATTTTAAACATGCACGGTGTACTACACTGTGTAGACTACATGCACATTCCTGTTCTGCATGTGAGTCTACTAAAGTGATTCATTAGAGAAGTCTTCCAAATAATGGAATTCCTTGGCAGATGGGAGACTGGGACATAACTACATGTACTTTGTAGCAACCAAACATATATGTATACTTGTAAAGTTACAAGAAATGGTGTGACATAGATGATTATGGTTGTGTGTGCATGTTGTACACATGTATACATGCACTTGCAAGAAAAAGTTCATCAGTGTTTGGAATGATGGCAGTATCGCTTTTTATTTTTTGAATCATTTGAGGTTTGTGGTGCCGGTGTCATAGGGTATACGGTCCCCCCCCCCCCCCCCCCCCCCCCCCTTCCCCCCCCCCGGACCCAACTGCCTAGGAAACACGGTCCGTCTAAAAAATTGTACATCCAGGGAATACAGTCCAAGGGAGGAGGCGGACTCAATTCCCTGACAGGTTTGATTTTGATTAAAACAATGTACCTCATCTATACCGCATTGATACCCGGGTCACTTAAACCCCATCTGTAACCCACTTATACCCCTCTATACCCATCG
The DNA here is from genome assembly GCA_949361645.1 of Spongilla lacustris. Taxonomy (NCBI): domain Eukaryota; kingdom Metazoa; phylum Porifera; class Demospongiae; order Spongillida; family Spongillidae; genus Spongilla; species Spongilla lacustris. Next base: position 10,435,509 of record OX442416.1, on the reverse strand, counting down.
AAAATTTTCATTAATCCGGATCAGGAACTATTTTTGCTCCACATTCCCGTGCACGTGCCACCCATGTACGCGTGGTCAACCAGGCAAGGCAATAATTCTGAACCATCACCAATCCTGAAGAGGCATAAGTCGCATAACCCCAGATACTGTACACAATATAGACATTGAGGTTACACCAGTGATGGAAGACAACGATTCGATCGAGCCGCATGCATCTCAGGCAAACATTTTGAAGGTCAGAAGCACATGCATGGCTGTCAGTGTGGCTTGCAGTTATGTGACTACACATGGCCACTGCTGGAAAATTCTCACTGTCCATTGTTGGAATCAGGTGATAGAAATTTTAAGTTACACAAAAGTCAGTTGGCATGTACCTATGTACACCTATATGTATGTTCAGATGAACATGTATAGGTGTGGCCAATGGCCATGGGTATAGGGATGATCCAGCATAAATATGGCTGCAAGTAGCCATACTTGAATATAAAAAACTTATCCGTTTCAACAGTGGCACATGCATATGTCATAATGAAACTTGTTAAAAAAAATTTGTGCGTGCGCTGAGAGCCTTTCTATTACAACAACAATCTTGTTCAACATCTTAGGCAATCTTGTCTAATACTATTGTGATTAGTGTGATGCATAACAAGTACAAAAGCATCATCACCAAAAAGGCAATAAGAATCAATCTACATGTACACATTTTCACAAATGCCCATATAGCTTCTAATGATGTGTCAGAATATCTGCCATAGCTGAACCATCCACGTGGTCACATTGGAGCTTATTGAGGGTTAGAAAGGAATAGAGTAAATGTAATGGCACTAACAGCATATGATGCATAGAAATTTCATGAATAATTTGTTTGCCTTTTGCTCAAGCTATGCAATATTAGGCTTTCTGTTCATCCTTACTTGAAACTTCAAGTATACATAGATTAAATTATGTTGTTCAAATTCAAACTACATGTGAGGCTTGAAATTTCAAAAGTACTGAGACTGTAACATATTTGTCAGACATTCATAGAACACAAGTCCTATAATGTTACTTATGATAGGGTTTTTTTATTAACATGAATTCTATGTCTGATATACATGTATTTGGCATCTACCGTTTTGATACATGGCAGTATCGATCTTTATCCTGCCTACTGTAAAATTATAATAATTACTGGCCATTTTGAAATTTCAAACAACATTTGACCATTAAAAACAGCACTCATCATGCACTTATTCTTTTTCTCTCACAGAATAAAGAATCTGAAGTGGATGATGTTGATGTTCAGCTAGGAAGTTTTGTGGCCACATTGGGCCTCAATGAATTCAAGGAGGAACTGCCACAAATTGCCAAAGTCCTGGCTATTGATGATGGTTGTATTACTCAGGAGGGGTGCATGGTGGGAACACTGATATACAGGAACATGGGCTCCATGGATAGTTAAATCTGTGGAGCAAACAATTTATGTATGTGCACAGAAACAATATTGTAGCAAATCTTTATTTAAGTCCATGCAACAGGCAATTTTGCATGAACTAGAACTTGATCATAAAAATATGACACATCTTTTGAATGATTTAATAATTTTATATACAGTGAAACTGCTTCATGTGTATAAAACAGGGATACATGTAGGTAATACAAATAAATCAAAAACTTCTCTATCGAGAAAGTGATTGGTGGTATGTAGGATTGGTGGTGCAAAAAGCAAGGAAACAAGGTACAGTATGATAAAGTGAGGTTTGGTAGGATCCTACAACTCACAGTCCTGAATTTGCAAATGAAGAAGCCTATTTGCAAATGTAGGACTGTTTTAGTTGTAGGATCCACCCAAACCTCACTTTATCATACTGTACCTTGTTTCCTTGCTTTTTGCACAACCAATCCTACATACCACCAAAATAAATCACTTTCTCGATAGAGAAGTTTTTGATTTACATGTTCCCCTATTTTTTTTTTGTCTCTGCCAGAAGTGTCAGTTCAATATAATATATGGCTTAGTGTATTCGTTGCGATGTATAGGACGCTTAGATTCCTTTTATGTGTAGTCTGAGTATATATAGGCCTCTTTTTTATTTTATTCATAGGCCTACCTTTGTTCTTCGGATATATTAAACTGAGAGTTCTCCTTGCTAAAGAGCCGTTTTCTTTGGCTTGGTCCTTTGCTGAATTAGAACCGCCTGTTGTAAACGTGTCTGCAGCTGCGTACGTATGCGTAGCTTGGCAACAGTAAATTAAGACGCGTATGTCACGTTCCTATTGCAACTGCTAGGCAACCGAGAATTTTCACCGATAATGAATTTCACCTGCTTGGGTCATTTCACGGCATTTCATCACCAGCTAACAACTGTAGGTATTATTTGTATGAAAGGGCACGTTTGGAAATAAAATGCAACATTTTGACGCTAATATCGTTTTCTTACGACGTTTCTGTCGCGAGTTATACGTGATGAACGGAAGACTAAGAACAAAAATTAAATCGCGGAATTTTGGTACCGACTTGTCACACCACGTAAACGGCACTGTTTAGCGAAGCTCACGTTATATGTGCATATCTGTCATGTTTGTGATGGATTATATGCGAGCTGGCGAGTAATGGCAATGCTTTGTTACCGTTTTAAAACGCTCGATCGAAAACCACGCCCACTAAAGCCAATCCGAAGCCAATCCTACATAGGACCCACTACCGTGGGGTAGTGGGTCCTAATACACATGAAAATGAATGTGGTATAAATATAAATCAAAGTTCTTTTCAGTGTTGACATGTCTAAGTTGATTTCATTTGCTTCTCTGTAACTTTCTCATCTCTTATGGTACCACTCTTTGCACTGACTGCACTGCACAAGGTATTCAATGGATGGTGCCTTTGTAATGTCCCTGCAGGTGCAATAAACTTTAACTGTTTTTTTGTACTAACAATAATTTATTAATTCAATTACTGTTGCCATTTGATATACCAGTTGATTATTCATCATCTCATCTTAATAACATATGCCCCCGGTTTCTGATATTACCAATAGGTGAAACCATGCAGTGATGCCTCTTTGTATTACGCTATTGTGGACTTATTTAAACCGCTGGACTGTAAACATTTGGCTCCAATAAACCACTCTTTCTCCTGCAATGATATAAGCAGACATGATAAATATAAAAAGCAGTGCATCTTTTAAAATTCACTACCTATGAAGTTGTTATGCTTGCAATACAATGTAATTTACATCCAAATACAAATGGCTAGTCTATGCATGCAAAAAATTAATGCCGAATTACCTGTCTGTGGATGGTAAGGCTCTGGTGTTGTATAAGATGATGTTCGATGTTAAGAAGTTTTGTGCATGAGTTCATGGTCACCCTGGTCAGATGTAATTACCTTTGGAAACCCCATCCTCATGAAGATTTAATATAATATAGATATTTATATGCAAAGTACATGTACCTTACTCTTTAATCTGCGTGAAGCGATCCTGAATTCAGGATCGGTACAATCCTCAATTCAGGATAGTGAGTTCTTCCGTTTATAACAACCATTGCAGTGAAAATTAAAATCATTAAAACATAGAAGCTGTTTGTTTCAACAATGGTGCGCACATTCTATAGCATGAAATAATTTTAATCATCTAGAAAGCTGCCCAAACCTCATGGATGCATAAGCACGTTTCGCTGCTCTCGATTACATAAATTAAATGATTAGCAATATATAGTTTGTAATGCTTTAAAAGAGCATTGAACATATCAATTTTACTCCTTTTCCCTACTTATTGGTGGTAGCACCTCCAGACTAGCTCTTGGTAGAAGTTGTATTTTTATCAAACTTGTACACAAAATAATAGAAATGTGTAATGGATTATCACTGTCCGAGTATCCACCCCTTCTTTTTATGTCCCAACAGTACTGGTGGAAGCATTTCTACCAATGCCAGGCACTTCTACATTGCTCTCAACGACAGAAATGTGTTTTTATTTTTATTTTGCAGAGGCTAACCATCTACTACCCGCTCTGACTCGCTTCGCTTAGTCCGCCTTGAGTTAATTCGATGCTCATACATGTACCTCCTGTGTCCCATATTCTTGAATTTGCTTATATGGCGCTCCTTACAGATCTTTGTAACAGTTTCTATCTTAAAAGTAAGCTTCCTGCTCTTTCCTCAACCTTATACCTGACTTTGATGGTAACCGCGGCATTATTTGCGAACGAAAAAGGAAACTAAGCCTAAACATTGTTTTTTCTAAATGAGATAAAAATTTGAACGACTAAAATGGATAGCAATGTTTAGATGAAAGCCTACAGAAGCTAAATAGCAACAACAACAAAAAAAAAAAAAACATCTATACCGTTCGAATTGATGTCGATACGAGCGGCTTAAAGTTGTTGCCAGGGCAGTATGCATGCAGTTGTTCAGCACTTGACACTTTTCGTCCACCACTGCCCTCAGAAATATAAACATCAACTCTTGCTTGTTGGTGAGAGAAGTGCGTATCACAAACTTCTTTCCCTGCTGCTGCTTCGTTGCATGTGATAATAAGCAATGCATTCTAGGCCAGCAGCTCTAGCTACTAGATGTGTTGTGACATTTCCACCAAATTTCTTTGTCATTGTCACTTCAGTTGCAGGATAACCTTCTTTATGTGTGGAAAGCGTTGCTTAAGCATGTGAAATGATGCTTCAAGACAGGTTAGGTCAACTGATGAATCTGTCTTCTCATCACCAAGTACAATTGAGTCGAAAAAATGTGGTGTTTTTCCCTCACTATTTTCATCTTCATCATCATCCACCTCAGTTTGTGAGTTGCTAACATCTTTGTTACCCTCCATACTGTTGTCTTCAACTCTGTCACTCTAGTCATCCTCATCAGCCACATCACTGTCATCTTCATCGATGACAGTGATGAAGCCATCACTGTCCCCTTCAATCATTCTGTCACCCTTAATACAGATTAACCTGCAAATCATTCTGAACAAAAAAGTAGCCACACTATAGGTAGATTTGTGACCATTTGTCCTTCAGGGGCAGGCCATTCGGAGAAATTTTTACAGTGGAACCCCGAAATGCGGACACCATCGGGACCCACCTGAAGTGTCCCGATAATCGAGGTGTCCTTTATTCAGGGGTTGAGACCTTTCAGAGTAACTTGTTTGGGACCTAGAGATAGTGTCCTGTCCGTATTTCAGGGAGTCCGCATTTCGAGGTTCCACTGTATTGGCAATGGACCCACTAGATCGATGCCTACATGTAACTCAGTCAGTAAAGCACACAAGTAAGATCATTAGTATATACATGTATGCTTTTATATTCAGATCTGCTGCTGACCTGGATGTAGAGAAGCTTCAGCCTTCACAAACTTAGCATCATTATTGCGCTGCATGGCATGTATCACAAATCCGTACAAACGAACGAATGTCATCACCACGTCTTTCCAGTAAAATCTAGAGGAAATTTTTTCAAGCGTCTTACATGTATATCTCTTCCGAGATGGCCTCCACCTATGGTAAAATTATGCAATCTTAATCAGTCGCGTATTATATAAAGGAATTAAGGAAGGAGAAGTGATCCTATAAAATGAAAGGGTGAGGTCAAGTTCCCCTCTCCCCTCAGCCTACTATAGATACGACAATTAATTCCCCCCCCCCCCCCCCCCCAAATTAAAGTGCCCTGCACCTTTCAATACCTTCGTACCTCAGCGTCAGTTATATTAGAAATAACGTTAACATATACACTGTGCTACAAACGTGTTTTACGCCAGCGTATATTCTAATGTATAGCACCAATTTACGCTAGTTATACACCTATCGTATATTAATAGAATCTCTGGCGTAAAACTAGTGGATAGGAACAGTATACACTTCAGTTATACGCTGAGTGTATATTTTTCTCTTAGGCACTTTAGTATACTATTTGCGTACTCTTCTCGCTTATGAATTGAATATCAGCCGGATATTGTCTAATGTCAATGACGCAATTCTTATCTCATCCTCCTGGTCCCCTGCCCTTCAAGCCCCCCTCCCCCCCCCCCCCCCCCCCCCGGCCTCGCCCATTGATCACCTTTTTAAAAAAAAGAAATATAATGTTTCTTACATACATGAACACATATATACACACACGTTCGAAACGCTGCAACGGCGTGACCCGCGTCAGAAACTGAAATGAGAGAGAGCGTAGGTAAAACCAGTGTTGCCGCGGCCAGCCTTGGCCGTCCGGCAGCCGCGAAAAATTGCTAAAATTTGTGCTGACCGCCATCGGCCGCGGGCCGTCAATGTGTCTGGCCGTCTGAGCCGTCAAAGTAGGTTGACCGTCAGAATTTTACGGCTGACCGTAAAAAATATTATCCGGTCACTGACGGCCAATTAGCTACTGCAATATGGCTGACGATATCGAAGAACCACAAGAATTTATCATGGTTGATAGCTTCCCAGAAAGCACAGACAGGCTCATGCCAGGTTCAAGTTAAGGAAGAGATTTACAATATTGCTGGTATAGTACTGATGATGCACCTGCAGATGTCCAATTTTATAATGTATGGTCCAATTGAACGGAGATGACATGCACAACAGCAATTGCATTGGATGCTTTTAAAAAAAAAAAATGATTTTGATTAACGCGACGCAGAGCGCTTGGCTGCTGATCCTATTGGGATGCAGATAACCATGCAGCAAAGAGATGGTAGACGATGAGTTCCGGCCTAACAGCAAAATCCACTAATTGGAGTGCATGTAAAGAATGTCATGGAATGGTGGAGCATTAATGAAGGTGGAGCATTATTAATGAAGGAAATTTAATAAAGGTGCATATGCATGGCACTAAAATATTTGGCTGTTCCACGTCAAGTACACCTTTTTCCCAATTGAAGCTAATCCTTGACAGAAAGAGGTACATGGAGAATGAGGCAGACAGGCTTGAAAGGATTTTGCTTTTACGCTGCAACAAGAACTTCAGTGCCAGCCCTAATTTCCATCCTCACCTCCTTAATTCTCTTCAGGCTATTTCCATTATGTCCATAGGGTATATTCATTCTTTGTATTTATCCGTTCAATCATTTTTATATACATGTATATTGCATCTGGTATCAGCTGTCTAAATGAATTAGTATAAAGCCGCATCTATACACATGCAAACCGATGACCAGCAGTGAATGCGGAGTTATATACGCTGCCAATACAGTAAAATAATACACGTATGCAAGTTTTGACCGACTAAGACCGTCTGCCGTGACCGGTAAGTATGAATTGGCGGTTTTTGACGGTCCAAAACTGACCGTGACCGTGCCGGATAGGTTTCAAACGGCCTGCCCGTGATCGTGACCGTATGGACTGGTCACGGCTATCTCTAGCCGTGACCGGGACCGCCAGAGGTCTATTCCGGTCAACTGGCCGTCCGTGACTTCCTCCAACCGGTCAACCGCGGCAACACTGGGTAAAACTTTGCCCTATAAATAGACCAAGGCTTACCATATATCCATTCCATACTGCACAGTCTAAGTGAAACTGGCAAAAGAGACCAGTGTAATAGCATGCGCAACTATCTACAACAGCTTACTATGAATTCAAGTATTCAGCCAAGTGCACACTACGCGTACGGTGCTCTAGATAGGAAATAAAAACACAGCACAATGGGACAGATAAAAAGATATGCGCACTTGGCCCACCTTCACTTCACCAGCGTGCCGGCGTAATGGGAAAGAAAACAACGTACTGAACTTACACTTTGTGGCAGATCTAGAAACACTTGCACGCTACTACACATTTTGACTAAAAGAGCATGATAAAGGTACATAATTTACATACTGACAGTCCGACACGACTTCCTATGCCTATGGGATACTGAGGGAAAGAAGTTGCAACGTAGGAAAACAAAAACGGCGCAAGATAAGGTCATACCTGCTGAGGGCCGGGATTCATCGCAGCTATACAATAACACCTGCCTACGGCGCTAATATTATGATCCTGCAGCAGCTGCCAAGATTTGCGCGTCATATCACGTGACGTAAGTATACGTATGTATGCATGGGGCTCAATGCATCAAATGGTTCAACGATCGATATGCATTCGGATGTGTTTAATTGATTATACGCTGAAGACGCAAATTTACGTTCAATAATTATTACGCTACTCATTCGGAATGCCTAGATCGGCCCTCAATCCTGCTTTCAGTGCTTTGGAGTCAGCCTCTTTGACGGTATTGGTTCACGTACAACCTGACTCCATACTTGAGCAGCCATATCCCCAAGACAGTCCCGAACTTCGTTATGTTGATGGATGACAAGACCACCTGTCTTACAGTCTAATACATGTTGCAGCGTGAAATTTGCACTACATCCATCACACTAGGTAAACAATCAATGATCCGCGGAGTAATAAACGGAGGCTCGCTTACGTGCGCGTCATCAGGCAAATGGTCCATTGCTATGATGACAACATAAATGGATAGAGAATGGCAAAGCGCGCGCTCGCGAAGGTTGAATCGCGAAGGTGTCATAAGAACTTAAGGATGATGATGCCCTGGAGAGCTATTGTTGTGACCCTGACGAGCCTTTTATGTCAGGGAGTGATGATAAATTCAGTGACCTTGGTAGACTATTATACATGTAAGTGCATGCAGTACATATAAAAATACATGTAGATGCACAGCATATTGCTGAACGCAAAAGGAAGCACAGACCAGAGAATGACAGCACATCACTCCTGACAGTCAGTGCTAAAGCACGGCTATCTACATGACACACTCATGCTACTTCCCACAGTAGGCCATATCTGCAGAGACACAGATCCCTTGACCCAGGGAGCCTGTGGCCACATCCACGTAGTTCCGACACTGGAGGAGAAAGGGGATGGGGAGGGAGGGAGGGATGGGGGGGGAGAGGGAGGAGGGGACGAAGGAGGGAGGAGGGAGGAGAGGACAGAGTGGATGGGAGGAGAGGACAGAGTGGATGGAAGGGAGGAGAGGACAGAGTGGATGGAAGGGAGGGGATGATAGTACGAGAGTGAGGTAAGAGGAACACAAGTGGTCAGTGAATATCCATCACAAACGTACATAGCAAACAGGGAGAGGGAGGAAGGTAGCTGAGGTGCTTACAGGTGTGGGGTGTCCCTCTAAGATGGAGTCCACCTTGCGCAGGGTGAGCAGATGTTCTTAGGTGATGAGCCTCACACCATGCTGCATACAGGATGGGGCAGGCATGACCCTGTGAGGGTGTGAGGGGGTAGTGACATCACTCTACAATGTACACAATAAATTTTAAAATGCCAACAGTATGTATGCAGGTTTCCACACCTACATGTATGTTTTCACTTTAATGACAGGAAGTGCAGACATATACATGTATGTAGCTTACCTTGGAGAGTACAACTCTGTCACTGGACGGATCCTTGGGGACGTCATCTGTGTGGAGAGGGGGGAGGTAACCATATCTCAGTTAATACTAATCATGGACACCCATATAGACGACATTCAATATCAAAATAGCTACATGTATCTTTCCCTAGATAAATGAACATACATGTATATAACCCCCCTCCTCTTCTCTCAGACTCCACCTCCTTAAACAACCCTCCTTCACCTGGCACAATGCCCCCTCCCTCCTCCCCCCATGACCTTCCTCCTATGCCCTCTCTCCAGAGGACAAACCTACTGGTGTAGTGCAGCTCATAGAAAAACAGCACAGCTAAGATCTCCGCAGCTGATGCACTCGAGGTAGGATGGCTGCAGATATAGAAGAGGAAAGACAAATAATCTTTGTCCAATGGAGGAGGAGGAGGGAGGGGGAGATAGGGAGGAGGAGGTTGGAAGGGAGGGTCATAGCGATGACGGAATTGAAACTATAAAAACCGAGTCACTCAAAATCTTTTCACTTTGCACCAGCACGGCTATCTGCATCACTCCTGATACACTTAGCATACCAGCATGACACTCCCCTTGTGCGCACCAGTGACACTCCCCTTGTGCGCACCAGTGACACTCCCCTTGTGCGCACCAGTGACACTCCCCTTGTGCGCACCAGTGACACTTCCCTTGTGCGCTCCAGTGACACTCCACTTGTGCGCACCAGTGACACTCCCCTTGTGCGCACCAGTGACACTTCCCTTGTGCGCATAAGTGACACTCCACTTGTGCGCACCAGTAACACTCCCCTTGTGCGCAACAATGACACTCCCCTTGTGCGCACCAGCGACACTCCCCTTGTGCGCATCAGTGACACTCCCCTTGTGCGCACCAGTGACACTCCCCTTGTGCGCATAAGTGACACTCCACTTGTGCGCACCAGTGACACTTCCCTTGTGCGCACCAGTGACACTCCCCTTGTGCGCACCAGTGACACTCCCCTTGTGCGCACTAGTGACACTCCCCTTGTGCGCATAAGGTACACTCCACTTGTGCGCACTAGTGACACTCCCCTTGTGTGCACCAGTGACACTCCCCTTGTGCGCACCAGTGACACTCCCCTTGTGCGCACTAGTGACACTCCCCTTGTGCGCATAAGGTACACTCCACTTGTGCGCACTAGTGACACTCCCCTTGTGTGCACCAGTGACACTCCCCTTGTGCGCATAAGTGACTCCACTTGTGCGCACCAGTGACACTCCCCTTGTGCTCACGAGTGACACTCCCCTTGAGCGCACAAGTGACACTCCCCTTGTGTGCACCAGTGACACTCCCCTTGTGCGCATAAGTGACACTCCACTTGTGCGCACCAGTGACACTCCCCTTGTGCGCACCAGTGACACTCCCCTTGTGCGCACCAGTGACACTCCCCTTGTGCGCACCAGTGACACTCCCCTTGTGTGCACCAGTGACACTCGACTTGTGCGCACCAGTGACACTCCCCTGGTGCGCACAAGTGACACTCCCCTTGTGTGCACCAGTGACACTCCACTTGTGCGCACCAGTGACACTCCCCTTGTGCGCACCAGTGACACTCCCCTTGTGCGCACCAGTGACACTCCCCTCATGCGCACCAGTGACACTCCCCTGGTGCGCACAAGTGACACTCCCCTTGTGCGCACAAGTGACACTCCCCTTGTGCGCACCAGTGACACTTCCCTTGTGCGCACCAGTGACACTCCCCTTGTGCGCACCAGTGACACTCCCCTTGTGCGCACCAGCGACACTCCCCTTGTGTGCACCAGCAACACTCCCCTTGTGCGCACCAGCGACACACCCCTTGTGCGCACCAGTAACACTCCCCTTGTGCGCATAAGTGACACTCCACTTGTGCGCACCAGTGACACTTCCCTTGTGCGCACCAGTGACACTCCCCTTGTGCGCACTAGTGACACTCCCCTTGTGCGCATAAGTGACACCCCACTTGTGCGCACCAGTGACACTCCCCTTGTGCGCACCAGTGACACTCCCCTTGTGCGCACTAGTGACACTCCCCTTGTGTGCACCAGTGACACTCCCCTGTGCTCACGAGTGACACTCCCCTTGAGCGCACAAGTGACACTCCCCTTGTGTGCACCAGTGACACTCCCCTTGTGCGCATAAGTGACACTCCACTTGTGCGCACCAGTGACACTCCCCTTGTGCGCACCAGTGACACTCCCCTTGTGCGCACCAGTGACGCTCCCCTTGTGTGCACCAGTGACACTCGACTTGTGCGCACCAGTGACACTCCCCTGGTGCGCACAAGTGACACTCCCCTTGTGTGCACCAGTGACACTCCACTTGTGCGCACCAGTGACACTCCCCTTGTGCGCACCAGTGACACTCCCCTTGTGCGCACCAGTGACACTCCCCTCATGCGCACCAGTGACACTCCCCTTGTGCACATAAGAGACACAGCATGTGACCTATATGTACAATCTCTTTGGAGAGGTGTGCAGCGACCTTGACACGATATTCCTGATGGGCAGCAATAGGGTTACCTGCCAACTGCAGCTGAGGGAGCATGGGAGGGGCAGAGGATGAGGAGAGTAGGGTGGGAGGGGCACTGATAAATGGAGGGAGGGGAACAGAAAGAAAGAGGGAGGGGAACATCTGTTTCCCTACCTCTACCTGTAAACATTAGAGCCACCACATCCACCCTCCCTACCATTACACTTGGGGATCAGATCACTATAGCACACCCAGGATCAGCTCAGTGCCCTATAGCATGTGAACATATCAAGGTGACCACATTACCCAAATTTTACTGTACATGTCTTATAAATATGCTTATGCCACATGCAAGCATAATGGCCTTAGCACCTGTCCATTGAATGTTTATAGACATGAACATATGTAAGCATCCTAATATGGTCAAAGTGAAGGCATTGAACCAAATTTATTCCATTCCAGAAATTCAGTTCCAGCATTAGAGGCCTGTATATCTAACACGAGTTATTCTGCTGTACCTGCCTATCCGGTGATCGGATAACATCAAATTCCCACACAAACTCAACAGAGATGTGCTTACATATGCCTTTAATGAGTATAAATGGAATGGTGACTACCATGGTAAGAAATACACCCACTTGAACACGCGCACTCATGGGGACAAATGTCCATCACAGGTTGTGTGAGTGTCAGAGTCTACACAACATCACATCCAATGTTCTGATGGATTTTACAAATAATATTTTAATCAGTTTTCAACGGTCTACTTCGTTAAAATGTATTGCGTGTGCGCTACATGTAGGCCTATGCACACGCCTGTGCTGCCTCTCTAGCAAGTGCTAATGCTACGCCGCTGCTGCAATTGGAATTGCTATGTGTACAGGATATCTAGAGTGTTGATATTCACTACTATACACAAAATAGTTTCTACACCTCTCACTTCACTAGCTTACACACGTATCAACAAAACTCTTCACATGTACAGTCCTAGACACGCACATCAATTAACGCACTCCTTTATATCACTCCTAGACACAAGTTTTTTACGTTTCGTACATGGGATTGTACTATACTCAGACACACGAATTAAGAGCTGACAAAGGGCTACCCATTTGAGGTACGGTTAAATAACGGAGCCCAATTCTATGGTATTTGGCAGGAGCCAACCTAGCGGAATGCACCACGTACATGTATGGGCCACATGGATTCTTACCAATTTACGTGCATGATCAGATGAAAGTAGCCGTCATGGAACATACTAGTACGGAGTATTTAACGATCGGAGCGATCAACACACACCAATATGTAGCTGCTAACAGTTACATTGCTGTCCCAGACTCCTCCAAGGCTTGAGAAAAGGCGATTCGTATCTGTTCAAAAGTTTGCTCACGCGCATACTGTTGTACATAGTCTCGTACCCAGATTATTAATACGTCTGGGTACGAGACTACACAATGCCGTCATGTTGGGTCTGGTAACGAGAGTGTTGTATAACAGTAGTATACTCGCAGTGCATCTTTGGTAGTGGTATAACAGCAGAATACGCCAGCGGATGTTGCCGTTATACGCTCTAATTGTATAACACTTGTATTCTAGAATAATACAACTTAATATACTCTGCAGTATAACATTGTTTTAGCACAGTGATATAATTAGAGCTGTTGTACCTTGTAGAGCATGCAGCATGGCAACTTTCCATGCGTTCCAAGGTACGTATACTCGTTATAACCCTTCTCCAGTTTCGCTCGGGCAAATTTTGATTCCTTCCAACCACTTTGGAGTAGTACAGAATGCCACGCTCCAATTTGTAATTTGATACCTTTCTTCTGAAAGCACGCTTTTGATCCTTTGAACAGTCGGAGGTATAGCATTGCCAACCTGAACGCAAGAACTCCTTGATGCTGTCATATTCAGCCATTTCTTTACAAGGATCTAAGATATGACTTCAAAACAACCCACCGACAACAGAGTAGACTGACAGCGCTATTGCAAGACGCCATAGATAGTACAGTGGAACCTCGAAATGCTGACTCCCTGTAATACGGACACCTCGATAAACAGGACACTATCTCTAGGTCCCAAACAAGTTACTTTGAAAGGTTTCAACCCCTGAATAAAGGACACCTCGATTATCGGGACACCTCGATTATCGGGACACTTCAGTTCAGGTGGGTCCCGTCGTCCCGATGGTGTCCGCAGCGGCATTTCGGGGTTCCACTGTACTAGATTGCAGATTGTCGTTGTTCTACACTAGGCAAATGCAGGACAGTTCAATTCGGCGCTAATCTAGAAGCTAGCTGTAGATTATTGAAGATATGGTCCCTTGAATGGCTCACCAAGCCGAACAAAAGATTGACGGAACAAAGATGAGGCTCTTGTAGCGCAGATAGCGCTACGCTACGCTAGAAATGCTACAAATACGGGATACGATTGTATACAATGCTGCCTGCACGTACCTATTGCCACCTATGATGACGTAAGTACACTTTAGTCTCGTACCCAGACCCAAACGTACGTAAGCATTATCGCTTACAGTATAATGCAACGACATTCTCGCGTAGCGGTGATGTAATCCATCCGCTACTGCGAGTGTGGGTCTGGGTACGAGACTAAGTACACTTTGCACGGATGTTATTATGTACACAAGAAAGGATCGATGATTTGTCATGTGATTGTTTTAGCTTCTGCAAACACTTGATCATAGTATAAATACGAATTTTGTTGCAGAATGGTCTGAATATGCTGCTGAAAAAAGTGTGCAAGTACGCATGCAAATCGCAAAACACGGATCGACGTTTTGAGCCATGCCATGCAAAAGGAGTGTGTCAAATCGATCCGCTAATCAGTGCACACACTGGCAAGTGATAGAGCTTTAAGCGGAATAGAAATTAAAAAAAAGCTTGAGGAAGGAATACTTGTAGACCCTTTTCATCGCGTGAGCAGTGACATTAAAATTATTCGTTGTCCGCCATCTTGGTGCTGAAGTTACTATAGGACGGTATGGGCAAAACAAAGCTTTTGGTTATTGCTGTACGTTCACAGCAGTGTTGCCGCGAAATAACCTTCATCTTTAATCGTCTATATCGCGATACATCGCGATATGAGCATTTAATCGCGATATAAATATCGCGATATAGTAAATTATTCATGATCATTTATCCCTTGGTTATTAAATGTTAGGGTGAATAGTTATGGTTACCGCGAAGGATATGGTACAGGTATACGTGTACTTACGCTAAATGTACTTGCTACCACAGACGATTTCATGAGTGTTGATCGCAAAGCCTTCAAAATTGCCGTATGGGAGGCTTTGGAAGGCACCAAAAATCAATTGTTTTTTAGCTACATGATAACCTGTCAGCAGAAATCAATTTCAGAAAATAAGGTCCATTGTTGTGGTGGAGGAATCATCATACGTCCCTACCATAGCTAAACCAGCAAGCAAGTACTTGTGCATTTTGGCTTAGGTATTTTCCTTAAGAACAAAAGGTTGCGCCCGTAAGGGCGTGGCATCTTGCATGAAAGGCTGCATTGGCAATTGTAAGGCAAAATTCAACCTGAACTGGTTTAACTGTAACAGTAAATTATTTTCATTGATTTACCTAAATGTATGCTTATTCTCTGCTCGTTTCTAAATTTTATTTCTGTATATCTTTGTTTACGTCCGTGCACGTTTATTTCGCGATATGACTAAAGATTAATCGCGATATATCGCCTTTCGCGATATAAACATTTAATCGCGATATATCGCCTTTCGCGATATATCGCGGCAACACTGGTTCACAGTAAGTGATTATGGTTTTTTTTTTTTTTACAGTGGGTACTGACATCATTCCATGGTAAGAATATAAAAGTATTACGAGAGGCCCATGCCGTTCTATTGAGCACCAAGATGGCGGACAACATTGAAATGATTTGAATTAACCTAAAATGAATTTCATTAAATTAACGTCACATGAAAAGGGTCCATTATGAAAATTTCCCCGCGTTTTTCGTGGATGCGGTGTTAGTGATTTGTAATTTTTATTTTTATTTTGCAGCTTTGCCGGGTTTGGTCAAGGGACTGGGCAGATATGGCTGGACAACGTAATATGCAATGGGAACGAGACGAGCCTTCTGCAGTACTCGTACAACCCCTTCGGAGTGCATGACTGCACTCACGTGGAGGACGCCGGAGTGAGATGCGCTCCAGGTAAAATATCAGACCATGTGGTTCGTAAGCTTAACGTATAGTTTTAAAAAGGTTATTTTCCTCAATCCCTCCAGTTGGATACGTGGGCATAGCCTACCCGATTTGACTGAGCAACGGAACTTACGGCTATGTGGAGGTGAACGTCAGTGGACGGTGGGGGACGGTGTGCGATGACAGCTGGGGTATTGTGGATGCGAACGTCGCCTGCAGAGAGCTCGGTAGGTCACGTGAGGCATATAGGGATGGCATGTACATGTGATGATGTTTTATCATAAGAATACGAATACTTAGATTACAACAGCTTCATTGCGATAATTCATTGTGTCAACCATCATTTCATCACTGCTTATGTACTAAGTTAGTGCCACCATTTTATGAAGCATGTGTGCACTTATGAAGTATGTTGGGTCTGGTAAGGTCGAAGGATATAATGTTGCTGTGCACATGTGTTGGGTAGGTTAGATGGCCTGGGAACTAGGTACACATTTTGGGACTCAACAGATCAACATTGCATCAGCAGTATACAAAGATTTAAGCATTTATGCCAGGAATGTGTGTACTGCTTCAATATTGTATACATGGCAACTCTTGCATTCATCCTGCTTAGTTAGCAAGAAATATGAACCAAACATGTTTTGTACTATTTGGGACATCGAATGCCTGTAGTGTATAGAGCATACATGTGCCTGTAGTGTATAGAGCATACATGTGCCTGTAGTGTATAGAGCATACATGTGCCTGTAGTGTATAGAGCATACATGTGCGTGTAGTGTATAGAGCATACATGTGCGTGTAGTGTATAGAGCATACATGTGCCTGTAGTGTATAGAGCATACATGTGCCTGTAGTGTATAGAGCATACATGTGCCTGTAGTGTATAGAGCATACATGTGCCTGTAGTGTATAGAGCATACATGTGCCTGTAGTGTATAGAGCATACATGTGCCTGTAGTGTATAGAGCATACATGTGCCTGTAGTGTATAGAGCATACATGTGCCTGTAGTGTATAGAGCATACATGTGCGTGTAGTGTATAGAGCATACATGTGCCTGTAGTGTATAGAGCATACATGTGTCTGTAGTGTATAGAGCATACATGTGCCTGTAGTGTATAGAGCATACATGTGCCTGTAGTGTATAGAGCATACATGTGCCTGTAGTGTATAGAGCATACATGTGCCTGTAGTGTATAGAGCATACATGTGCCTGTAGTGTATAGAGCATACATGTGCCTGTAGTGTATAGAGCATACATGTGCCTGTAGTGTATAGAGCATACATGTGCCTGTAGTGTATAGAGCATACATGTGCGTGTAGTGTATAGAGCATACATGTGCCTGTAGTGTATAGAGCATACATGTGTCTGTAGTGTATAGAGCATACATGTGCCTGTAGTGTATAGAGCATACATGTGCCTGTAGTGTATAGAGCATACATGTGCCTGTTAATGTGTTAATGCTACATGTATGTTCATGTGTATGGCTAAGGGACAAAATTGGTCATACCCTCCCCCTCCCTTACCCTCTCCCACAGGGTTCATGGGTGCACTGATAGCCATAGGGCGTGGCTTCTTGGGCCAAGGCCCCGCCTCCCAGCCCATCTGACTGGACGAGGTCACCTGTATGGGCAGTGAGCCCAACCTTACCCTATGTCACCACAACGCCATAGGCACCAATGACAGCGAGGACGCCGGTGTTGTGTGCCAGGGTGAGTGGGAGGGGCTTGTGCATGTGTGTATATGTGTGTGTGTGTGTGTATTAACATGTACTTGTACAGTTCATATATGTACTCTGCTGTTGGTATGGGGTCCATTACTCGGGAGAAATCTGATAACCAAGCTGTTTGATCACATGATCTCTACTTTGATCACATGATCTCATTGATCAATACATTGAGATCCCATGATAAGTGGCCTATGTAGGTGAACACATTATGTTAGTGACTTCACTAATGTGGCTGGTATGCTGAGGTGACCATTAATGGCAGGTTCCATGATACATGTAGGGAGTGAACAGCTTTTGCTTTATATGTTAAACAAAATAAAATTATATCACTGCCAAAGTGTTTTGATGCAAGGATCACATGAGTTTTTTTTTTTTTTTTTTTTTAACAGCGATGCCTTGAGATCACACAGGTCTCATTGATGCCTTGAGATCACACAGGTCTCATTGATGCCTTGAGATCACACAGGTCTCATTGATGCCTTGAGATCACACAGGTCTCATTGATGCCTTGAGATCACATGATCTCTTTGATCAATATATTGAGATCACGTGATATCATAGGCTCCACCCTCTCCAGTCACCAGTGATAGCAGTGTCAGGGTGCGTAGTGTGAGGCTGGTCAGCAGTACTGGAGTGGTGGGTGGGTCACAGGGGAGAGGAGGTGCAGCTGGCAGGGATCTGGGGGACCATCTGCGATGACTACTGGAACATTAACAGTGCAAGGGTGATCTGCAGGTGAGGGGGTGGGTGTGCCTGGGGAGGAGGAAAGGTGATGTGGGAAAGGATGGGCCTGAGGAGGAGGAGAGGAGAGGTAGTATATGTGCATGTACAAGGGAACAAGTTGGAAGGTGTGAAGGTATTAGCGAGTGTGTGCTGTTCTGAATTGTACTGATTTGACCGCTCCCCCTCCTAGACAACTTGGCTTCAGAGATGCGGCAGCTGCAGTATCATTTGCAGCCTTTGGTCTGGGGACTGGCCCCATATGGATGGACGATGTCCTGTGCGCTGGGAACGAGTCCAGCATAGACCAGTGTGTGTTCCCTGGCTGGGGGCTGAATGACTGCTCCCACTACGAGGATGCTGGGGTGATATGTACAAGTGAGCAATGTGTGGGGGTGGTTGTACTGTGTATGTAGGGTACATGAAAGATAAGATTATTATGACACCCTGGTATACATGTACATGTACATTTATTGTATCGTATTATATCCCTGCATTTTATTTCTCGTCCCACTACCTCCCTCCCTCCCTCCCTCCCTCCCTCCCTCCCCCCCCCCCAGATCGTACCATTGGTTACCCAGTTCGCCTGGTGGGCGGGGCCACAGCCCTCCTGCAGGGGAGGGTGGAGGTGCAGTACAATGGCCAGTGGGGCACGATGTGTGATGACTTATTCACGGCAGTGGACGCCACAGTGGTGTGCCAACAGCTAGGCTACTTTGGAGTGGCCAGTGTGGCCCCTTACCTCCGCTTTGGGGCAGGCCCCGCCTCCATGCCCATATGGCTGGACGATGTGGGCTGCCTGGGCACAGAGTCCTATCTCTCCGAGTGTCCCAACAGGGGGTGGGGGGTGCACAACTGTGTGCATAACGAGGACGTGGGCGTGTTCTGCCAGGGTGAATGGGTGTGTGTGTGTGTGTGTGTGGTACACACGTAGATGATTGCCCTCTTATTCCCCTCTCCCCCTCCCCCTCCCCCTTCCCCTCCTCACACACACACCACCAGCTGGTGCTTATGCTGTACAGTTAAGGCTGGCCAATGGAACATCACCTCGTGTGGGTCGTGTTGAAGCCAACGTGAATGGTGTGTTGGGTACCATATGTGATCTTAGCTGGACCATCAGTGCAGCCAATGTGGTGTGCAGGCAGCTGGGATATGCAGGTGAGAGGGACATGGGGCCTTCAGAGGGGGCCTAATGGGGACATGGGACCTTCAGGTGGTTGTGAAATATCACAACACACATTCACACCACTCTCTCTCTCTCTCTCTCTCTCTCTCTCTCTCTCTCTCTCTCTCTCTCTCTCTCTCTCTCTCTCTCTCTCTCTCTCTCTCTCTCTCTCTCTCTCTCTCTCTCTCTCTCTCTCTCTCTCTCTCTCTCTCTCTCTCTCTCTCTCTCTCTCTCTCATTAACTGCATTCCTTCTACTGTCTCCTTCCAGGAGCTCTAACTGCCAATCGAGGCTCCACCTTTGGTGCAGGAAATCTTACCTTCGTTCTTGGCTACATGTACTGCTCTGGGTCAGAGGGACAGTTGGCCAACTGCAGTGGTGTGCTGGACTTCACCTACATACCTGATGGCTACTACAACAGCAACACCGTTGCTGGAGTACAATGCCTAGGTGAGGGGTGTAGGTGGTAAGGTGGGTGTTGTGAGGGTGGTAAGGTGGGTGTGGTGAGGGTGGTAAGGTGGGTGTTGTGAGGGTGGTAAGGTGGGTGGTGTAATGAGGGTGGTAAGGTGGGTGTGGTGAGGGTGGTAAGGTGGGTGTGGTGACGGTGGTAAAAGGTGGGTGTGGTGATGGTGGTAAGGTGTTTTTGTTGGGTGGTACATGTAAGGTGGGTATGGTGAGGGTGGTAAGGTGGGTGTGGGGAGGGTGGTAAGGTGGGTGTTGTGAGGGTGGTAAGGTGGGTGTGGTGGGGGTGGAAAGGTGGGTGTGGTGAGGGTAGTAAGGTGGGTGTTGTGAGGGTGATAAGGTGGGTGTGGTGAGGGTGGTAAGGTGGGTGTGGTGAGGGTGTTAGATTCCCTTTCCTTGCAGCTCACATTTTATTCATTAAACGGGACAGTTTCTGAGAAAACTTCCTATGTTTTACAAGATATAAAAACATTCTCTCTGAGAAAGTTAGTGGTATATAGGATTTGAAGGCAATGGTGGTGTAAAAAGGAAGGGAACAAGGGATCAAAGATGGTACAATTTTTTTGAAAAGTCCTATATTTAGCACTTTCTTAGTATGTATAAATTTTACATTGCTAAATATAGGACTATTCAAAAAAATTGTACCATCTTTGATCCCTTGGTCCCTTCCTTTTTACACCACCATTGCCTTCAAATCCTATATACCACTAACTTTCTCAGAGAGAATGTTTTTATATCTTGTTTCATTCATTTTTTTTGGTGACTACTTGTATACAGGTGTACATGTACTTTGCAACCCGTACATACTATGAGTACAATGTACAAGTAAATACAATTGTGTGACAAAATCCAGCCGTTGTAATTCCCATGTTTATTGCCTAGCAACACAATGTTTACAGTTATGTTACATTTGCAGCTGTTCTAGATCGAAACTCGTGCGCCAAGCTTTCCCTCTTAGAAGCTCGTTTCTCGTCTGAGTTCAGTTCATAACGCCGCCTCTTAGAAGTTCGCACCGCAACAGAATTCTTTTCCTGTCGCCACCTCTTAGAAGCTCAGTTCGACTCCAGATTTGCTATGTACATGTCACGAGCAGACGCCCGCCTTTGTTCAGCATCAGCATCGTGCCGAACTTTGGAGGACTCTAACTCATAGTCTCGATTTAGGACGTATTCCTCGTGTCGCTTTTTTCTCCTCTTTCGTTCCCGTGAAGGCATTTTGACAACGCCAGTGGTACCATAAATGTCTAATTATACGTATGAGTATTGTCATGGGAATGCTTGTGTCCTCGGACGTAATTATTGCTTCATACCAAACATGTATATCTGACATCAAGGGGCAGTCGGTAGGATTTTTCTAGATTTTTTGGTGTAACTGGCGCTCTTTATAACCTTTCCTATCTCGAGTTATACTCACCCATAAAGACGACGACTATGGACAAATCAAGGTCTGGGAACGAGAACTACGACCTTTTTTGTTCTCTTTTAAAAAATAAAAGGTTTGGCGACTTGAACAAAGTATGAAAATGATCGTCTTTCCATTGTGGCTCGATAGCAATAAAGAGCTACACTATCCGTTTCTCGGTTCGTGAGTTATACGCGGATCGCGTTTTTTAAATGATATTCATGATACGGCACAAATCCTATATGAGAGTTACTGCCGTAACTCTCGATAACATTATAAAATAATCGTGTTATGAATTGCTGTATCTTCCAAACGGTAAACCATAATATTAGTAATGTGATGTTATATTCATTCGTTCATGTATTCTATGTATGTATCTTAAAAATAATTATAGTTAATTGGGACAGTTTCCACGAAAATGGCCCTTCGTTTATAATTATAAAATCTTATAAAATTGCTATGTATTTGAATCGTAATTATATCCGAACGGTTAAGGCTATCGACTTCCTATTTTCCACACTTCATACTACACTATTGCCCTAGGGTAAAATACATTCATGTGTCTTGCACTTGCTCAGTACCATCATTGCAACGTTCGATACCCCACCTGGTTATACAGATACAGTTGAACAAACGACATGTCCTTTTCCCGGCTCGATATGCGGCAATGATGTAATCACCGCCTCCCATACTTTGAGCGGGATGCGATTTGCCCAAATCATCGGCGCAAATTAAGCGGGAAAATGTGCACGTAGTTTGTTCAACTTTATCTCCGTAATGGATGGCATAAAAATTAACGAACAGAACAAATAGATATAGGAACTCTCTACCTACAAACCGAATTTGAAGCGATTTGATTACTCCTACAGAAAGTTATGTTGGGTTTGAACCTGATGGGGTATCAAACGTTGCAATGCTGGCACGGAGCAAATGCAAGACACCAAAAATGTATTTTACCATAGAGCAATGGTGTAATATGTAGTCATGAAAATATGAAGTCGATAGCCTATACCGTTTGGACGATATAGTGATTCAAACGTTCTAACACGATTATTTTATAACGTTATAAAACATAGGAAGTTTTCTCGGAAACTGTCCCAAACGTCATAGTTATGCATTATCTTAGCATGTAGTTGATAGAGGGCTGTGGTGACAGGTTACTGTAGCTCTTACTGGAGACTTCTGAAGACTTCTTTGTTGCTTTTGTGACGATCCACATACAATTGGTGTTACATTCCCTTTACCTGCATCTCACATTAGAATCTTTATTTATTTTTTAAAGATATTTAAAATGTCATAGTTAGGTGTGCATTAATTAAATGATCTTCTAAATTGATCTAACCACAACGTTACACAAAATGCAGTGTGATGGATCCAGGTGTAGGGGGGGGGGGGGGGTTGGGGGGTAGCAACCCCCCCTTTCAGACCCGTAAGAAATAAAATTCCGAACAAAAGAGAAAGATTCCTAAAGGCGCTTCCACACTAGCAAGGCAAAAAGGCTAACCGAATCAATCCGCATTGCATTCCAAATTACATGTAATTGTTATTTGTAATCACATGTATAGTTATTAACCATAATCATTCTTACGTAAGCGTGTGCCTCGTATAACGGACCCGTGATTTTGTCTTGTCTTGAACACAAGCTTTCTGTGGCATTTTCGGTCAGTGCAGATGGTTTTACAATCTACTCCACGTGATTTAGAACGATCGCTATAGCGATTGCTTGTTCTGTGGTAGCGGAATCGTTCGCTCATCTATATGCAATATGAATCATAATGCAACCATGCAAGAGGCGATGTACATGTAACTTAAAAGTCTTCTCCTATAATAAGCTACAATATCACACTGCACTCTAAAGAACAGAACAGGACATTTATAAAAACTCTTACTCAAGTATGCATGCAGTTTTAAAAAGTAAGCATTGATCAATCTATATGATTAGACATGAAAATGATCCTATGAGAGATCGAGACACCGTATACATGTAAATGGTTATGGAGAGCGCTTGGTAGATATGGCTGAAGTAGCTAGCTATAGTTAATCAATGAGAAGGATCAAAACATATGCAACATCTTTTGGCTTTGATTTCCATGCATGCGTGCACTATAAAGAAAGAGTACCTGTGGATGAAATCTGCGAGCACATCCCAGAAAACTGTTTCAAGCATCCGATTGTTGCACATGTACATAGATCCAGCAATTCTTATAATCGTAAATTACTGAATAATTTGATTCATGAAAAAAATATACAATTTCCGTTTTTGCACACATGATATAATTTAAAAAATGGGCTGTACGTGCACGACTGTGTGCATGCTGAGGATGCTGGTGTGAGGTGTCAAGGTGAGGGGGAGGAGGGAGGGAAGAGGGAGGGGAGGAGGTGGGAAGAGGGAGGGGAGGAGGTGGGAAGAGGGAGGGGAGGAGGAGGGAAGAGGGAGGGAAGGGAAGAGGAAGAGGGAGCAAAGGGATGTGAGAGAGCTGGAGGGAATAGGGCAGAAAAAATGTTTGTGGTGTGTGCACTATGGAGCCAGTGTTATGACATGGGGGTGTGCCTCTGCCTTCCAAGAAATGTTTAGAGGAGTGTATGGCTTCTGCATCCTTTTCCAGTACATATGTACACAATGTACATGTAACAAGCCATACATGTTTTTATTTTCAGCAGGGGGGGAGGGGGGTGAGATATTATTAAGAAACATGTAGTATCAGATGCTCCTCCCCTCCCCCTCTCCTCCCCCTCCCCTGTAGCTCCCACCACCAATATTTCCAACCCTGTGAGGCTTGTCATCAACGGCACATTACCAGGGACCAACCAGGGTACCATCCAGATCCTCTACAACAACACGTGGGGGTCAGTGTGTGATGACTACTGGGGCTACAGTGCTGCCCTGGTGGTGTGCCGCATGCTGGGGTACTCTGGGGTGGTGCAGGCCTATAGCCTGGCCTGCTTTGGACAGCTCCCCGATCCCATCTGGTTGGATGATGTCATCTGTACCGGCCGGGAGTCAGAGCTAGCCAACTGCCAACACCTGCCCTGGGGACAGCACAACTGCATCCATGCTGAGGACGCTGGAGTGGCCTGTACTGGTAAGTGGTGGGTGTGGTCTGCACCAGTAAGTGGTGGGTGTGGCCTGTACCAGTAAGCAGTGGGTGTGGTCTGCACCAGTAAGTGGTGGGTGTGGTCTGCACCAGTAAGTGGTGGGTGTGGCCTTCACCAGTAAGTGGTGGGTGTGGCCTGCACCAGTAAGTGGTGGGTGTGGCCTGTGCTATGTTAATGAGCTTAAAATTAAGTTGAGGTTTGAACCCAAGTAACTACCCAAAATGTACGTACATGTGTAGTTACATGTACATGTATACAATGTAGAAAAGTAACACTCAAAATGGATGCATATTACATGTACATGTAAAGCATTCATTGGCAATATTTGGAACATCGTGTCTGCATACATTGCATCTTTTATTTAAAGCTTTTCCTCCCTCCCTCCCTCCCTCCCTCCCTCCCTCCCTCCCTCACACTTCGTACAGCCATTTGCTCCACTTCGTCTGGTTGGAGGCTCCACCCCCAACAGTGGGCGTGTGGAGGTGCAGTACTCTGGGGTGTGGGGCACAGTGTGTGATGACTTCTGGGACATCAATGATGCCATTGTGAGTCATGTGTGGAGAGGAGGGGAGAGGGGAGGGGAGGGGAGGGAGGAGAAAGGAGATTAAACAGCACATGAGGTCTCTTAAGTGACCCTCTCATCTCCCAGGTGGTGTGCAGGCAGCTAGGGTACATTGGAGCCATCAGGCCATCCACCAACGCTGAATTTGGACAAGGCACAGGGGTCATTCCATGGGAATTTTTACCACCCTGAATACATCACTTTGTCATATTTTCATATAATGTTCTCCCCTAAGGTATGAGGGAAACTGCAATACATTTGCATACCCTATGATGTCTCGTTTAAATAACATGACGTCCTGAATAATTAATTTTTATCATTTCAAATGAGTATAGTTTGAACCATGACTTGTATAGGTTTCGGCTGTTTGCACATAACAAAGGCTATTATGTAGTTGCACTCATAAAGAGTAAAATTTATCCAATTAGCATACAGGGGTTAATGAAGTAATGAATTTTTAATGAGATTTCAAGGCTGCAAAAAAATAACAACCTCCATTTCACACCAATTTTTGTTTAACTGGTAGCTGCAACTATCCATAGGGCTCTATGCTTGACAGCTTGATGGAGAAACGACCCACTAGACTGCAATACCCAGTTGAAAAACCAGTATCCATTTCTACTTCTCCTTGTCTTGGGCTGTTTGTTTACACAGTAACTGCCAGGTGTTAATTGGATATCATAACAGAGACACCACAGACCATCTAAACGCACAAAGCATAAGAAAAGCTAAGTTACACACATAGGTATACTTCCAGAGCAGCAGTGGCATCTTCTACTTCTTTCTTGCTTAAAGTGTGTGTCCTATCAGTGGCTGTTGCTATTGATGGCTGAACACGAGTTAAGGTGTCAGAAGGATCGATGTCCAAACATCCTTTCACTTAGGGTAGAAAAATGATGCAGATGGGATGCTAGGGTGGAGGAAGGTGACTGTGATGGCATGTTCTTGCTCATTGACATTGAGCACACAGCCAAGCCAACAGGAGCCATCATAAGCATCATTTTTCCTCTCCTCCCCTACCCTCACCACCTCTCTACTAACTCCATACCCCTCCCTCCCCCCTAGATACATGTATCACCACTCCAGAGATCAGTGTCCCCATCAGGCTGGTCGATGGCACACTCCCCACAGAGGGGAGGGTGGAGGTGTTCTACAACAACACCTGGGGCACAGTGTGTGATGACTTCTGGACCATTCAGAATGCTCGTGTGGTGTGCAGGCAGCTTGGCTATGATGGGGCCACTGCTGCACTGTCCAATGCCTACTTTGGGGCAGGCCCCGCCTCCCAGCGTATCTGGTTGGACGATGTGAACTGTCTTGGTACGGAGACCAACATTGGGCAGTGCCTGAACCTAGGCTGGGGTATCCACAACTGCGTACATAACGAAGATGCCGGAGTGCGTTGCTATGGTGAGGATCAGTGTGGGATGGTACATGTATGTGGTCGTGAGTAACATCTCTGTGTATGGTGGTGGTGTAATAAGTATACATGCCAAAGGCTCATGGACAACAGGAGATTAGGTTAGGGCTTTAGGGCTTAAAGTTAGGGCTTGATGAGGCGAGAAGCGCCGATGATGCCGACTCTGAATCCGGGGTCAAATTGCACCTGTGGTGCTGTCCAGACACTCTTCATTGCACCAAACGCATTTAAAAAATTGATCCGGCTGGTCCCTAGTCTGCTGGTCCCTAGTCTGCTGGTCCCTAGTCTGCTAGCCCCTAGTCTGCTGGTCCCTAGTCTGCTGGTCCCTAGTCTGCTGGTCCCTAGTCTGCTGGTCCCCAGTCTGCTTTGCGGATGAGACGCCTTTGTACAGTAGGTGTCTAGGTGTGTGGATGATTCAGTCCTAAGACTCTGAATGAAAGGAAAGTTCTAAGGGGGACTGCGTTCTTTGCATGTGTTGCAAGGAAGTAGTGGTACTGGGGAGGAGAGGTGTGCCTGGGGAGGAGAGGTTGCCTGGGGAGGAGAGGTTTGCCTGGGGAGGAGAGGTGTGTCTGTGGAGGAGAGGTGTGCCTGGGGAGGAGTGGTGTGCCTGGGGAGGAGAGATTTGCCTGGGAGAGGTGTGCCTGGGGAGGAGAGGTGTGCCTGGGGAGGAGAGGTGTGCCTGGGGAGGAGAGGTGTGCCTGGGGAGGAAAGGTGTACCTGGGGACGAAAGGTGTGCCTGGGGACGAGAGGTTTGCCTGGGGAGGAGGGTTGTGCCTGGGGAGGAGAGGTGTGTCTGTGGAGGAGAGGTGTGCCTGCGGAGGAGAGGTGTGCCTGGGGAGGAGAGGTGTGCTTGGGGAGGAGAGGTGTGCCTGGGGAGGAAAAGGCGAGAGAGAAGGGGCAAGAAGAACTTACAGATGAAGGGGATGTGGTATCTTAAGACATGCATGATTCAATCAAGATCTTACCCCACATGTATGAAGTTCGAGGCTCGGCCAATACAGGGATACATGTATACATGTATGTATGGATTAAAATGTACTGTTTCCCACCAGTTTCCCAGGCTCTGGTCCGATTAGCTGGCGGCCCTACCCCACTTGAAGGCAGAGTTGAGGTCTACTACAATGGGTCCTATGGCACCATATGTGATCAGGGGTGGAACCTCAATGCAGCTAATGTGGTGTGCAGGAGCCTTGGATACGCTGGGGCGCTGGTTGCTATGGGCAGGGCTTCCTATGGCCAAGGAACAGGACAGGTGTGTGTGTGTGTGTGTGTGTGTGTGTGTGTGTGTGTGTGTGTGTAGAACCTATATGAATATCATTACATGACATACATGTACACGTGTACATATATTTTGAGTGTTTAGATCTACATGTACATGTATGTGGTGGTGTAGTGACTGTATTTTGGCTGTCCAGATCTGGTTCCAGAACACACAGTGTGCTAGTACCGAGTCCAGCATATACCAGTGCCGGGATACCACTTCATGCACACATGGGCAGGATGCCTCTGTTGTCTGCACACGTGAGTCCTGTGGAGGTGTGCATGTGGAGGTGTGTATGTGGAAGTGTGTCCAGTTGTCATTATGATTCACACGTTGATGCCACACCCTCACCACACCCACTTCCCTTTCCCCCCATAAAGAGGTCCCAGCTAACAGATATCCAGTCAAGCTGGTAGGGGGCAGTACTCCCATGTCAGGTTGTGTGGAGATACTGTATTCTACAACAGCGACTATGGCACCATATGTGACACCCACTGGACCCTGGCAGAGGCCAACGTCACCTGTACCTCCCTCGGGTACCCAGGGGCCACTGCTGCATACAGTGGGGCCGTTTCCTTATGGTGCTGGGAGTGGCAATGTGTGGTTGGACAACGTCACATGCACTGGCCAGGAGCCATTCCTCCAGAGCTGCTCATACACAGGGTTTGGGGGCGTGGGCTGTCCCCACAGCAGAGATGTGGGAGTGGCTTGTGCAGGTGGGTGGTTGTGTGCGTGTGCATGTGTGTACATACATGTAGATACATGTAACCCTATGGTTTATATTTCTTAATAGCGTAACGTAGAGTATGTGAGCTAAGCTCTGCCCCCACCAAAAAAAGCTCATGTTTAAATTAGCGTATCGTTGTAACCATTAACGCTAGTGCATACCTGTTTCAACAAGAAATGGTGCTCTAACAAGATTTTGATAAACCAGTAAAACATACATGTTCATGTACTAGCCTCGCATTGTCCCATTTTGTTTCACAAATAATGTGTTTGTTTTTTTTCTGCTCAAAAAAAGTTATTCTTGTAACGAAATAATAAAAGCTAAAATAATTGTATCGTGATAAGGATATTTATATCAACACCATCTCCCCCCTCTTTACTTCATGCACTCTCCCCCCCACCAGCCAAGACCCTGGTGGCCAGGCTTGCTAACTGTCCCCCTGATGGGATGAGTGGGCGTCTGGAGGTGAACTACAACGGCCAGGGGTGGGGCACCATCTGCCCCAATGGCTGGACCATCAGTAATGCTGACGTGGCCTGCAGGATGGTCGGCTTCAACTCTGCAGCCAGCCTCACCTCTGGGTCCCTGTATGGGGCGGGGCTTGGCCGCATCTGGTTTGATAACGTGAACTGCAATGGGCAGGAGAGTAACCTCCTCAACTGTACCTCCTTCAATGGCCCCCTGGTGTCCACCACACCCACCTGTGACCACTCTGGGGACATTGGAGTGTCCTGCTCATGTGAGCTTTATTGGGGGCGGGGGGGGGGGGGGGGTTGCATTTGCATTAGATGAAGCTTGAAATTTGAACACGTGCAGTTTGAGTGGTGGTGTATGTGAGACTAGAGGCTTTCTAAGTCCACACTGGATTGATGATTCCATTTCTAGATCTAGCCGGAAACTACATGTATCTACTCTACATACACATGTATCTAACCTTTTGAGTACTTATAGTACATGGGGGGGGTTCATTTTGGGTTAAATGCAAGCAAAGTGAAGTTGAAATACATGTAGTTAATACACATGTGCTTTTAGTTAATCCCATTACTCGATGTGAGTGAGAGACTGGGGTCATTGTCATGGCAGAGGTTTAAAATAAGTTCACTGGATGTGACACAGGGAGTGGTTGATATGGTTCCATAACTACATCTAGCTAACACTGTACATGTCACATTGAAGTTTTGTCTGCACCAAAATTGTTACAGTGTACATATACATGTACATGTACACTGTACACACATACACGTACGTACATGTGTTGTACATGTACATGCATGGGTACCAATCATTGATCATTTGTGATAAAGGACCCTGAAATTGCAGTTCAGTACAATTAATTTAATACACGTGTGTCAAGGCTCCTCCCCTCTCTCCTCCCCCTCCCTTCAGATAACAGCAGCATCTGCTCGGCTGACCCCCTCAAGTCTCCATCCGTCAGTGGCTATGTGGCCTCTGGGTCACTCTCCACACTCCCTGGTCGCTACACCACTGGTACTACGCTCAACTTCACCTGCCATGCGGGCTATGCCCCTGTGGGCAACACCAGTGTGGTCACCTGTGGTGCCTCTGGTGCTTGGGAACCATACAATCCTAACTGTACCGGTAAGTGCTTGAGAGAGGAGAGGGAGGAGAAGTAGTGAGGGGAGATGAAGGAAGGGGAAAGTGTGTGGGCTTAAAGCAATATTTTGTGACTGTGACAGTTGTTGATCCTCACCTTGACATTGACACACACACTCACATCCACACCCCTCACATGCTCACACCATTCCATGTACACACTGTACCACATGACCATACATGTACATGAGGGGGCGGGTGATTTGAAACTGTCGGGCCACTGATGTCTCATGTCTGATCTCAACTATACACACACACACACAACACTCACACACAACACACACACACAACACACACACACAATACACACACACATACAATGCACACATACACACACACACAACACACAGTGGTATGCCCCTCCCTGGTCTCCCATCCTTACTACGTACACATCTCAACATGAAGGACCTGTTCCGGGACCGTTGTCACCTTCAGCTGTTACCCGGGATACACCCTGGTGGGCGGGCCCAACATCACATGCCTAGGAGATGGGACATGGAGCAGCTCCGCCCCCCAGTGCCAAGAGAGTACGTCCCTTGGGTGTGGTCACCATACTGGGGTAAACATTAGACTACATGAGGCGATTGTTGGCCAAAAACTCAAATCACAGCACCTTCAGTACACTAAAGGCCAACACGCAACTCAAATGACTATGGGCAAAAGCTCCGTAATTCTTTAGTTCACTGATTTTATCCCATATTCATTTGAGTTGCATGCGACAAGTCGCCCCATGTATGCCAGCCTTTACGTTCTGATGGAAGTTGGCATGATAGATTTCCTTGTGTATCCTAAAGTAAGAGACATGTACATGTATGTATTTGATTACTTGAATTTTATTCTTTCCTAACCCCCCCCCCCCCCTCTTCCCTTCCCTCTCCTCCCCCTACCTGCAGACCTCTGTCCCTCAATCCTCCTTCCCCCTCACCTCAATGCTTCAACAACTGACACACATCTCAATGTCACCGTCACCTTCAAATGTGATGCTGGCTACAATCTGGTGGGGGAAGCCGTGGTAACGTGCTCATGGCCAAATGGGGTGTGGTCTGCGGCCACTCCCCAGTGTCAGAGTGAGTGTGCTAGCCACGCCCCCAAGTAGTGGGGGTACATGTACGTCCATCATCTCCCACACTACACAGGTGCACCACCACAGGCCGAGAGCTCATTGAGTGTAGTGGGAGGGGCTATGGGGGTGTGGTCGTTGTCCTTGTCATCATTGCGGTGGTGGTGATTGTGGTGTGGAAGCTGTCGTAAGTGGTCAGCGCATCTATTTAGCACGCTGTGTATTATTTATTTAATGCCCACTACAGTTCATATTGGACACGGAAGAAGTATGGCACAATTCACATGAATCGCTTCTACGAGCAAATTGAAATAGATGATGAGAGAGAAGGTATTGGTTGTGTGATGGGTGGTGAGGTGGTAAGGGTGGTGGCAGGGCCGGCCTTAGATGTTTGGCGGTCCTATAGGCAAAAAGGGTCTTGGCAGGCCCTCCATCCTCGCTCGAGGGTGCTATGTGGGGAAAATGAACTTGTATATCATACCACAACGCATACATTTGTAGCTTGCCATGCATGATGTTTCGAATGCAGTACATCAAAGAAGATAATAGCATGAAATACATGTATTATATAAGTACTTGCAAACTTGCTTTATGCGTGAAAAGCGAATCAATTAATGATTAATGTATACCAGCTGTAGCATAGCAGGGGCACATTCAGGATGTAGGGGCGAAGGGGTTATGTTTCAGGCAAGGGTGGGGGAGCCCAGAAACATCGGGGTCAGCCACTTTGCAAGTTTCGCACTTTTTGGTCACAAAACACAACAGAATTGTGTAGTAAGTAAACATGCCAAAACCAGATAGAATACGAAATACTTGCTTCCAGATTTTCTTGTAGTCTTGGCTAGTTTTGCCTGCCATGATGTAATAAATGATATATTTATAACATCATGGCACGCGAGACTATGTCTTGGCAAGGAAGGCGTATATTTCATGTTCAATCGAAATCAGCGCTACATGTATAATCTTTGAACACAGGAAATTCTTATTTGTAAACTTCACGATTGAAAAGTTCTGCAGATAATAAAATGTGCAGTGCTGTTGCTACATTCAGCAGCATTTTCATGGGTGTTACTTAGCATATGAATAATTAAGTAGCAGCAGTTTGGTGGCCCCTCTGACCGGCGGCCCTAGGCATTTGCCTAGTCTACCTAGCGTTAACGCCGGCCCTGTTGATGGTGATGGTGAGGGTGGGACCCTAACCTTAAGTTACTTCACAATAAACAAGAGGGGTGTGACCATTTATCTTATATGCACTAATATCAAACCTGCTAAGCATGCTTCAATGGTCTGGGGACCTGCATGGTCACTGACACATTTTATTAGCAATATCATTTGCATCTATTATTATTAGTATGAAATAATGATATGTGATTAGTATGATATGTGATCCTTCTTGGCAGAGGGACTGGAGACTGGTACAGCTACCACTGAGCCTTCTGCAGGGCCCACCACCACCACTGTCACAGCAGACGTCCATAAGGTGGAGACTGATGTGGATGACCTACCCATCAACATTGCTACTTAAAATAAGATGGCCACACTCCCCTGGCTGATGGTGTTTGTTAGCATTACATTAGCAATATTACATGTTTATTTTTAGTCTGTGCATGATTTACATATCAAATATTGCGATATAGACAATGTTGACTGTCACGTGCATATACCCAACGTGGGACTGGGCACCAATTTTGGCACGTATACGACTATTGTACATTGTTGCAACTGTTACATGTAGCAGTAATTAGGATCCTGTCTGTACAATATATGTTTCACTAAGTGAGAACTACAATGTAGGAGTACGTATTCTTTCTCTCTTGATCAAGTTGGGTCATTGTTTTGCATACAGTACATTTTTAAAAATGCATATGGTGTCCCTGCCCCCTATCTGCCTGCCCAATCAGCATCTGCTGCCTATGTGAATGGTCCTGTCAGTTCTTCTCCTCGTGTCCCTGCAGTGAGGATAATGAAGTGGCTGTAACATTGATGGTTAGATTGTCAAGCTGTGGATCACTGTTTTCGTCCTAAAAATCCTCCGCCTATGAACACTCCCATTTTCCAGACTACACCCCTCAAAATCACTACATTATCAATCATTGACCGCATCTACAATGACAATAATGAGACAGGCGAGAGCATACCCATAGAGGTTTCCGTGTTGCCCGGAAACCCTCTCCCCGTTAATTAATAGCAGGAGTGTTTAATAATAACATAACTGTTACATGTACATACGTATATGTATACGCGTACATGTGTTATTGTAATGATATTTAATAATGCATTACACAGATAAATTAATATAGGAGGCACAGGGGTCTGCCCTTGCAAGAAATGCTCAGCCGGGCATTCGAACGAACAAGGGATAATTTCAGTCTGCTGTAAATGCTGTCGTTGCCGTTTCTTTGAAGGGGTTTTTTTTTTTTTTTTTTGCACCTCGATCTCTTTCTCTAGATCTAGCACTGTCGTAACTGATCTAGCACAGTCGTAACTGGCGAGTCAGACAGAATTGAGGACTTGCATGCGTGTTCGCCTCTATGGTTTAAATTTAGCAGCCGTTTGAAATGGACAAACACTGCTCAGGAGATGCAAAAATGCTACGGGAGTCTTTTTTGATTACACCAGTATGTCCTGCAGGTGATTAAGATACTGATACAAGGTGCCCATTGGAAGAGGTATAGGAGACTCCGATGCTAGCTAGGTTGGGTGATTTATTTATAGAACTGCTGTTTAGCTTCTTATCAGAAGTTCGGATGCACTGCATGTGACCTGGCCTGCATGTATAGTAATCATGTGACCTGCATGTATAGTAATCATGTGACCTGGCCTGCATGTATAGTAATCATGTATAGTAATCATACGTACGTACCATGGCCACTAGTCCTCTTGTGCTTCTCCAACAAATTGCATAATTTGTTGGAGAAGCACAAGAGGACTGGTCAGTAGCTGCCAGAGAGCTGGATAGTGCATGCATATAAGCCCGAAACCCATGGATAAGTATGGTCGGCCATAACCAGTAACAGTAATGTAATATGAACCTTCTGACACAGTTTTTTCTAAGGCAGACCCTTGTGACGTGATGGTCTGGGTACGAGACTAGCATAGCCCCTCGATTATACGGAAAAGTAGCACCTCGATTATACGGAAAATAAAGCACATTCATTGGGTGTTAGGAAAACTATCTGTGTACTTAGTGGTAAGATATGTAAACCGGTTTACATATCTTACCACTAACAGATAGTTTTCCTAACACCCAATGAAGTGCTTTATTTTCCGTATAATCGAGGTGCTACTTTTCCGTATACTCGAGGGAGCACTGTACAACATTTCCACAGTAAACCCGCCTATACAAGTTCATTCATGATTGGGATGTGAAGGCGCGTCCCAACGAATCGAGTATCCTTTGATGCGCTCACGTGATATACAAAACTGTGAAGTCGTAGATTAATTACCTTATGGAACGTAGGTACACTCAGAGATAATTATATAATCTCTGGTACACTCTAGAGCCGCGATAGACTAGTACAGTACTTCTATACCCAAGGTGAAATAAACTCATCGTAAGTCAATGTATTGTCTCATTATTCATTAATTAACTACTAACAGGATCAGGATTTCGTATAGAATCTATATGCATCAAAAGTTCTAAACATGTCCTGTCAATGAGTTAGCCATCTTGGTGCGCAGGTAATAACACATCGTGAGCAACAAGATAATGCAATCCGGCGATGACGTCACATGAACCTCTATTATGTAGTGCAAACGTCAAGTTCAGCGTTCGGGATCATAAACTGTATTGAAAAAGCACCTTACGGTCACCTATATAAAACGTGCATGCATATAAAATTGTATGCTTTTAGTTGCAACCAGTGGTGTTAGCCTATTTAGTCATTATGTTGGAGTTGAAGTCTGAGGCAGAGGAGTACAGTCAAAACTCGTCTTTTCAGGAGGAAGTTGGTCGTGTGCTGCTTGATATGCTTTGCCTGAAGGAAGGCTACCGTGTCCTGGACTCGGGCCGCGGAACTGGTTATTTAGCATCTTTGGCGGCGCAGAAAGTAGGACCAACAGGAAGGATTGTGGCTGTAGATCCAGACCGTGAAAGGATTATAAACTAGCGTGTGAAATGTATCATCATTTAGAGAATGTGTCATTTCATGACG
The DNA here is from genome assembly GCA_949361645.1 of Spongilla lacustris. Classification (NCBI taxonomy): domain Eukaryota; kingdom Metazoa; phylum Porifera; class Demospongiae; order Spongillida; family Spongillidae; genus Spongilla; species Spongilla lacustris. Next base: position 10,400,151 of record OX442416.1, on the reverse strand, counting down.
GAAGCTCTGATAATTTCCCCGAGGGGCCGTACGACGTGGCGTACAGCAATTTCGTCCTGCTGTGGGTGAAGGACAAAAAGACCGCCTTTGAAGGCATTCATCACAACCTGAAAAATGAAGGCCTCTTTGGAATTAGTACGCTTTTTGGAATGGCTCCTATCACACAGGAATTAATTGATTTAATTGGCCCTGATAAGGCGCATGAGCTCTGGCGAATGCTTGTGGACTGTGTGTGACGATAAAATCGCCATTACCCCTTAAATATTCTTTCCCAGTGATAGATGATCTGCTGAAGAGTCTATATGGAGCCACTCACGGGATATTCGATCCATCTGTTATCGAAGGGCACAGGCGTTGGAAAATTTTAAGATCCGATATTTCAAAAATGACTGCTTGGAAATCGATCTATCTTCGTGTGGAGGAATTCTTATAGCAAAAAATTTACTTGCGTAGGACTTGTTTATCAAACCTAGGCCTGCATATATGTACAAACATGTATCATTATAAATTGCGTACTTGGAAAGGAGTTCCACTGCGAGCTTTATTTGTTACATATGTGCAGTGATGCCGCGGCCAGCTTTTGACAATCCGGTCACGTTCACGGCTGGCCGTTTGGATATAAACGGTCACGTTCACGGTCAAAGATGGACCGTATGATTTCAATACGGTCACGTACACGGCTGGCCGTCAACCGTCAAAATTTTAATACGGTCACGGACGGTCATTATTTATGCTATAGAAGTTTGGCATGCACGTATCAATAGAAATGGTTCATGAATGGTATGCATGGGCATAGCAGAGCAAGTGCGAAAGAACAGATTCAATTAACTAAAGGCTTTATTGCAGCTGAGAAAGAGAACAGATTCAATCCTGGCTGGATCCATCCTCCATCTTCACAATGAGTCTCAACTGGGAGAAAACTCGCTCGCACGTGGAATCCACGCGATAACGCATAATCATGGCAAGTCGCGTCCCCAGACCCACATTCGGCAGCAGCGGCTGGATTACATCGCATAATACGAACACATACATATCAGGCTGGGGACGAGACTATGCCATGGCAAGGGGGACAACGTAAATAATAAAAATTTAAATGGTTCCATAGCCACGTGTTGGTGACAGTCGGGTGGGTTTGCTGCAGACTTCACCGCGCTATCAGGTGGCTTATCCTCAAAGGTTCTTGGAAAGACGACATTTGCCACGCAGGGAAAAAAATCCCCTGCACGTGATGCTAATGACGTGAATAGGCTTAATGGACCGTCAAAAGTTCTGACGGCCATGGACGGCCAGCAAATAAATTTGACGGCCAATTATTTTTCACGGTTTAATCACGTGATCGGTAAGCTTCACGGTCACGGTCACGGTCGGCCGTCAAAAACCGTCAAATGAATACGGTCACGGACGGTCCGTGCTGGCCGCGGCATTACTGCATATGTGTGTGTCTGTGGGGGGGGGGGGGGGGGGGGGGGGGGGGGGGGTACATGCACTGCGCAAATGTTTTTTATAACAGACATACACACAGAGGGAAACATATGTCGTACCCTATAGGTAGGTAGGTAGATAGGACATTATGCCCTAGTGTAGTGTGTCCAGGGAGGGGATGGGGACATTTTGCACTAGTGCAGAATGTCTAGGGGGACATTCCGCATGACACCGGCATGTATGTAAATACTTATTATAAGTTAACAGTAAAGGCTATATATTTCTAGGGCTAGCTGTATCCCATGTTTCATGCCCAGACCCCAATTAATGCATATATAAGATGCTGCCAGCCCAATTTAAACTGTGTATTTATGCTGTATTTATGTAGGTAGGTACATACTACACATAACAATTTAATATGGGGAGAAATTGGGGAATAGTATGTTTTCACTCACACTCCCTCCTCCACTCCCCTTCTTATCTGACAGCCCTGGAGGACAGTAATTACAATCTTGATGAGATAACAAAATTATCTCTGGTAACGTGTCACTAAGCCCAAGGTACAACCTAGGAGATCCAATCTTGATGAAACAATGAACAGCAAACCTTCATTAAATAATGTCATGATCAATTGAGTCAGTGCAGAAGGTGATTGGAAGACGATGTTACTTATGGGGAGGGGGAGAATGGGATAGGTACATGTGTTTAGGGGTGTGGCATGATTAATTTTTGTGTACCAAGATTAGCACAATTTTTTGCCAGGGAAATAACACTGACCCTGAAGACCGGTGGTGATGAAGAAGGTGATGGATGTGATGGTGTGTTGTTGATGTGGTGATGTTGATGATGGAGGTGATGTGGTGATGGTGATGTGGTGATGGTGATGTGGTGATGGTGATGTGGTGATGGTGATGTGGTGATGGTGATGTGGTGATGGTGATGTGGTGATGGTGATGTGGTGATGGTGATGTGGTGATGGTGATGTGGTGATGGTGATGTGGTGATGGTGATGTGGTGATGGTGATGTGGTGATGGTGATGTGGTGATGGTGATGTGGTGATGGTGATGTGGTGATGGTGATGTGGTGATGGTGATGTGGTGATGGTGATGTGGTGATGGTGATGTGGTGATGGTGATGTGGTGATGGTGATGTGGTGATGGTGATGTGGTGATGGTGATGTGGTGATGGTGATGTGGTGATGGTGATGTGGTGATGGTGATGTGGTGATGGTGATGTGGTGATGGTGATGTGGTGATGGTGATGTGGTGATGGTGATGTGGTGATGGTGATGTGGTGATGGTGATGTGGTGATGGTGATGTGGTGATGGTCGTGATGGAGGTGATGGAGGTACGATAGCTCTGGAGAGGGGATTTGTTTGGGCTTCATGTACCCACTCCTCAAACCTAGCTGAAAGTGACCAGTCCCCAGACAGTGTCATGGAATCCACAAACACACCAGCTACTCCTCCTCCCACCTCCACCCCTCTTCATTCTCCACCACTGCCACACCCCCTGAGGGGAAGAGAAACAGGGTGAGTGGTCGGCTCCCCCACACACATGGACTGGGCAGGTGTGCACTAATCAGAAAGAACTTCATCAATAATTGGTATGTGATGAGCTTGGCAATTAAGACAGGGTCTGGGGATGAGGCACTTGTTGACACTCCTCACTTCCATTGAGAGTTAGGGGGCAGGACCCCATCTCCCCGTACATATAGTTGTCAAGATGAATGAGACATCCAGAGCAGCAATGGCCGCAATGGTACAGGACTGAGGAGCCTTCTTATGTCGTCGCTAACCATAGTAGCCTCAGCCTCCGGACATACCTTATGCATCAGGCTGACCACCTCCACAAGGTACTTTCCTAGAGGAGGAGGGAGAGATGGTGGGATGCTTAAAGCTTTACAACACATACCTTTAGCTGTCTCCATTACACAGCCTGCATGCTCCATCTATATATCGCTAGTCTCAGCATGTGTGTGGGGGTGTGGCTTGTGCACCATGCTCTCCAACAATCTGAATAAAGAGGTGGTTACCATTTCAACAGTAGGGGGAGGAGCCAAGCATTCAGGGAGGCTAAACTGTGTGGCCATTATGACAGGCTATCCTGGCCTGTTGCAACGACTAACCATCTTGCTCTGGGCCAAGAACACCTCCTAAAGGTATGCCCAGGTCCCCTGTGCCACCATAATCCGTAGCAGTGTCATCACTGGCCCTCAAGATGTCATCAAAGTTTTGTACGTACCCTACATTCCAAACGTCAACACACAATTGAAGGATGTAAGTAAAGCAACAGGATTTAGGTTTGCTGTGATGTTAATGAGCCTTACAGCAAGTTGCCTTTTCTGCCATTTAAAACCAAATGACTACAAACTAATGATGTCATTAGTATTGCAGCAGGATCTATATAAGGAATAACACTGCCGATTCATCAACTTACCTCATGCACACATTTGACAAGGATATTGACATACAAGTGATATGACATAATGTTACCCTGCCAACATAGGATGGGGGGATGGGGGGATGGGGGGGGGTGTGATGTGTTGTGTGACTGGTACATTTACATGTAAAATGTAATATATCTGTCTTGGGGGAGGGTATAATTAGTTTCTGTGTGTCCAAGAGGAGGTTACTGTATAAATGATGTCATCGGGTAACCTGAGTATTCAGTGAAATGTTTTTTTTTTTTTTTTTTTTAAATGCTGTCTTAGCAAGCCATACATGTAAAAGGGGTGCTTGCAGTACATCCATCAACCATCACATGACCAGGTTGTGTCACTATCTGGCTGGGGCATGTGGGGGCAATTAAAACCGCCCCTAACAACAATAATACATGCAACTTTTGAAAGCCAAGCATCCCACACCAGTAACTTCTGCTGCTCACCCAGCACCTGTTTCATCAGAGCTGAATGGATTTCAATATTGCCAAGGACACTGTGGCAGGTCCCTCAGGCCTTTGGGTGTAACACCTCCTTGACTTAGGCAAGTACATGTAATTAACATCCTCATAGCAGGGAAAGCCCCTACCTCAGTGCATGTCATGTCAGTTTATTCTGCCCTGGCCTCTCCTAGTCTTACTGAGAAGGGTTTTTCAGGAATGATGTACATATGTAGGATCAACTTTTCCCACCTAGTTGGAGTCTTCCTCATGCCCAGTGGCAGTCCTCATTCTTCCTCTTGGCTACCAGTGGTCCCTTCCACGCTTTGGGCTTGTAATTCGAGTCCAATGAGTACCATAAAGTGGTGGCTGGGACTGTCGGGACACTTTGCCGATCCATGTGTCCATTCTGCCTGGATAAATACTACCCTTGATCCTCTTGATCATCACACTGTGACCTGCAGACATGGAGGAGATGTCATGTGCCATAATCACTTGCAGGATGAGATCTTTGACCTCAATCTGTAGTTGTGCCCACCTGAGCATTAGAGGCAATGGTCTTATGGTAATACCAGAGACCTTGATCACACCTGACCAGCTGACATTGTCATTGCAGGATGGGACAGAGGCAAACCTGCTGCACTGCACATCAACGGACCATCACATTACCCCTCTGCCCAGCTATCTTAGGTAAGTCATGCATGTCACCAAGCTGGTACAGAAGCCCTTGCTGCATAGACCCACAAGTTGTCTCCAATGGACCCAAATGGCATGCAGGATCCTGCATTCCATTGGCAGTGGAGACATATGGGCGATTGATCCAGTCCATTTCTGAAGCCATGCATCCTGGCTAGCTATAGGGACTCCCAGCGCTCCTAACTGCTTGCTTTGGTGTTTGGTGTAATGTATTATAACGTGTTGTTAATAATAATAATTACAACACATACAATGCATCCTAGTCCAGATGATACCATAGATAGTTTAGAGACTCTTTAAGGATTTGTTGGTGTCGATGTGTATCAGTGTATGTGTAATGATCATGATAAGGGCCGGCCCTAGTGATATGGTTTCTCGCCAAAGTAGAATTCGAGACACTCTTTTTGATTTCTGTCAGCGTGCCTACTTTGGTACACAACTCGAAGCAGCTAGCCGCCTGGGTAATGAAGCGTGCACGGCAAGCAGATTGCATTTGACCCTGATCAAAGCCAAACCATTTCTTATGTGTTTAACTTTGCTATGTGTGCTTATGTGAAATTATATAGGAGCCCCTAGTGCATGGAGATGTGCTAAATTAAAATTGTAACCAGAACACCAAGTTCTGTTCTATAGTGGCCCTACTACCGCATATACCCGAGTTAGTAGCTAGGGCCGGCCCGACTAGCGTGAGTGTGGCTGTTTTTGCAAACTTGTACACCTGGCAACTGCCAAGATGTGCACCCACTTCTCTCATCACTAAAGGACCGGGCTACTTTGAATACTCGTCATTGCTTGGCTATCCACACCTGCAGACTCTACAAACTGTGCTTAAAAACAGGCACAACTCAGCCTTAGCAAAGGGGGTCTAGGGCTTCGTCGGCTTTCAGACCATTCATCTGCTTGTTAAAGAGCTCCTTTTTAAAGCATGGCTGGCATGTGTCAATCAGTCAACACTTTGTTACTGGGAATTCCATCAATAAGTCGTTTCGCTAAACTTTCTAATTAACAAGCTTGAAGAGTTTAGCCTTTTTTTTTTTTTTTTTTTAAAAGACAGGCCATACGCTATGACTGATAAATTGATTGGAAGTTTTGTTTGACAAATTGATTGGCGGTTTCGTACGAGGACCGGCTTGATTGGTGTTTTTAAAATTATGTATGTAGCAACGTGAAACGCCGTAAACGCCGTTTGTTTCTTTTCTTTGGGTACTAGTAAACTGTGAAGTAATTGGCCTCGCTGGTAGAGATAATCATTGCTTTGCTACATGGACCATGGTTACTAGTATACCATAGATATTTAATATCTATGCTAGTACTTCGCTGTGACATTACGGGCGACTAAATTTACATAACAGGTCAGTTATAATTATCCATTAAATCACTAATTATAAGTATACCCTGTACATGTATTGACGTTGACTTTTCGTCTCAGCCGAGGTCAGCAAAGACTAACAAAGATGAATATAGCTTCTGCGATAGGAGGTATTCTCTATGGCGGGATCCAAGCTAACATTCCGGGCAACGGTGGGCCCGAGTGTGTGGCTTACCTCTCGAAGGGCCTGATCCTTTTTGAAACATTGCTCTCCACGGCTCTGGTGATCCTGTTTGCCGTGTGCGGTATCAAGACCTACACCTTGCCAGCCCAGGTGACCTCTACCAGGAAGGACCCGGTCTTCAAGAAAGTACTATTGGTAGTTTTGTCCACCGTCTTTGGTATAGAGATTGTCTACAAGGTTGTCTCGCGGCAGTTACTCTACCTTCTAAACCCGTGTCACGTGTGCACTATTTTAGAGGTACCAGTAGCTCAGAGACAGTGAGCGCGGTGTCGAATTTCACGTTTGTCAAACCTCTATATTTAACAGATTTACTTGTTGTTGTCCAAGCCAGGAAGACGCACGTATGCCGTTTTGAGGTGAGACATTTGACTGATTCGAGTTTATAGACGACGCGCCGTCGCCTAATGACGTTACATGCCCCCTTGACCCTTTTCACCAAGGTTGTTGGTTCATTACATATATGGAGCTGCACTTGCTCTTGTATTCCCAGAAACAGACTCCAGAGTGGTAAGAAGACACACAAACACACACACACACACACACACACACACACACACACACACACACACACACACACACACACACACACACACACACACACCACGCACACACACACGCACACACCACGCACACACACACGCACACACATGCATGTGCGCACACACAGACACACACGCACACAACACGCACACACACATACACACACACACACATGTGCGCACACTCACTCTCTCTACCTCTGATATCTTCAGCTCCCTGGTGAGGTATTCAATTATTATCTACAACACCTCATCATCTTCTTCGTGGTCCCTCCTTACCTTATCTACACCTGGGGTAAATAAGAAGTGTTCCCTGATCATTCTCCATACCACTCTCCTCCTTCCCCTCTCCCTTCTTTCCAAATTCTCCCTTCATTCCTTACTCCCCTCACTCCTTCTTCCCCTCACCCCTCACCTCCCGTCCTCCTTCCCCTATACCTTCACTTCACTCTCCCCCTCATCCCCCCTCTCCACTCTCCCCCTCATCTCCCGTCCTCCTTCCCTATACCTTCTCTCCACTCTCCCCCTCATCCCCCCTCTCCTTCCCCTATACCTTCTCTCCACTCTCTCTCCCCCTTTCCTTCCCTCTCCACTCTCCCCCTCATCCCCCTCCCCCTTCATTTCATGCCTCATTCCCCAGGTCCAAATTGTCTTGAACCCTTCAACGAATGGGCGTGGTGTTTCTTTGCTAATATATTGTTCACGGTACACCACAGCTACATCATGACCCCTCTGGCCTTTGTGAGTGATCCTATGCATGGCCGGCCACACACATGAATTAACCCTATTCTCTTCTTTTTTTTTTCTTCGTATTTTCATTCCTTTTGTATATTCTTTTGCTGTTGTACATTTAGCTCACTCATGTGAACTTGAACTTTCTGCTGTGTCCAGCCGGTGCAGACCCCTTCAGGGGACCCTACTACAGAATCATCGCACTTTTCCACCAAACACTGTGCCTTCTGTTTCTGGGCAAGATCTACACGCTGGTGGTCAGGTTTGTCCTGTCCTTGCTGTCCAGCAAATGGCACAAAAGAGCGTGAACAGCAGGGGCCATTATACATATACATATTATCATGAATTAAAACAAGAAGCAACAAGAGGTCTATGTCTATCGTGTGCACTCATATCTATTCAGGATCTGTTGCTTTTTTTTTTTTTTTGTAGTGTCCAATATGTTCTGTTTACTGTACATGTACATTTTTCTTTTTTATTCTTGCCTGTGGTCACCTTTGGTGTTGTGTGAATAACAGCTTGAATGTCTGCATGCTCATTGTAACAAGTTATGATGAAATATGATATAATGGGTCCACCCCCTAATAGTAGTATTCATTGCATTCCTTAGTGACATCATGACTTTATTGTTGCATTGCTGGGTCATCATATTGCTAAAAATGGGATAAGTCTTCACCGCAGCATGTGCAATACATCAACATCTGATGATTTGGTACCATCAGTTTGTGAGTGTACATGTATGTGGATTTTCCTACCAGTTGTATGTGCATATCTACATAAGCAATCTCATATATGTGCTTTGGGTTAGAAGCACTCATCACTCCCACGCTATCTTCACTCCCACTCATGCTCTTTATTCATACTTTAAAGAGTGACCCGCCCAGATACCCCATGCATGCATGCATGCAATGTATGAACATGATTGATGAGGTATTTCCAATATGTACCGTATAAGGGAAGGGGGGGGGGGGGGGGGGGGGGGTCGATAAAAGGTGACCTTTCGTGACGCAAGGCAATATCATTCAATAAGGGGGGGGGGGGGGGGGGGGGGGTCGACCTTTCGTGACGCAAGGCAATATCATTCAATACCGTATAAGGGGGGGTGGTCGATAAAAGGTGACCTTTCGTGACGCAAGGCAATATCATCTATTACATAATATTTATGTAGAATATTTATGCATACGCGTAGCGATAATATTATGTAATAGATGAAATTGCCTTGCATCATGAAAGGTCACCTTTTATCGACCTTTTATCGAACCCCCCCCCCCCCCCCCCCCCCCCCCCCCCCCCCCCCCCTTACACGCGGTATTATTGGAAATACCATGTTCATACATTGCATGCGCATGCAATGCATGGGGTAAATAATAATTTAAAAAAATTGCATGTTGTGATCGATAGTGACCTCGTTCTGGGGACGGGGAGAGGGAGGGGCCGGAGGGGGTCGGTACCGGTGTCGTAGTATATATTGTCCCCCCGGACAATATAGCCTAGGGCCTAGCCTGGCTAGGGTATAATGTCCCCCGGACAATATAGCCTAGGCTATATTGTCCCCCACGGACAATATACCCTAGCATATAATGTCCCCCCACTGGTGAAACTGTCCCCCCACCCGGACACTATAACCTAGATTATATTGTCCCCCTCTGAGAATTAGGGGAGTACAGACCGCGTGATGTTGTTTGTTCCGCGGGTATAGGTCCTTAACTGTCCTTTCCACTCATGCTGTCAAAAATATTTACTACTCCAGGCTTACATAGACTCTAATAATGATGATAACCAATGACTGTTGGATACAAGTAGGATTTGTATATGAATTCCTGTCGTTCCACGCGAAAGCATAGGCGGCCGAAGGGGGAGGGGGGGGGGGGGGGCCAGGGGCCTTGGCCCCCCCCCCCCCCACCCTCCTCCCCAGGCTATGGCGCCCCCCTTCCCCCACCCTCAATCCCTAAAACTATCATCAATGACTACATATAAAAGAGACTACAAAAATGCGGAGCATAATTTAGCTTCTAGCGCTCGCTCGCATGCATTATTAACAACAATCCAGAGTCAAACGTAGTTGAGCGTAGCCCGACCTTCGCGTATTGGCGGATACGCGAAGGTCGGGCTACGCCCAACTAAGTCAAACGGTTACGCGCGTATCTAAAGTATCGTAAGCCACGCCCCCTTTTGGCGCCCCTCGTGTGCTTGGCCCCTCCCCATGGTAGATGCTGGTGCCGCCTCTGGAAAGGTTAACACTAGTGCGCGGTAATTTGCATTGCAGACCAACTGAGAGGATGGCTTTGCATTTGCCCTCATGAAATGCATATTGAGCCTTCTAACTTTAAAATAATAATAAATTGGGGGCTGCATGACACATACACAAAAAAATATGCGATTGCAATTCTACCTGGTTCAACGTTTTAGACTCCACTGGACTGAATAGGGTGGAAAAGTTGGTGTAATTAGCTCGCTGGCAGGTATCAAACTGATGTATATACCCGGTATCATCAATCATACTGATCTTCCGGAATAATCTCGAGGTAACCTTCTCCAGAGTTTTGTCCCTCCCCAAATGCAGTTTGATAGTAAAACAGGATCTATTATCAATCGTACTTTGCGTTCAAATACATCTACAGTATACAGTTTCTAATGGATCTAGCCAGCTCCGACATACACTGTATATCACCACGATGCTTACCTTCAACAGATGCATGACAGTTAGTGCTTGTGATGACGCGATGACGCTCTTCTTCTGCTGTTATTACTCTCCTCCTTCGCCGTTCTTCCGCCGAAACCGAAGAGGCATGCATGATATAAGGACACCAGATTTGACTCGAAAGTTAAGCTTCGCTTTTCTTCTGCAGCTGAATGATCGCTTTTGGTCTTTGGAATACCCAGTTGGATAACTACCATCCATGCAGAGTACAACCAGCTCCCATTCTGGCACCCCACCACCACCCCCTTTGTTGTGCTACTATACTATTGGGGGGGGGGGGGGGGGGGGGACAATATACCCTAGATTATAGTGTCCGGGGGGACACTTTTTCCAGGGGGACATTATATCGGTCTGAGGCAAAAACCAACCCAGCCTTTTAGTCTCGTACCCAGACCCAGTAAGCATTATAGCTGAAGTTGCCGGAATGTTGGCGCGCCAATCAGAATCGAGAGTCACGGTATTAGCGTTAATATAGCCTTTATCTGTACATTGCTTTCACTAATACCAGGAGCAGGAGCAAGAGTGCATATGTGGCTGTATGGACTCATTAAGTTAATTAAGCCACTCGTGCTTAAAAAAGAGAAGGGTAAAATACACCTACAATGCGAGAAAGTATATCCAAGAATATCCTGACTTGCTCGTGCGGCGCGTGTATGCTTTGTTCGTAACATAAAACACCATCTATTATAGGGAACAGAAACTGATCTGTTTTCATGCTCTGTACCAAGTATATCAGTATATGGGTCATACTTCTTCAAATAGTATAGTTCCAGTACAAGCTGTACAAGTCGTTCCTTAAGGATCTCTTGAGGTTGATATGTAGAAGAGAATTCCATGCAGAGCCCAGGGAGAAGGTTAAAGTAATGTTTGGTTGTGTTCAAGTGAGAAGACTCAGAAGAGTGATCATGATCAGTCTCAGGATAAGATATCTTGAAAGGAGCACATTTACATGCATGCATGCAGTATAGGGCCTAAGCTGTGGAGAAATAAACGAAGCATGGTTTTATGATGGGCTCTCTGTCGTATACTGATGTATATAGTATTATTTGCCTTTGAGATATAAATTATCCTCTTATATGATTATAGCATAGTCATGCTGATATATACATGTATAGTATATACATGCTGGCTGAAATAGCCACCAGAAATGATTATGCAGATAGTAAAATTTGTAGAATGCCAAAAGCACCACATAGCACCTCCTGTACAAGCTTAAATGTGAGCATGCTCAGATGAGATTTTAGGTAATAACACCGGCTCCTGGTTTTTCATTCAAGGCCATACATCAGTGTAGACAACGGGGTGCTTGGGGGTGCTGAAGCAATGCTACAGGCTTATCGATGGATCTGATAACTACCCTAACCGTGACCAGTAAGAAAGGCAAGGTCAAATTGATGAATAGAGAGCTTGAAACAAATAAGTGACTACAACAACAATTAACTGTTTGTGGTTAATTTTTCCCACTTGGTCTTTTTGTGTGGGAAAACATTTTAAAGATGTATAAACTGCAGAATTACCTTAATAGTGCACTGCAAATAAATTGGTCGCTACGGTAAACCAAGGTTTTTTAACCCAATGGTTTAAATTAGATTTGGCTTCCTGTTATAACCAAAATTTTAAACCAATATATTGGTTTAATGTTAAACGCTAGCGTTTTGGTTTAAACGTGGCTTGGTTTAAAATTGAAACCAATCGTTTTAATATTGTAGAATAATCATCTTGAATTCGTACCAAATGATTTCATGTGTACTTGCTCCATTGTCCTAGACTACACTAGGCCTGAATATCGAACTGAACACTTCGATTTACAAGGAAGGGCTTGCCTTGTAGGAATTAAAGTTGTAGTACAAGTCCTTTTAGGATCGGGCCTAGAAGAAGAGTAAGGCTTCAATCCTTAAGGTACGGTACTCGCAAAACGATCGAGCCGTGCTATCACAGTATACGAAGTTTTATCTGTAACCATATGTGCACCAGTTTAGCTTGTAAAACCTTGCATGTTTTATAGCTTTGACACCAGGCCCCTTCGACTGCATGTACATCTACACATGTATTTATATTTATTGAGCTGGGGGCATGCAGGAAGGAACAATTTATACTCATGCACGTGACCAAAATCAAAATTAGGTTGGCAAATTTATTGTTGTAGATATCAGTCTAATATCTATGGTTACTTAGTAGTTGCTGTGCGATGGTTGTAGAAGTCGCCCTCGTGAACGTTCTAGCCTTGGATTCTATCGTTTTACATCTAAGAACCATTCCTGACAACAGAAATAGATAAAAGGTAGAACTGGTTGGCCGTAGCAGACCGTGGCGTATGGTCGGGCTACGCCCAACTACAGGATGCCCATAGTACACTCGCGGATCTGTGGTGACTATATATTGTATCTGGTATGTATGTGTCATTCCCATGTGGGATCGAGCGCTTCAGATTCACTGTGTCAGTTTACGCTCAGGAAAACCTACCAGTATAAACATCCGTCGGGTCCCCAGACCCAGCAGTGATGTAGACTTCGTCCTGACTGTGTTCTCGTTTAGGAAGCAAGAAAGATTAAACACTTACCCAGCCATGCATGTGCAGTGACCAGAAAGAATAGAACCGTCAGGTCTGGCTTAGCTATCATCCAAGCTTCGCGTCATCGTGCAATATCAGCCAAGTGCGCTGGCTATAGGGCTTTGAGCTTTGACAGTTTGATCCCTATACTAGTGATACCACGCAGTACGAATGCTATTACGTAGACAGAAGACTCGAATAAATTGTAGGCTTCGTGCTGCTGGCATGAAAGCAGCTGCTCCTGGGTATAAGTGCCATGCAGTTCTTTAATGTAAAATATGCCCATACTCTTTCCTAGTTCATTTGTTTGGGTACCAGGCTAACTCTTTCCATGGCCACAACGACATATCGCGTTCCAATTTCTGCTTGTAACGACTTTGGCAGCCAGATTTTAGTACGCCGTCCATTACACTTGCCAACCAAATTAATAAAACATGAGTATCACGTGATCCGCTGGACCTACATGTATGTATAGGAAAGGAGGTCCTAAAATATTGTGTAAGACATCGACACTGACTCTACATGTACATGAATGCACAACAGCTAGAACAGTAAAAGTTGGATTCATGCATTGTTGCATGTTGCCACAGCACACTTTTGAGCGTTCGACAGATATATAGATCATTTATGCGCCATAATCTTATGACACATGCAACATAAATTGATTTCAATACAACAGCTCAATTGAAACTTTTACAACATACCGGTACACCTAATCTATAAACATGTCTGAACTTAAGAGCCTATATACAACGATTGCATGGGTCTTCTCTGCATGCTTCGGACACTGAAACATAAATGAAGAAAATATATAAACATAAGTTTCCAATACCAGATTGAATCTTGGTGCAGCTGTCATGTTTGTTCTAAAGGTAGATCGGTAATGTGTGGATATGTGCATGTACATGTATGTCACGGCTGTTACAATTCCATTGAAACGTGGACATTAGGTTCACGCCCACTGTGAATATTAAGTACCTAGCAACATGGCTAATTTGTTCCATAGCAACGCCTACCTTGGAAAGAAACCCTTTTTCTAGGCGTTTAATCGCCAGGTTTCACGTAGTAACAGGACAGGTGGACAGAGAAAGCAGTTGGCAAACGTCGGTGCATTTTTGTTAGTCATTAAAAAATTTTGGACTTCGGCTACACAGATTAACGGGAGGATCCTCGTAAGACGTCGTGTGAACATTTCATGTTTTTGGCTAAACCTCCACATGATTTTGTGTGAAAACGATAAGGGATAGTAAGCAGAGTTTGTTCTTTGAGTTTTTGTCGTCAATACGTCACTAATCGATTTAGTGTGTGAGTTGTGAACATCGGAATACTAGTAAGTTGCTTTTTAACGCCGATTCATTACGTGTCCTGTGGAGCTTAAGCACTCGACGCCTACTGACGTGTGCGTTTGCTCAACTATGTGATGGGCGCTTTTGGCACTGTTACAGGAGCCAAAGTCAACGGCTGTAAGTGCAAGTTAAAGAAAAATAAGCTTACTGTTCCTTATAATGTTACCATTCTGTGTACATGCAATGGTATGCACAATTCACAAGCGGCATTACCTCTTTGTTCACCTTGATTGTTCAGTGCAAGTATGTGTATGTCATAGTTAACAGCTCTCACAACATTTAGCAGCAGCTGAACCAGGACACTGGCTTTACTGAGGTGTGTGCACTCCAGTGGTGTCATAGCAGCAGGGACGAAATGAACCTCTCATTCAGTCAGACAGCGAGTGCACACAAGTCTTTCATATGGCAACCTCAACACACTGAGGCAAATTGGACAGTTCAGCTGACTAATGGCAGAGAGTAGCTGTGTATTGGCCAATGGTGGTTGAATGGATTTTTTAAATGGTGCTATGGTCATGATGTGCTCTACAACTTGGGCTGGAGTGTTGCCAGATATCTCAGCTAGGGGCCATTGTGCCTTTGGAGGTATACCCTTACATGCAAGGGGATTTCCCTTCCTGTACCAGTACCATGCAGTCATAATAAGGTTTCAGACCACATTTATAAGGTTTCTTGTGTAAGGCAGTTGCACAACATTGGTGGGTGGATCTGATGGCTGTTGCAATATGAGCACTGCATACATGCAGAGGTACATGTATAGTTTTTTTTTTTTAGCTGCAGGCCTGCAGCTGGTTTTGCGCACCCACACACTCTGCGCAACTCATCCAATGAGCACATGTGTACTGCAGGCTCCATAGATATATGATCCTGTGGTGTGCGGTTCGATTATTCATATTTACAGCGTAGCGGTCAAGTAGGAATTAGGACCCGTTACAGACCGTGTAGTAACTTATTTTATGCATAGAAATACTCACCACAGCTGGCTTACTTCGTGCAAAGGTTTTGAACCTAATTTATCTGGAGGATTGGGAGTACCACCGCTTAGAAAACCTGCTATTTTCAACCCCTCGTTAAGTCCCTTTATGCGCGCAAGCTGTAGCATCTTGTAACAAGCTGTTTTCAATTGCGCCTATATTTACGTAGTATTTCGAATATGTGTGCGACACCATTCATGTAATGGTTTTTATTTTTCTTCCATGATTTTTGCATAAAATACCTCCAAAGTTGAAGGTTTCATAATGAGGTTTGTGTACGCCATTTTTAATATATACCGTAATTCAGTTCACACAATCTAATTGTAAAACCTAATGGCACGTACGTAACAGCCGTGATGTATGTATGTGTGTGTACATGTGGTTATTATAGATACCACACCCACACATGAAAGAGAGGAGGAGGAATACAAGGAACACAAGTGGAGGGGTATCTCAAACAGCAACTTACCCTTCAGCATTATGAGCTCTTAGAGTGGTGTATCCAAACAACAGTTGTCGGCTAAGTCATACTCCTTGACGACTGCCCAGCCGAGTTCAGAGCAGCCTGCCAATATTAGTAGCTTCTGCCTATGGGAGATCGGCTCCGTACCTACTGTTGTGGTACACATATACATGTACATGCGAACACATGAACACAGACACATTACAATTAAACTCTTAAATACCTAACACGCACACACTCACTGGATGGCTTGGCATGCACAAAAGAAATATGGGAAAGTTTACAAGAAAAGGCGCGTGTATGTGGTGTGTGTACATGTATGTGTGTGTATCAGTCTATATGCAGTGTGTATGCGTGTGATGTGTGTAGTGTGTGTGTCTATGTGCATGTGTGGTGTGCATGTGGTATTTGTGTGGTATATATGTGTACATGTACATTTTTTGTAACACCGCTTCCGTGAGAATCGAATGCATTTTTTGTCGAACCGACATTTTGGAGAATTAGTCGGAAAAGGTCTGCATGCTTTTTATTTTCTAATAGGCCAACTTTCGATGAGTCATTTGGTATAAATTTTAGCTTTGTGGCATATATAACAACACTTTTCAAGTTTGATTGCAATACATGTATTGCTCATATTCAAATCAAACTTGAAAAGCCTAAAAGATCATTAAAAAAAATGAATGTTTGAATTTAAATACTCACTATTACACAACAAACGAAATGGTGTTTCCACTTGATTTATTAAAGGATTATTAATTGCTTATGAAAATTTCAATTTCATGTCACACTATTCTTGTGCAGCATACTTTACATCACTGAGTCTTTCTGGTGACAGCCCTCACCTTGTTAGGTTCAATACTTTGGTCTCACTATCTCTGTGGAATATATTTTGGCTTCCCTAGTTTTATTTAAGGAGGATCTTGTCTCAGAGGCTGGATGACCACTCTTTTGGGCTTGTAATTGCAGCTGCAACTGACACAGACAAAGCACGTCTCCTTTCTACATCTGCACACCATGCAGCCTCTTGGCTCACAGTTGTGCCTTCTGTGGGTCTTGGTCACCAGACAGCGGTGAAGTGGTGGGCTGCATTTCTAGAAGACCAAGACCCACATGTACAGAAGGCACAACTTGCTCCTCACAGTTATTGCTGACAGTGAAGATGCCACTTAACCCTTTGGGTGCCAAGGGCATATTTATATACTATAATATATCAAAGTCCAATGCCGGTCCATGGACCATGCATATGATAGCAGGACAATGGGTGCAATGAGTTATGTAGGAGGAATATGCATGGTACATGCATAAACTAATTATAGCAAGTAGTACAACTCTTCAAATTTCAGCAACACTACACAAACTGTTACAAGTACATCCCACAGGTCATATGCTATGTGTGCACATTTTTGATGTGCATGGGAGAAACTGACTAACGCAAGTAGTTATCAGCAATTGACAGTTTGTGGAGCCCGCAAATCATATACAGTACTTGAGTGACATTTTTACGACACAATCGTGCAATTTTAGCAGACTTATGAGACCTTTGCACAAATTTCCCGTAATTGTATGACAACTTCATCATAACTGAGAGATCAATATCAAAAACTCGTTTATTTCTTATCAGTAATACGCGTGGACTGTGCGCGCGTGCACTTTGTATGGTTCAAAGAAGCCGTATAAACAGCAGTGCAGTGCAATCATTATAAGCTTAATGCTTCGTGTATACTATTGCCACTGCCTTATGGAGCCATTTTTGATTAGGTCGTCGATTAGGCTCGTGTATCGACGTTTAATGAGGTATGAGTATTCGTCGATATAATGACTCGACGAGGCATACTAATTACGACCATTAATACGTAATCGACGATATGATTAGAATCGCGGCAACACTACCCTTTAACATTATCCGACGGGAAAGTTTAACTTGTGGATCAGTGTCTCAAACTAATATGCACGCGAAACAGTGGCGGGGGAAAACTTAGCCAAATTCGCTAATTCGCTAACCAATGAAATTAGATCGGCCCCCTTTTGCAGGTAACAATGTAAACGAAGTCATAGAGCAGTGACGTCATGAAGAGCCTGGGATCGAGCAGCTGATCAAATGATTACTATTATAGGAGAACCAGCTTAACAGATGATGAAGCCCTCGCTCATTTGCTGTTTGGTTACAACCTTCTTGATTTATACAGACCACAGACAAGGTAAGTGCATAAGTTTCCTCCTGCCCCATGAACGCGTCCAAATCATTTGACTAAGCGCTTTTCTATGCATTTAAAAAATAGTTATAAGTTAGTGCATTTACGACTTACGTACCTCTCAGCAGGGACGGATACGGGGGGGGGGGGGGGGGGGGGGGGCTCTTTTTGCACGCAGTTTTACGCGGACAGAACCCCCCCTTCCTCGTTGAATCGGTCGAAGGCGAACAGCACCCCCCCCCCCCCCCTCGTTGAATCGGCCGAACTGGCGGAAGGCGGACAGCACCCCCTTTAATCAATTACTAGTATAGGCTATGAAATCATTTTAGAAAACGCGACCCGC
>OX442416.1:10297868-10381558 GCA_949361645.1 Spongilla lacustris | reverse complement strand
AATTTCCTGTAAGAACATCAGCTGGTATGTTTGTAATTACGTCCGAGTACCAAACAAAAGCGTTTTCTATAGATAGGAACAGTTTTAAAGTTACGCCAATAGACAGGGGCGGATACAGGATTTTGTGTTAGGGGGGGGATATAGGGATGGGAATGGGGGCGTGCCCCTCCGAACTTGCCAGGGTGTCTGGGAAAGTGCAGTAAGCACCATCATCTCCGCCCCAAAACCCTAGCCACTGGTGTTTTTTTTTTTTTGCACTTTTGGAAGTTATAAAACAGGTATTCACAGATACAAATGATTTTAAAAAGATACCTATAACAGTCACACTTCACAAATAGGGTAAATTAGAAGCATCATCCGAGGGTATTTTCGACTATAGCTGTCAATGATAGCATCAATATTATGTTCAATATCTTTGTGCACATACAATAATATTAACGAATTAAATCTGTCTTCTCCCATAGTGCTGCGATAGACATTAATTTTTAATAAATCTCAAAGAGGAATTAGCTCTTTCCACTTTTTCGTACATTGCGAATTTCAATTTCATTTGAAATTAGCAATGTACGAATGAACGCTTAACGAATGTACGAACTGAACGCTGAATGAATGTACGAACTGAACGCTGAACGAATGTACGAACTGAACGCTGAACGTACGAATGTACGAACTGTGAACGCTGAACATACGAATGTACGAACTGAACGCTGAACGAATGTACGAACTGAACGCTCAAAAGCACAATAAAAGTGCCACTTCATCTTGTCATGGGTGGTACTTAGCACGTACAACAGGTCTAGCGCCTGCAAGAGCTAAGTCAGTGCGGCGCTGATGACATGTAATTAAATTCATTACAATGGACAGGAGGCGTATCCTTATTAGTTAGGGGGGGCATAGGCCGCGCGGGTTTGCCCCCCCCCCCCCCCCCCCCCCCCCCTGTATCCGCCACTGATAGATGTAGAATTTACCAACGCACTGCCCCTTGATGTCAGATATAGATTTTGGCATAAAGCGTCCGACACGCGTTCCCATGACAAAACCCATACGTATAATTAGACATTTATGGTACCATTACCTTTTGCCTGGCGTTGTCAAAACGGAGAAAGAACTCAATACCTCCAAAATCGAGACTCAGACTACGAGTTAGAGTCCTCCCGACTTCGGTACAATGTTGATATTGAACAAAGGCGGGCGTCTGCTCGTGACATCTACAGAGTAAATCTGGAGTCAAGCCGAGCTTCTAAGAGGTGGCGACAGGAAAAGAATTCTGTTGCGGTGCGAGCTTCTAAGAGGCGGCGTTATGAACTGAACTCAGACGAGAGACGAGCTTCTAAGAGGGAAAGCTTGGCGCGCGAATTTCGAATTAAAACAGCTGCAAATGTAACATATAACTGTAAACAACATTGTGTTGCTAGGCAATAAACATGGAAATTAAAACGGCTGGAAAGAATAAAACGAGATATAAAAACATTCTCTCCGATAAAGTTAGTGGTATATAGGATTTGAAGGCAATGGTGGTGTTATAAGGAAGGAAACAACGGATTGGAGATAAAATAATCATTCCTATGTTTAGCAACATAAATGTAATGCCAATCCCTAGTTTCCTTCCTTTTTACACCACCATTGCCTTCAAATCCTATATACCACTAACTTTCTCACAGAGAATGTGTTCATATCTTGTTCATTAACAACCCCCCTTTTCTGAAATCCTGAATCCGCCCCTGCTCAGGTGTACAGGGTCAGCCCATCTTTCAGACCGTACCGCAGGACCTTGATGACGTTAAGGATGGCTTCAGCGCGGTGGTAAACGGGTCTGTGGTCCTCTTGTTCTGCTCTGCCACAGGAGCTACGGCATCGCCTTCCATCTCCTGGACCAGGGATGGTGCCGACCCCGAAAGCCCTCCCCTCATCCACATCACCACCGCAGTTACAAACCTAAACAACCTCACGTCTTCTTTGCTGACCATCAGAGAGTTCTCCCCGTCAACGGCTGGCCTCTACGTGTGCGAGGCGGCACTGCAGGGCACCACCATACAGTCCAACATCACTCTTACTGGCAAGTCTCCTTGGCTTCTGCACTAACCTCCTAATACCATTTTATTTCCCTTTAGCTGCCGACAATGATACACTGTTTGTCACCAGAGAGTTAATTGATTTAGACACATTTGATGGTGACCAAACTGATTGGAGGACTTTTGTTCCTCTGGGGAGTTCTAACCTCCTGTCTTGTTCTGCTGAGTACGATATGGATATTCCTTGCAATGTTTACCTAAATGTAACCTGGTTTAAGGATGGAAGACAGCTGAATAACAGTGATGGTGGTGCGGTCATCATCACCACAGTGCAGTCTAATTCCTCCTTTCCAGAGACCAATAGTAATGTTAGCATATCCAACTTCACTCAGTCCGATGCTGGCATATACCAGTGTGTGTTCTTCACAAGCACAGAGGTACTCGCTTCAATTCCATTACGACTGGACACAGGTTTGTTGGCTCTAGTCAATGTTACCTCTGTGGTGTATATGTTACCTCTGTGGTGTCATTGTTACCTCTGTGGTATCAATGTTACCTCTGTGGTGTCAATGTTACCTCTGTGGTGTCAGTGTTATCTCTGTGGTGTCAATATTACCTCTGTGGTGTCAATGTTACCTCTGTGGTGTCAATGTTACCTCTATGGTGTCAATGTTACCTCTGTGGTGTCAATGTTACCTCTGTGGTGTCAGTGTTACCTCTGTGGTATCAATGTTACCTCTATGGTGTCAATGTTACCTTTGTGATACCGATGTTACCTTTGTGGTGTCAATGTTACCTCTATGGTGTCAATGTTACCTCTGTGGTGTCAGTGTTACCTCTGTGGTGTCGGTTACCTCTATGGTGTCAATGTTATCTCTGTGGTGTCAATATTACCACTAGTGGTGCCAGTGTTACCTCTTGTGGTGTCAATGTTACCTCTGTGGTGTCAGTGTTACCTCTGTGATGTAACTGTTACCTCTAAGGTGTCAATGTGGAGTCATTGTTACCTCTGTGGTGTCAATGTTACCCCTGTTGTGTCATTGTTATCTTCAGGTCCAGTCAGTCTCACTGCTGTTTCTCCTCCACTCGTATACCTCTCTCCTCCTGCACCTGTTGTTACTGAGGTGTATGCACAGGGGGAGTACAGCTCCATCTTGTGGTCTGAATGCCCCTCAAATTCCACTGAGTATATTATCAACTTTGGGCAGACCCTTGTTAGAACTGCTCCATCTACATCTGACTATGGACCATACTCAGCATCACTGGGTAACGACAGTGATGTCACCGTGACGGTGGTAGTGACCCCTTTTGGTAAGGACATTAGTTGCTAGGCATCATTGTGTCTAATTAATGCACATGATATTGTTTCTTTAGTACCTGCAAACATCACCAACATCTCTCCTGGAGGTTTAGTGCTTCAAGGCTCTAACATCAGCGTTAGGTGCATTGCAGTGGGATCACCACCTCCTGCTATCTCTTGGACTCACAATGGCCAACCAACTCAATATCCGATCATTAGTAACTCAACATCACCCTCAGCCAACAACTGCAGTGCAACCACCCCAGGATCAACAACCTCAATTCTTCAGATTACCAGCATCCTGTACAGTGGATCCTACACATGCAATGCCACAAACGCCAATGGATCAAGTGTGCAGAGTGTGAACATAGAGCTGCAAGGTAATGAGCTATGAAGGCCTGCAGGGGCTGCCTCCTTACCTTTCTCCTTCCCCTTGTACCCCTACTTCTCCTCCTCTCAGTACTGCCTACCTCCTCCCCTCAGTACTGCCCACCTCCTCTCCCTCAGTACTGCCCACCTCCTCCCCATAGTACTGCCTACCTCCTCCCCTAAGCTCTTTTCTATGCGTTTGAAAAGAAAGTAATGAAGTTAGTGCATTTACAACTTACGTACTTTGCAGGGCCCATCTTTCAGACTGTACCGCAGGACCTTGATGACGTTAAGGATGGCTTCAGCGCGGTGGTAAACGGGTCTGTGGTCCTCTTGTTCTGCTCTGCCACAGGAGCTACGGCATCGCCTTCCATCTCCTGGACCAGGGATGGTGCCGACCCCGAAAGCCCTCCCCTCATCCACATCACCACCACAGTTACAAACCTAAACAACCTCACGTCTTCTTTGCTGACCATCAGAGAGTTCTCCCCGTCAACGGCTGGCCTCTACGTGTGCGAGGCGGCACTGCAGGGCACCACCATACAGTCCAACATCACTCTTACTGGCAAGTCTCCTTGGCTTCTGCACTAACCTCCTAATACCATTTTATTTCCCTTTAGCTGCCGACAATGATACACTGTTTGTCACCAGAGAGTTAATTGATTTAGACACATTTGATGGTGACCAAACTGATTGGAGGACTTTTGTTCCTCTGGGGAGTTCTAACCTCCTGTCTTGTTCTGCTGAGTACGATATGGATATTCCTTGCAATGTTTACCCAAATGTAACCTGGTTTAAGGATGGAAGACAGCTGAATAATAGTGAAGGTGGTGCGGTCATCATCACCACAGTGCAGTCTAATTCCTCCTTTCCAGAGACCAATAGTAATGTTAGCATATCCAACTTCACTCAGTCCGATGCTGGCATATACCAGTGTGTGTTCTTCACAAGCACAGAGGTACTCGCTTCCATTCCATTACGACTGGACACAGGTTTGTTGGCTCTAGTCAATGTTACCTATGTGGTGTCTATGTTACCTCTGTGGTGTCATTGTTACCTCTATGGATGTTACCTCTGTGGTGTCAATGTTACCTCTGTGGTGTCAGTGTTACCTCTGTGGTGTCAATGTTTCCTCTGTGGTGTCAGTGTTACCTCTGTGGTGTCAATGTTACCTCTATGGTGTCAATGTTACCTTTGTGATATCGATGTTACCTTTGTGGTGCAATGTTACCTCCATGGTGTCAGTGTTGCCTCTGTGGTGTAAAGGTTACCTCTATGGTGTCAATGTTACTATTGTGGTGTCAATGTTACCTTTGTGGTGTCAATGTTACCTATGTGATATCGATGAACATCGATATCACATAGGTAACATTGACACCACAAAGGTAACATTGACACCACAGAGGTAACATTAACACCACAAGAGGTAACACTGGCACCACTAGTAGTAACATTGACACCACAGAGGTAACACTGACACCACAGAGGTAACATTGACACCAAAAGAGGTAACACTGGCACCACTTGTAGTAACATTGACACCACAGAGGTAACACTGACACCACAGAGGTAACATTGACACCAAAAGAGGTAACACTGGCACCACTAGTAGTAACATTGACACCACAGAGGTAACATCGACACCATAGAGGTAACATTAACACCACAAAGTTAAAACTTTGTGGTGTTAATGTTACCTCTATGGTGTCGATGTTACCTCTGTGGTGTCAATGTTACTACTAGTGGTGCCAGTGTTACCTCTTTTGGTGTCAATGTTACCTCTGTGGTGTCAGTGTTACCTCTGTGGTGTCAATGTTACTACAAGTGGTGCCAGTGTTACCTCTTTTGGTGTCAATGTTACCTCTGTGGTGTCAGTGTTACCTCTGTGGTGTCAATGTTACTACTAGTGGTGCCAGTGTTACCTCTTGTGGTGTTAATGTTACCTCTGTGGTGTCAATGTTACCTCTGTGGTGTCAATGTTACCTCTGTGGTGTCAATGTTACCTCTGTGGTGTCATTGTTATCTTCAGGTCCAGTCAGTCTCACTGCTGTTTCTCCTCCACTCGTATACCTCTCTCCTCCTGCACCTGTTGTTGCTGAGGTGTATGCACAGGGGGAGTACAGCTCCATCTTGTGGTCTGCATGCCCCTCAAATTCCACTGAGTATATTATCAACTTTGGGCAGACCCTTGTTAGAACTGCTCCAACTACATCTGACTATGGACCATACTCAGCATCACTGGGTAACGACAGTAATGTCACAGTGACTGTGGTAGTGACCCCTTTTGGTAAGGACATTAGTTGATAGGCATCATTGTGTCTAATTAATGCCCATGATATTGTTTCTTTAGTACCTGCAAACATCACCAACATCTCTCCTGGAAGTTTAGTGCTTAAAGGCTCTAACATCAGCGTCAGGTGCATTGCAGTGGGATCACCACCTCCTGCTATCTCTTGGACTCAAAATGGCCAACCAACTCAATATCTGATCATTAGTAACTCAACATCACCCTCAGCCAACAACTGCAGTGCAACCACCCCAGGATCAACAACCTCCATTCTTCAGATTACCAGCATCCTGTACAGTGGAACCTACACATGCAATGCCACAAACGCTAATGGATCAAGTGTGCAGAGTGTGAACATAGAGCTGCAAGGTAATGAGCTATGAAGGCCTGCAGGGGCTGCCTCCTTCTCTTTCTCCTTCCCCTTGTACCTCTACTTCTCCTCCCCTTAGTACTGCCCACCTCCTCCCCTCTCAGTACTGCCCACCTCCTCCCCCTTAGTACTGCCCACCTCATGCCCTTAGTACTGCCAACCTCCTCCCCTAAGCTCTTTTCTATGCGTTTGAAAAGAAAACAATTAAGTTAGTGCATTTACAAGTTACTTACCTTGCAGGGCCCATCTTTCAGACCGTACCGCAAGACCTTGATAACGTTAAGGACGGCTCCAGTGCGGTGTTAAACGGGTCTGCGGTCCTCTTGTTCTGCTCTGCCACAGGAGCTACGGCACCGCCTTCCATCTCCTGGACCAGGGATGGTGCCGACCCCGAAAGCCCTCCCCTCATTCACATCACCACCGCAGTTACAAACCTAACCAACCTCACGTTTTCTTTGCTGACCATCAGAGAGTTCTCTCCGTCAACGGCTGGCCTCTACGTGTGCGAGGCGGCACTGCAGGGCACCACTATACAGTCCAACATCACTCTTACTGGCAAGGCTCCTTGGCTTCTGCACTAACATCCTAATACCATTTTATTTCCCTTTAGCTGCCGACAATGATACACTGTTTGTCACCAGAGAGTTAATTGATTTAGACACATTTGATGGTGACCAAACTGACTGGAGGACTTTTGTTCCTCTGGGGAGTTCTAACCTCTTGTCTTGTTCTGCTGAGTACGATATGGATATTCCTTGCAATGTTTGCCCAAATGTAACATGGTTTAAGGATGGAAGACAGCTGAATAACAGTGATGGTGGTGCGGTCATCATCACAACAGTGCAGTCTAATTCCTCCTTTCCAGAGACCATTAGTGATGTTAGCATATCCAACTTCACTCAGTCCGATGCCGGCATATACCAGTGTGTGTTCTTTACAAGCACAGAGGTACTCGCTTCCATTCCATTACGACTGGACACAGGTTTGTTGGCTCTAGTCAATGTTACCTATGTGGTGTCTATGTTACCTCTGTGGCGTCATTGTTACCTCTGTGGTGTCAATGTTACCTCTGTGGTGTGAATGTTATCTCTGTGGTGTCAATATTACCTCTGTGGTGTCAGTTTTACCTCTGTGGTATCAATGTTATCTCTGTGGTGTCAATGTTACCTCTGTAGTGCCTGTGTTACCTCTTGTGGTGTCAATGTTACATTTGTGGTGTCAATGTTACCTATGTGGTGTCAATGTTACCCCTGTGGTGTCATTGTTATCTTCAGGTCCAGTCAGTCTCACTGCTGTTTCTCCTCCACTCGTATACCTCTCTCCTCCTGCACCTGTTGTTACTGAGGTGTATGCGCAGGGGGAGTACAGCTCCATCTTGTGGTCTGCATGCCCCTCAAATTCCACTGAGTATATTATCAACTTTGGGCAGACCCTTGTTAGAACTGCTCCATCTACATCTGACTATGGACCATACTCAGCATCAATGGGTAACGACAGTAATGTCACCGTGACTGTGGTAGTGACCCCTTTTGGTAAGGACATTAGTTGCTAGGCATCATTGTGTCTAATTAATGCACATGTTATTGTTTCTTTAGTACCTGCAAACATCACCAACATCTCTCGTGGAGGTTTAGTGCTTCAAGGCTCTAACATCAGCGTCAGGTGCATTGCAGTGGGATCACCACCTCCTGCTATCTCTTGGACTCAAAATGGCCAACCAACTCAATATCTGATCATTAGTAACTCAACATCACCCTCAGCCAACAACTGCAGTGCAACCACCCCAGGATCAACAATCTCCATTCTTCAGATTACCAGCATCCTGTACAGTGGAACCTACACATGCAATGCCACAAACGCTAATGGATCAAGTGTGCAGAGTGTGAACATAGAGCTGCAAGGTAATGAGCTATGAAGTCCTGCAGGGGCTGCCTCCTTCCCTTTCTCCTTCCTCTTGTACCCCTACTTCTCTTCCCCTCAGTACTGCCCACCTCCTCCCCTTAGTACTACCCACCTCCTCCCCTCAGCAGCGTTTCCCACAGCATAGCAAAATCAGGGCGTTCCGCCCTGTTTGAATTTCCGGAAAATGGGCGTGGCCATACATTTACATGTATCGCGCAGGCGCATAAATCACGATAGGAATTGAACGCGCGTGACAGACTGTAAGAATCAGTGCAATCAGCCAAAAGCACACAGCCCCCCCCCCCCCCTCCCGCCCACTGGTTGAATCGGCAAATGCGAACGTGGGCGGTACCGCAATCGCTAAGTAATCATTAATTATTCATGAGCGCCCTGTTTGAAAAGCATTCTGATTCTTTGGGAAACACTGCCTCAGTACAGCCCACCTCCTCCCCTTCGTACTGCCCACCTCCTCCCCTCTCAGTACTGCCCACCTCCTCCCAATACGTCTGCCCACCTCCTCCCCTCAGTACTGCCCACCTCCTCCCCCTCAGTACTGCCCACCTCCTCCCCTTAGTACTGCCCACCTCCTCCCCTCAGTACTGCCCACCTCCTCCCCCTCAGTACTGCCCACCTCCTCCCCTCAGTACTGCCCACCTCCTCCCCATACGTCTGCCCACCTCCTCCCCTCAGTACTGCCCACCTCCTCCCCCTCAGTACTGCCCACCTCCTCCCCTCAGTACTGCCCACCTCCTCCCCCTCAGTACTGCCCACCTCCTCCCCTCAGTACTGCCCACATCCCCCCCCCTCAGTACTGACTATCTCTTCCCCCTTAGTACTGCCCACCTCCTGCCCTTAGTACTGCCCACCTCCTCCCTTAAGCTCTTTTCTATGCGTTTGAAAGGAAAGTAATAAAGTTGGTGCATTTACAACTTACGTACCTTGCAGGGCCCATCTTTCAGACCGTACCGCAAGACCTTGATAACGTTAAGGACGGCTCCAGCGCGGTGGTAAACGGGTCTGTGGTCCTCTTGTTCTGCTCTGCCACAGGAGCTACGGCACCGCCTTCCATCTCCTGGACCAGGGATGGTGCCGACCCCGAAAGCCCTCCCCTCATCCACATCACCACCGCAGTTACAAACCGAACCAACCTCACGTCTTCTTTGCTGACCATCAGAGAGTTCTCCCCGTCAACGGCTGGCCTCTACGTGTGCGAGGCGGCACTGCAGGGCACCACCATACAGTCCAACATCACTCTTACTGGCAAGTCTCCTTGGCTTCTGCACTAACCTCCTAATACCATTTTATTTCCCTTTAGCTGCCGACAATGATACACTGTTTGTCACCAGAGAGTTAATTGATTTAGACACATTTGATGGTGACCAAACTGACTGGAGGACTTTTGTTCCTCTGGGGAGTTCTAACCTCCTGTCTTGTTCTGCTGAGTACGATATGGATATTCCTTGCAATGTTTACCCAAATGTAACCTGGTTTAAGGATGGAAGACAGCTGAATAACAGTGATGGTGGTGCGGTCATCATCACCACAGTGCAGTCTAATTCCTCCTTTCCAGAGACCAATAGTGATGTTAGCATATCCAACTTCACTCAGTCCGATGCTGGCATATACCAGTGTGTATTCTTTACAAGCACAGAGGTACTCGCTTCCATTCCATTACGACTGGACACAGGTTTGTTGGCTCTAGTCAATGTTACCTATGTGGTGTCTATGTTACCTCTGTGGTGTCATTGTTACCTCTGTGGTGTCAATGTTACCTTTGTGGTGTCAATGTTACCTATGTGGTGTCAATTTTACCCCTGTGGTGTCATTGTTATCTCCAGGTCCAGTCAGTCTCACTGCTGTTTCTCCTCCACTCGTATACCTCTCTCCTCCTGCACCTGTTGTTACTGAGGTGTATGCACAGGGGGAGTACAGCTCCATCTTGTGGTCTGCATGCCCCTCAAATTCCACTGAGTATATTATCAACTTTGGGCAGACCCTTGTTAGAACTGCTCCATCTACATCTGACTATGGACCATTCTCAGCATCAATGGGTAACGACAGTAATGTCACCGTGACTGTGGTAGTGACCCCTTTTGGTAAGGACATTAGTTGCTAGGCATCATTGTGTCTAATTAATGCACATGATATTGTTTCTTTAGTACCTGCAAACATCACCAACATCTCTCGTGGAGGTTTAGTGCTTCAAGGCTCTAACATCAGCGTCAGGTGCATTGCAGTGGGATCACCACCTCCTGCTATCTCTTGGACTCAAAATGGCCAACCAACTCAATATCTGATCATTAGTAACTCAACATCACCCTCAGCCAACAACTGCAGTGCAACCACCCCAGGATCAACAATCTCCATTCTTCAGATTACCAGCATCCTGTACAGTGGAACCTACACATGCAATGCCACAAACGCTAATGGATCAAGTGTGCAGAGTGTGAACATAGAGCTGCAAGGTAATGAGCTATGAAGTCCTGCAGGGGCTGCCTCCTTCCCTTTCTCCTTCCTCTTGTACCCCTACTTCTCCTCCCCTCAGTACTGCCCACCTCCTCCCCTTAGTACTACCCACCTTCTCCCCTCAGCAGCGTTTCCCACAGCATAGCAAAATCAGGGCGCTCCGCCCTGTTTGAATTTTCCGGAAAATGGGCGTGGCCATACATTTACATGTATCGCGCAGGCGCATAAATCACGATAGGAATTGAACGCGCGTGACGGACTGTAAGAATCAGTGCAATCACACACAGCCCCCCCCCCCCCCCTCCCGCCCACTGGTTGAATCGGCAAATGCGAACGTGGGCGGTACCGCAATCGCTAAGTAATCATTAATTATTCATGAGCGCCCTGTTTGAAAAGCATTCTGATTTAGTGGGAAACACTGCCTCAGTACAGCCCACCTCCTCCCCTTAGTACTGCCCACCTCCTCCCCTCTCAGTACTGCCCACCTCCTCCCCATACGTCTGCCCACCTCCTCCCCTCAGTACTGCCCACCTCCTCCCCCTCAGTACTGCCCACCTCCTCCCCTTAGTACTGCCCACCTCCTCCCCTCAGTACTGCCCACCTCCTCCCCCTCAGTACTGCCCACCTCCTCCCCTCAGTACTGCCCACCTCCTCCCCATACGTCTGCCCACCTCCTCCCCTCAGTACTGCCCACCTCCTCCCCCTCAGTACTGCCCACCTCCTCCCCTCAGTACTGCCCACCTCCTCCCCCTCAGTACTGCCCACCTCCTCCCCTCAGTACTGCCCACATCCCCCCCCCTCAGTACTGACTATCTCTTCCCCCTTAGTACTGCGCACCTCCTGCCCTTTGTACTGCCCACCTCCTCCCCTAACCTCTTTTCTATGCGTTTGAAAGGAAAGTAATAAAGTTGGTGCATTTACAACTTACGTACCTTGCAGGGCCCATCTTTCAGACCGTACCGCAAGACCTTGATAACGTTAAGGACGGCTCCAGCGCGGTGTTAAACGGGTCTGTGGTCCTCTTGTTCTGCTCTGCCACAGGAGCTACGGCACCGCCTTCCATCTCCTGGACCAGGGATGGTGCCGACCCCGAAAGCCCTCCCCTCATCCACATCACCACCGCAGTTACAAACCGAACCAACCTCACGTCTTCTTTGCTGACCATCAGAGAGTTCTCCCCGTCAACGGCTGGCCTCTACGTGTGCGAGGCGGCACTGCAGGGCACCACCATACAGTCCAACATCACTCTTACTGGCAAGTCTCCTTGGCTTCTGCACTAACCTCCTAATACCATTTTATTTCCCTTTAGCTGCCGACAATGATACACTGTTTGTCACCAGAGAGTTAATTGATTTAGACACATTTGATGGTGACCAAACTGACTGGAGGACTTTTGTTCCTCTGGGGAGTTCTAACCTCCTGTCTTGTTCTGCTGAGTACGATATGGATATTCCTTGCAATGTTTACCCAAATGTAACCTGGTTTAAGGATGGAAGACAGCTGAATAACAGTGATGGTGGTGCGGTCATCATCACCACAGTGCAGTCTAATTCCTCCTTTCCAGAGACTAATAGTGATGTTAGCATATCCAACTTCACTCAGTCCGATGCTGGCATATACCAGTGTGTATTCTTTACAAGCACAGAGGTACTCGCTTCCATTCCATTACGACTGGACACAGGTTTGTT
Source organism: Spongilla lacustris (assembly GCA_949361645.1). Classification (NCBI taxonomy): domain Eukaryota; kingdom Metazoa; phylum Porifera; class Demospongiae; order Spongillida; family Spongillidae; genus Spongilla; species Spongilla lacustris. Next base: position 10,369,164 of record OX442416.1, on the reverse strand, counting down.
GGCTCTAGTCAATGTTACCTATGTGGTGTCTATGTTACCTCTGTGGTGTCAATGTTACCTCTGTGGTGTCAATGTTACCTTTGTGGTGTCAATGTTACCTATGTGGTGTCAATTTTACCCCTGTGGTGTCATTGTTATCTCCAGGTCCAGTCAGTCTCACTGCTGTTTCTCCTCCACTGGTATACCTCTCTCCTCCTGCACCTGTTGTTACTGAGGTGTATGCACAGGGGGAGTACAGCTCCATCTTGTGGTCTGCATGCCCCTCAAATTCCACTGAGTATATTATCAACTTTGGGCAGACCCTTGTTAGAACTGCTCCATCTACATCTGACTATGGACCATACTCAGCATCAATGGGTAACGACAGTAATGTCACCGTGACTGTGGTAGTGACCCCTTTTGGTAAGGACATTAGTTGCTAGGCATCATTGTGTCTAATTAATGCACATGATATTGTTTCTTTAGTACCTGCAAACATCACCAACATCTCTCGTGGAGGTTTAGTGCTTCAAGGCTCTAACATCAGAGTCAGGTGCATTGCAGTGGGATCACCACCTCCTGCTATCTCTTGGACTCAAAATGGCCAACCAACTCAATATCTGATCATTAGTAACTCAACATCACCCTCAGCCAACAACTGCAGTGCAACCACCCCAGGATCAACAATCTCCATTCTTCAGATTACCAGCATCCTGTACAGTGGAACCTACACATGCAATGCCACAAACGCTAATGGATCAAGTGTGCAGAGTGTGAACATAGAGCTGCAAGGTAATGAGCTATGAAGGCCTGCAGGGGCTGCCTCCTTCCCTTTCTCCTTCCCTTGGTACCCCTACTTCTCCTCCTCTCAGTACTGCCCACCTCCTCCCCTCAGTACTGCCCACCTCCTCCCCCTTAGTACAACCCACCTCCTGCCCTTAGTACTGCCTACCTCCTCTTCTCAGTGCTGCCCACCTCCTCACCTCAGTACTGCCTATCTCCTCCCCCTTAGTACAACCCACTTCTTCCACTACATGTATGTACTGCCTACCTCCTCCTCTTAGTACTGCCCACCTCATCCCCAAAGTACTGCCTACCTCCTCCCCTCAGTACAACCCACCTCCTGCCCTTAGTACTGCCTATCTCTTCCCCTCAGTACTGCCTACCTCCTCCCCTAAGCTCTTTTCTATGTGTTTAAAAAAGAAAGTTATAAAGTTAGTGCATTTACAACTTACGTACCTTGCAGGGCCCATCTTTCAGACCGTACCGCAGGACCTTGATAACGTTAAGGACGGCTCCAGCGCGGTGTTAAACGGGTCTGTGGTCCTCTTGTTCTGCTCTGCCACAGGAGCTACGGCACCGCCTTCCATCTCCTGGACCAGGGATGGTGCCGACCCCGAAAGCCCTCCCCTCATCCACATCACCACCACAGTTACAAACCTAACCAATCTCACGTCTTCTTTGCTGACCATCAGAGAGTTCTCCCCGTCAACGGCTGGCCTCTACGTGTGCGAGGCGGCACTGCAGGGCACCACCATACAGTCCAACATCACTCTTACTGGCAAGTCTCCTCGGCTTCTGCACTAACCTCCTAATACCATTTTATTTCCCTTTAGCTGCCGACAATGATACACTGTTTGTCACCAGAGAGTTAATTGATTTAGACACATTTGATGGTGACCAAACTGATTGGAGGACTTTTGTTCCTCTGGGGAGTTCTAACCTCCTGTCTTGTTCTGCTGAGTACGATATGGATATTCCTTGCAATGTTTACCCAAATGTAACCTGGTTTAAGGATGGAAGACAGCTGAATAATAGTGAAGGTGGTGCGGTCATCATCACCACAGTGCAGTCTAATTCCTCCTTTCCAGAGACCAATAGTGATGTTAGCATATCCAACTTCACTCAGTCCGATGCCGGCATATACCAGTGTGTTTTCTTTACAAGCACAGAGGTACTCGCTTCCATTCCATTACGACTGGACACAGGTTTGTTGGCTCTAGTCATTGTTACCTATGTGGTGTCAATGTTACCACTGTGGTATCATTGTTACCTCTACGGTGTCAATGTTACCTCTGTGGTGTCAATGTTACTTCTGTGGTGTCATTGTTACCTCTGTGGTGTCAATGTTACCTCTATGGTGTCATTGTTACCACTATGGTGTCAATGTTACCTCTGTGGTGTCATTGTTACATGTACCTCTGTAGTGTCAGTGTTACCTCTATGATGTCAATGTTATCTCTATGGTGTCATTGTTACCACTCGGGTGTCAATGTTACCTCTGTGGTGTAATTGTTACCTCTGTAGTGTCAATGTTACCTCTATGGTGTCAATGTTTTCTCTATGGTGTCAATGTTAACTCTGTAGTGTCATTGTTACCTCTTTTGGGTCAAAGTTACTTCTGTATCTGTAGTGTCAATGTTACCTCTGTGGTGTCAATGTTACCTCTGTGGTGTCATTGTTATCTTCAGGTCAAGTCACTCTCACTGCTGTTTCTGCTCCACTCGTATACCTCTCTCCTCCTGCACCTGTTGTTGCTGAGGTGTATGCACAGGGGGAGTACAGCTCCATCTTGTGGTCTGCATGCCCCTCAAATTCCACTGAGTATATTATCAACTTTGGGCAGACCCTTGTTAGAACTGCTCCATCTACATCTGACTATGGACCATACTCATCATCACTGGGTAACGACAGTAATGTCACCGTGACGGTGGTAGTGACCCCTTTTGGTAAGGACATTAGTTGATAGGCATCATTGTGTCTAATTAATGCACATGATATTGTTTCTTTAGTACCTGCAAACATCACCAACATCTCTCCTGGAGGTTTAGTGCTTCAAGGCTCTAACATCAGCGTCAGGTGCATTGCAGTGGGATCACCTCCTCCTGCTATCTCTTGGACTCAAAATGGCCAACCAACTCAATATCTGATCATTAGTAACTCAACATCACCCTCAGCCAACAACTGCAGTGCAACCACCCCAGGATCAACAATCTCCATTCTTCAGATTACCAGCATCCTGTACAGTGGAACCTACACATGCAATGCCACAAACGCTAATGGATCAAGTGTGCAGAGTGTGAACATAGAGCTGCAAGGTAATGAGCTATGAAGTCCTGCAGGGGCTGCCTCCTTCCCTTTCTCCTTCCCTTGGTACCCCTACTTCTCCTCCCGTCAGTACTGCCCACCTCCTCCCCTCAGTACTGCCCACCTCCTCCCCCTTAGTACTGCCCACCTCCTCCCCTCAGTACTGCCCACCTCCTCCCCCTTAGTACTGCCCACCTCCTCCCCTCAGTACTGCCCACCTCCTCCCCCTTAGTACTGCCCACCTCCTCCCCTTACGTCTGCACACCTCCTCCCCTCAGTACTGCCCACCTCCTCCCCCTTAGTACTGCCCACTTCCTGCCCTTAGTACTGCCTACCTCCTCTTCTAAGCTCTTTTCTATGCGTTTGAAAAGAAAGTTATAAAGTTAGTGCATTTACAACTTACGTACCTTGCAGGGCCCATCTTTCAGACCGTACCGCAGGACCTTGATAATGTTAAGGACGGCTCCAGCGCTGTGGTAAACGGGTCTGTGGTCCTCTTGTTCTGCTCTGCCACAGGAGCTACGGCATCGCCTTCCATCTCCTGGACCAGGGATGGAGCCAACCCCGAAAGCCCTCCCCTCATCCACATCACCACCACAGTTACAAGCCTAACCAACCTCACGTCTTCTTTGCTGACCATCAGAGAGTTCTCCCCGTCAACGGCTGGCCTCTACGTGTGCGAGGCGGCACTGCAGGGCACCACCATACAGTCCAACATCACTCTTACTGGCAAGTCTCCTTGGCTTCTGCACTAACCTCCTAATACCATTTTATTTCCATTTAGCTGCCGACAATGATACACTGTTTGTCACCAGAGAGTTAATTGATTTAGACACATTTGATGGTGACCAAACTGATTGGAGGACTTTTGTTCCTCTGGGGAGTTCTAACCTCCTGTCTTGTTCTGCTGAGTACGATATGGATATTCCTTGGAATGTTTACCTAAATGTAACCTGGTTTAAGGATGGAAGACAGCTGAATAACAGTGATGGTGGTGCGGTCATCATCACTGCAGTGCAGTCTAATTCCTCCTTTCCAGAGACCAATAGTAATGTTAGCATATCCAACTTCACTCAGTCCGATGCCGGCATATACCAGTGTGTATTCTTTACAAGCACAGAGGTACTCGCTTCTATTCCATTACGACTTGACACAGGTTTGTTGGCTCTAGTCATTGTTACCTCTGTGGTGTCAATGTTACCTCTGTGGTGTCATTGTTACCTCTATGGTGTCAATATTACCTCTGTGGTGTCAATGTTACTTCTGTAGTGTCAATGTTACCTCTGTGGTGTCAATGTTACCTCTGTGTTGGCAATATTACCTCTGTGGTGTCATTGTTATCTCTATGGTGTCAATGTTATCTCTGTTGTGTCATTGTTACCTCTGTGGTGTCAATGTTACCTCTGTGGTGTCAATGTTACTTCTGTGGTGTCAATGTAACCTCTGTGGTGTCAATGTTACCTCTATGGTGTCAATGTTACCTTTGTGATGTCAATGTTACCTCTGTGATGTCAGTGTTACTTCTTTGGTGTCAATGTTTCCTCTGTGGTGTCAATGTTTCCTCTATGGTGTCAATGTTACCTTTGTGATGTCAATGTTACCTCTGTGGTGTCAATGTTACCTCTGTGGTGTCATTGTTACTTCTGTGGTGTCAAAGTTACTTCTGTGGTGTCAATGTTACCTCTGTGGTGTCAATGTTACCTCAATGTTACCTTTGTGGTGTCAATGTTACCCCTGTGGTGTCATTGTTATCTTCAGGTCCAGTCAGTCTCACTGCTGTTTCTCCTCCACTCGTATACCTCTCTCCTCCTGCACCTGTTGTTGCTGAGGTGTATGCACAGGGGGTGTACAGCTCCATCTTGTGGTCTGCATGCCCCTCAAATTCCACTGAGTATATTATCAACTTTGGGCAGACCCTTGTTAGAACTGCTCCATCTACATCTGACGATGGACCATACTCAGCATCACTGGGTAACGACAGTGATGTCATAGTGACGGTGGTAGTGACCCCTTTTGGTAAGGACATTAGTTTCTAGGCATCGTTGTGTCTAATTAATGCCCATGATATTGTTTCTTTAGTAACTGCAAACATCACCAACATCTCTCCTGGAGGTTTAGTGCTTCAAGGCTCGAACATCAGCATCACATGCATTGCAGTGGGATCACCACCTCCTGCTATCTCTTGGACTCAAAATGGCCAACCAACTCAATATCTGATCATTAGTAACTCAACATCACCCTCAGCCAACAACTGCAGTGCAACCACCCCAGGATCAACAACCTCCATTCTTCAGATTACCAGCATCTTGTACAGTGGAACCTACACATGCAATGCCACAAACGCCAATGGATCAAGTGTGCAGAGTGTGAACATAGAGCTGCAAGGTAATGAGCTATGAAGTCCTGCAGGGGCTGCCTCCTTCCTTTTCTCCTTCCCCTTGTACCCCTACTTCTCCTCCCTTTAGTACTGCCCACCTCCTTACATTGTACCTCAGTACTGCCTGTATACATTTCGTATCTCTCCTCCAACAGTTCCCCCCTACATTACCTCACCAGTGGCTGGCATTATCTACACTGTGAATGCATCTGATCCAGTGACATTTCAGTGCACAGCCTCTGGTATTCCTCCTCCTCTCATCGCCTTCTACTACATCTATGGACCTCTCAGCTCTGCTGTGGACCCAAGGGTCAACATCAGTGCCCCCATCACTGGCTCCATAGTGATTGGACAGCAGACTGTCTCCACAGTCTCCGGAAGTCTGACCATTAATAGTACAGTGGATGGAGACTCAGGGAACTACACCTGTGTGGCCTCTAATCAAGGGGCAGCCATGTTAAATTTCAGCCAGACCTTCCAACTGGTTGTTCAATGTAAGGTTGTTAGCATATCATTAGATGTTAAAACATGTTTTCTCTTCCTTATATCCCAGTACTTCCCACCATCACCACACCCCCTTTGACCCAGGCCCTGGTCCTCCAGTCCTACCCCATCAGTCTGACATGTGATGCCTCTGGAGTACCCACACCTAATATCACCTGGTGGAGGACATGGTCAAATGGTAGCTCCACCCAAGTATTTGCTGGACAGTACATCTCCATCATAACATCCTCTGTTGCAAGAAACACTTCAAGTAACCTCACCATACAGTCAGCCCAACCCTCTGATGCTGGGAATTACACCTGTACAGCTACTAATGTGGTGGGGTCTATATCGACTATTTTTAATGTGTCTGTCCAAGGTAGGCAGTACGTATTATGTTCTACATGTACTTGGCTAGTGTACCCATTATGGTGACATAGTGTTTAGTAGCAAACATGACTTATCATATTATCACCCCTCCCCACCTCCTCTCTCTCCTCCTCCTTCCCCATGTTCTAACCTTTGCGCTTCCATTCGTAATCTCAGTATTGCTATTTGAGCCAAGTATAATTCTTAATGCCGTCTAATTGCTCATACAGGCTGAGTTAATGTACCCCTATCCCATGCTAAGAATCATGGTTGCATTTGGCCCATAATGGGGGCAGGCGACAGCCACAGCGAGGCATGTAGCAGCTGTGCCTCGTACCACTGGGCCTACAGGGACCAATGGGTGACGCTGGTCACCATTGAGTCAGCCTGTGTCCCAAACCAAGACGCTGGTCATGGTTTAGTGGCTGTCCCAGGGTAGAAGCTCGGAGGGTGTCGCCCACAATTAATCAAAATGCATATACATGTACACATTGAAAGACATAATGGAGAGAGGGGAAGAGCGGAGGGTGGGTGAGCAACTGGCCGCAGTCAAAGCAATGACTGGAGTGCTGCCCCCATGGAGCCCTCGCTTAAATACAATACAAACCTGTAACCATATCGAGAATAGTTTGGGATGATTTGATTGGATAGGGGGTGTTATGGGTAAAAAGATGCCCTGCAATGCTATTGGGCACTCATGCACACATTCATTGAATGCATCTGCAAAACCGTATGTTTACATCTGGCCTTAGCAACGTCACTATAGGTAGCTTAGTATCGCTATATAACACAGAGCAACTCTCTGCATTAAACTTAGTTTACTACCACTGTACCTAAACTTTACCTTAAAATCGTGTACCTTTTTCCTATTCAATACTGTATGTACAGTTCCTGATGGGGTAGGCCTGGAGGACCAGGGCCTGGGTCACAGGGGGTGTGGTGATGGTGGGAAGTACTGGGATATAGGGAAGAGAAGACATGTTTTAACATACAGATAGGGAATGTATTCAGAATGTAGGAACTGTTGGAGAATGTATACATTCTCCAACAGTTCCTCCATTCTGAATACATTCCCTATCTCATCTCTAACAGTTCCTCCATTTGTATGCATTCCCTATCTCACCTCCAACAGTTCCTTCATATGTATACATTCCCTATCTCTCCTCCAACAGTTCCTCCATCTGTATACATTCCCTATCTCACCTCCAACAGTTCCTCCGTCTGTATACATACCCTATCTCATTTCCAACAGTTCCTCCATCTGTATACATTCCCTATCTCACCTCCAACAGTTTCTTCATCTGTATACATTCCCTATCTCTCCTCCAACAGTTCCTCCATCTGTATACATTCCCTATCTCATTTCCAACAGTTCCTACATTCCCTATCTCACCTCCAACAGTTCCTTCATCTGTATACATTCCCTATCACTCCTCCAACAGTTCCTCCATCTGTATACATTCCCTATCTCATTTCCAACAGTTCCTACATTCCCTATCTCACCTCCAACAGTTCCTTCATCTGTATACATTCCCTATCACTCCTCCAACAGTTCCTCCATCTGTATACATTCCCTATCTCACCTCCAACAGTTCCTCCATCTGTATACATTCCCTATCTCATCTTCAAAAGTTCTTCCATTCTGTATACAAATGTACATTTCGTATCTCTCCTCCAACAGTTCCCCCCAACATTACCTCACCAGTGGCTGGCATTATCTACACTGTGAATGCATCTGATCCAGTGACATTTCAGTGCACAGCCTCTGGTATTCCTCCTCCTCTCATCGCCTTCTACTACATCTATGGACCTCTCAGCTCTGCTGTGGACCCAAGGGTCAACATCAGTGCCCCCATCACTGGCTCCATAGTGATTGGACAGCAGACTGTCTCCACAGTCTCCAGAAGTCTGACCATTAATAGTACAGTGGATGGAGACTCAGGGAACTACACCTGTGTGGCCTCTAATCAAGGGGCAGCCATGTTAAATTTCAGCCAGACCTTCCAACTGGTTGTTCAATGTAAGGTTGTTAGCATATCATTAGATGTTAAAACATGTTTTCTCTTCCCTATATTCCAGTACTTCCCACCATCACCACACCCCCTGTGACCCAGGCCCTGGTCCTCCAGTCCTACCCCATCAGTCTGACATGTGATGCCTCTGGAGTACCCACACCTAATATCACCTGGTGGAGGACATGGTCAAATGGTATCTCCACCCAAGTATTTGCTGGACAGTACATCTCCATCATAACATCCTCTGTTGCAAGAAACACTTCAAGTAACCTCACCATACAGCCAGCCCACCCCTCTGATGCTGGGAATTACACCTGTACAGCTACCAATGTGGTGGGGTCTATATCAGCCACTGCCAATGTATTTGTCCAAGGTAAATGCTATTCTCCATACATTTTTGTTATTAATGATTCTACCTGCAGTCATACCACAGATCACCTATCCACCATCACTTTACAACTTTGTTGCAAATAAAACCTCAAATGTTACATTTGTGTGTACTGCCACTGGCATCCCTCCACCCATGATCCAGTGGTACCCCTCCATTGGATCAGGAAGGACAGTTGCACTCCAAGGGTCACCCACACCCTTCAGCGCACCAGGAGGTTATGTGTGGCAGGTCAATGCTACCCTCACTGTGACTAATGTCCAGCTAGGAGACACTGGAGTGTATATGTGTTGGGCTTCAAATGGAGTCGGGCCAAATGTCACTCAGAACTTCACACTGTTTGTGCAAGGTAATTAACCAGTGGTTATGTTTAAAATTGATTGTATGTTCCTACAGTACCACCAGTGGTTGTTGCTGTGAACCGTTCCTTGGTTGCAGTAGAGAGACAGAACGTCACTATCAGCTTCTTAGTTGAGCAGGCCATACCACCAGTACAGCCATGGAACCTTCAGTGGCTATACTCCAGTTTCTTAAATTCAACCTCACCTAATGGAGATAGTATCACCAATGTCACTAGCAGAACACTAACCTCATCCTTCTCATTCTCTGCCTTTGTCAACTCCATCGGCATCAGTCTGACCATCACCAATCTCCAACTTGCAGGAGCAACAGGAGGTCCAACTGATGACGGAAGGTACTTCTTGGTGGCAACAAACCCTGCCGGATCCTCGTCCGATTATGTCGATCTGGTGGTTAAAGGTATGTGATTGAGCTATACTTGTCATGTGGCTAGGCTGACATATCTGGTGAAGCTTCTGTACACTCTTCATTACATGTTTCTGTTTTTTGATTTGTATATGACATTCCCCTCCTCCCACCCCATTATAAATAGCATACATGTACTTGATGTGTTGGATTGCCATGAGCTCATAGATCTTTAAATTACCATGCAATGCGAACACAAATACATGTAGCCACTTTCCATGTGTTTCATGAGTTATGATGCTATTTCAATAGCATATGTAGCTATGATACTATTCAATGGCGTACAGGTAATATTAAGTTATATAGCCTGACACTACTAAAAGTGCTAACCATTTCTCACTTGACTGAAGTCAAGAAATTTAAAACTAAAGAAAGTTCATTCTATTTTTATAAATTGATACTAAGCCTGTGTACAAATGTGATTAAATGACCCACTGGTCTGGCACATGTATGTATTAAATACCCACTGGTCTGGCATACATGTATGTAAATCATTTTTTGTTTTTGTTTCGTTGTTCTTTTGCAGGCATACCCAGAATAATCACTCCTCCAATCAACCAATTTGCCATCAATGGAAACACATCCATGTTTATGTCTGTGTCCTATGCCTACCCTCAACCTAATATCTCATGGATATTCATGGACATGTCAGGTGTTACCACAAACCTGACAACAACATCCAAGTATAATGTTACCATAGCTACCATTGGTGTCGTGATCAGTAGTACACTAACTATTTATGATGTCCAGTACCAAGATCGCGGTCAGTACATCTGTATGGCAAGTAATATAATTGGAGATGTTAGCTCAGGAGCAGCCCTAACAGTGCAAGGTAAGGTACCATGGGAGGTGTGGTCTGCATATAATATGTACACATGCACACACGTGTGCACAATTTGAATATGCACACCTTTTCAGTGAAGCCTGTAGTGATAAGCGTATCAAATAGCAGCGAGGTCAACATCACCCAGCCCTTCAGTCTGCAGTGTATTGCCTCTGGGTATCCTACACCCACCATCAACTGGATGAAGAATGGAGCAAAAGTTTCTTCCATTAACATCACCTCCACCGGACCAACAGGAGGTCCACCTCAAGTTGGGAGTGCCCTAAACTTCACCTCTGTGCAGAGGAACGACACAGCCAATTACACCTGTGTTGCTGTTAATACCAATATTACCACACTCACTGCCTCCAAGACATCACAGCTGGTTATTCTAGGTACGTTTGCAGCTGGCATTTTAATAACTATTTTGTGCTGTCTGCTGTGTTAATAATTCTTAATGATTGCTTCCATCACAACAGAGTTACCTGATCCTCCAATCAACATAGTCATATCTCAGTACGGGTCTAGATGGGTACTCCTCACATGGATGGCTGGATTTAATGGGAACAAACCTATATCATCCTTCAACATCTACAGACAAAACCTGAACATATCCTCCTCCCTCCAGCTGATTAATAACCAGACATCAATTAACCTGTACCAGTACAATAGCTCTACTGGCCAGTACCTCTACAACATCACCACTGGTATTGATCCCTTTACAAACTACTCCTTCACCACACAAGCCTGTAACCTGCTTGGGTGTGGTCAGAATGGAAGCTTGGCATTGGTGTTCACACTACAGGACAGTAAGTTGTGGGTGTGGCTGATAGATTGTGGATGACATCATTGGGACATTCCCTAATCATTTCCAGGGCCAGACACTCCACCCAGCAACTGCAGTATCAGTGTAAATACATCCACCTCCATCGGTCTTCAGTGGCAGCTTCCAGTTGTGCCCAATGGAATCATCACATTCTACAACATCACCTACACACCACTGCAGTCTCGTTCAGGAGTGAATCTCACCACTGGTGCATTTGTACTCAGCTGTAGCAATACTTCAGTCAATCAAAATGGATATGTGAACATATCAGCATTAAGTTCATCCTTGACCCCTCTGCTAAAGGCCACCAGCTACATGATAGAGATCACTGCCTTCACCACTGTGGGAGGGGGCCCAGCCTGTCAGGTGAATGCTAGCACCAGCAATGATGGTAAGTTGGTGCCTGGAGGTGTGGCTCCAATGTGTGGCTCCAAGAGATGATCCCTCCCTCCCTCCCTCCCTCCCTCCCTCCCTCCCTCCCTCCCTCCCTCCCTCCCTCCCTCCCTCCCTCCCTCCCTCCCTCCCTCCCTCCCTCCCTCCCTCCCTCCCTCCCTCCCTCCCTCCCTCCCTCCCTCCCTCCCTCCCTCCCTCCCTCCCTCCCTCCCTCCCTCCCTCCCTCCCTCCCTCCCTCCCTCCCTCCCTCCCTCCCTCCCTCCCTCCCTCCCTCCCTCCCTCCCTCCCTCCCTCCCTCCCTCCCTCCCTCCCTCCCTCCCTCCCTCCCTCCCTCCCTCCCTCCCTCCCTCCCTCCCTCCCTCCCTCCCTCCCTCCCTCCCTCCCTCCCTCCCTCCCTCCCTCCCTCCCTCCCTCCCTCCCTCCCTCCCTCCCTCCCTCCCTCCCTCCCTCCCTCCCTCCCTCCCTCCCTCCCTCCCTCCCTCCCTCCCTCCCTCCCTCCCTCCCTCCCTCCCTCCCTCCCTCCACAGTACCTGAGGCAGCCCCAGGAGGCTTAGCTGCCTTCTCCCCCACCTCCACATCCATCCAGGTGTCTTGGGGGGTGGTGCCTCCAGTTTGTAGAAATGGAATAATTCTACAATACAATGTCAATTACATCACTGTTTCTACAAATGGTCTCAGCTCATTCACTACAAAGGTCTCTCCACCGTCTAATAGCATTGTACTCGCCAACTTGCAGATATTTGTGAATTACTCTGTGTGTGTCCAAGCCCGCACATCAGTAAACACCTTTGGGCCTTGCAGCACTCCTGTGTGGGTGCGAACACTCAATGATAGTAGGTGCCACCATTTTTATAAAACCACTTCCCCTCCCACTCCCCCCTCCCCCAATCCTCACGTTATCAAGTGTCTTTTCAGCCTCCAGTCCTCCCCAAGGTGTGGGCACATCAGATATACGAACTAATCAGGTCACAGTGCAGTGGTCTCCACCCACCAATCCCAATGGAATCATTTCCATGTACAAGGTAAAGTGTACTGAAATCAATGCCACCTACAATTACATATGCCTTTCCATATCATCACCACCCTTACCATATCACCACCACCCTTACCAATTCATCACCCTTACCACATCATCACCACCCTTACCATATCATCACCACCCTATAACATCACCACCCTTACCATATCATCACCACCCTTACCATATCATCACCACCCTTACCATATCATCACCACCCTTACCATATCATCACCACCCTTACCATATCATCACCACCCTTACCATATCATCACCACCCTTACCATATCATCACCACCCTTACCATATCATCACCACCCTTACCATATCATCACCACCCTTACCATATCATCACCACCCTTACCATATCATCACCACCCTTACCATCTCATCACCACCTTCATCATATCATCACCACCCTTCACCACCCTTACCATATCATCACCACCCTTACCATATCATCACCACCCTTACCATATCATCACCACCCTTACCATATCATTACCACCCTTACCATATCATCACCACCCTTACCATATCATCACCACCCTTACCATATCATCACCACCCTTACCATATCATCACCACCCTTACCATATCATCACCACCCTTACCATATCATCACCACCCTTACCATATCATCACCACCCTTACCATATCATCACCACCCTTACCATATCATTACCACCCTTACCATATCATTACCACCCTTACCATATCATCACCACCCTTACCATATCATCACCACCCTTACCATATCATCACCACCCTTACCATATCATTACCACCCTTACCATATCATCACCACCCTTACCATATCACCACCACCCTTACCATATCATCACCACCCTTACCATATCATCACCACCCTTACCATATCATCACCACCCTTACCATATCATTACCACCCTTACCATATCATCACCACCCTTACCATATCATCACCACCCTTACCATATCATTACCACCCTTACCATATCATTACCACCCTCACCATATCATCACCACCCTTACCATATCATCACCACCCTTACCATATCATTACCACCCTTACCATATCACCACCACCCTTACCATATCATCACCACCCTTACCATATCATCACCACCCTTACCATATCATCACCACCCTTACCATATCATTACCACCCTTACCATATCATTACCACCCTCACCATATCATCACCACCCTTACCATATCATTACCACCCTTACCATATCATCACCACCCTTACCATATCATCACCACCTTCACCATATCATCACCACCATTACCATCTCATCACCACCTTCACCATATCTTCACCACCCTTCACCACCCTTACCATATCATCACCTTCACCAATCATCACTACATGTACACATATATCTCCATCCATCACTCCATACATCAAGGTTTACTACAACAGCAGTGTGTCAAATCTGACTAGCAGCACCATGGCAACCAATTTAACCCTATATAACCTAAGACCAGGCACCCCCTACGATATTGGAGTGTCAGTCATCAATGGTGCAGGAGAAGGAATAATGAGTGCACCACAAAAAGTGACAACTCAAACAGGTGAGCTTTATTTGCCATCATCACCACTGTATCTCATGTGATGTCATGTGATCAATGGATGCATTTCCTTGCATTATAACATAAGGTGATGTATATTCACATTCACTCAATGCATGCTTTGTTTTGTATCACACACAACCACTGTGCACACACACAACCACTGCACACACACACAACCACATGCACACACACAACCACTGTGCACACACAACCACTGTGCACACACAACCACTGTGCACACACAACCACTGTGCACACACAACCACTGGGCACACACGCAACCCTGTGCACACACACACAACCACACACAACCACACTGCACACACAACCACTGTGCACACACAACCACTGTGCACACACAACCACTGTGCACACACAACCACTGTGCACACACAACCACTGTGTACACACACACAACCACTGTGCACACACACACACACACACACACACACGCAACCCTGTGCACACACACACAACCACACACAACCACACACAACCACTGTGCACACACAACCACTGTGCACACAAACAACCACTGTGCACACACACAAAACCACACACAACCACTGTGCACACACACAAAACCACACACAACCACTGTGCACACAACCACTGTGCACACACAACCACTGTGCACACACACAACCACTGTGCACACACACAAAACCACACACAACCACTGTGCACACACACAAAACCACACACAACCACTGTGCACACAACCACTGTGCACACACAACCACTGTGCACACACACAACCACTGTGCACACACACAAAACCACACACAACCACTTTGCACACAGACAATAACAATAGCAAGGCAGTTGCAGGTCGTGATGCTGGCATCGCAGTAGGTGTGATAGTGGCTCTGTTGCTGATAATGGTAATCGTTGGTATGATTGGTGGCTATATATGGTAAGGGGTGTGGCATCACCTGATTGGTGGCTGTAATAAGTGTGATTAGTGACATCATGTGGCTAGTCCTGATATTTTGTGAAGGTGTGCATCTGAAGGGTGTGTGTAGGTTGTGTGTTAGGTATGTGGGTGTGTATGGTGTGTGTTGGGTGCATTTTGGGTATGTGTGGGTGTGTATTGTGTTTATTGGGGGGGGGGGGGTGTGTGCATGTGTACGGTGTGTGTTGGGTGTGTGTAGTGCATGTATTGGGGTATTACACTTATAGCCAAATGTGTACTTAAAAGCTTGCAGCTTTTTCTTAAATCAGAGCTGCCAGCATTCCTGAGTCTGAAAGTTTGTTAATATGCTTACGTATAAAGTCTTGAATTTATATCAATTTACATAAATCAAGGTATTTACATTGTGTATTTTATTTTGCGAGGTTGGCAACCCTGAAAAATACTACTATGTTCACTCAGCATTTCATTATTGAGACCCCATGTTAAGTAACATCATGCAATATTTGTGCCGTCACTGAAAACAGCAATCAACACCAATGAGCATCATTTAGAGTTGAAAGGTCAAAGCTTAACTGCACTCGGAATGCTTAGGCAGTCAAGTATTAAATAGCTAAGCATGTACAAATGGTAGTATTTTCCCCCTCGCACAGGTTGCAACAGAAGACATTGAAAAGGACTCTCATTACTGAGTCATTTGTCCTAGTAAGTTTCATAAAGGACTGGGGACCTGTGGGCCTTGACATGCATTTTTTTTTCCAGACAAACCGCTGCACGTTTCCCCCAGAAAGGAAAAGCCTTCTGACAGCAGAGACATGTGCTGCAACCCTAGAGCCAATCAGTAAGATATTAGTCTGCCTCTTCCCCTTTTAGGGTGCTGCCCTTCCCATCTGCCTCTTCCCCTTTGATGCTGCCCTAACCTTCTGCCTCATTCCATCCCTCTCATGAATGATGGCCCCACCTAAGCTGGTGTCATTCTTTCCACAGAATGCCCCCATCCTCCCAAAGTGACTGTCGGTAATCCCATCCCTGTTGAAGTGTTCAGTGAATATGTGCAGGAAAAACATGTGAATGAAAACTGGGCCTTCTACGATGATTTTAAGGTACTGGGCCTGCTGTGGTGATTATAAGGTACTGGGCCTGCTGTGAAGTGCAATCATGCAGTCTCCAAGTACATGTAGATGCATGTTTAGTATCTGGGTGTATATACATGTGGTCCTGTCATCTTCTATACATGTAGACCCCACTGCCCCCTACATGTACATGTAGACCCCACTGTCCCCTCTATCTGCTGTACATGTAGACCTCACTGCCCCCTACATGTACATGTAGACCTCACTGCCCCCTCTATCTGCTGTACATGTAGACCTCACTGCCCCCTCTATCTGCTGTACATGTAGACCCCACTGCCCCCTACATGTACATGTAGACCCCACTGCCCCCTCTATCTGCTGTACATGTAGACCTCACTGCCCCCTCTATCTGCTGTACATGTAGACCTCACTGCCCCCTCTATCTGCTGTACATGTAGACCTCACTGCCCCCTACATGTACATGTAGACCCCACTGCCCCCTCTATCTGCTGTACATGTAGACCTCACTGCCCCCTCTATCTGCTGTACATGTAGACCTCACTGCCCCCTCTATCTGCTGTACATGTAGACCCCACTGCCCCCTACATGTACATGTAGACCTCACTGCCCCCTCTATCTGCTGTACATGTAGACCTCACTGCCCCCTACATGTACATGTAGACCTCACTGCCCCCTCTATCTGCTGTACATGTAGACCTCACTGCCCCCTCTATCTGCTGTACATGTAGACCTCACTGCCCCCTACATGTACATGTAGACCCCACTGCCCCCTCTATCTGCTGTACATGTAGACCTCACTGCCCCCTACATGTACATGTAGACCTCACTGCCCCCTCTATCTGCTGTACATGTAGACCTCACTGCCCCCTCTATCTGCTGTACATGTAGACCTCACTGCCCCCTACATGTACATGTAGACCTCACTGCCCCCTACATGTACATGTAGACCTCACTGCCCCCTCTATCTGCTGTACATGTAGACCTCACTGCCCCCTACATGTACATGTAGACCTCACTGCCCCCTCTATCTGCTGTACATGTAGACCTCACTGCCCCCTACATGTACATGTAGACCTCACTGCCCCCTCTATCTGCTGTACATGTAGACCTCACTGCCCCCTACATGTACATGTAGACCTCACTGCCCCCTCTATCTGCTGTACATGTAGACCTCACTGCCCCCTACATGTACATGTAGACCTCACTGCCCCCTACATGTACATGTAGACCTCACTGCCCCCTACATGTACATGTAGACCTCACTGCCCCCTACATGTACATGTAGACCTCACTGCCCCCTACATGTACATGTAGACCCCACTGTCCCCTCTATCTGCTGTACATGTAGACCTCACTGCCCCCTACATGTACATGTAGACCCCACTGCCCCCTCTATCTGCTGTACATGTAGACCTCACTGCCCCCTCTATCTGCTGTACATGTAGACCTCACTGCCCCCTACATGTACATGTAGACCTCACTGCCCCCTCTATCTGCTGTACATGTAGACCTCACTGCCCCCTACATGTACATGTAGACCCCACTGCCCCCTCTATCTGCTGTACATGTAGACCTCACTGCCCCCTCTATCTGCTGTACATGTAGACCTCACTGCCCCCTCTATCTGCTGTACATGTAGACCCCACTGCCCCCTACATGTACATGTAGACCTCACTGCCCCCTCTATCTGCTGTACATGTAGACCTCACTGCCCCCTCTATCTGCTGTACATGTAGACCTCACTGCCCCCTCTATCTGCTGTACATGTAGACCTCACTGCCCCCTCTATCTGCTGTACATGTAGACCTCACTGCCCCCTCTATCTGCTGTACATGTAGACCTCACTGCCCCCTCTATCTGCTGTACATGTAGACCTCACTGCCCCCTCTATCTGCTGTACATGTAGACCTCACTGCCCCCTCTATCTGCTGTACATGTAGACCTCACTGCCCCCTCTATCTGCTGTACATGTAGACCCCACTGCCCCCTACATGTACATGTAGACCTCACTGCCCCCTCTATCTGCTGTACATGTAGACCTCACTGCCCCCTCTATCTGCTGTACATGTAGACCTCACTGCCCCCTCTATCTGCTGTACATGTAGACCTCACTGCCCCCTACATGTACATGTAGACCTCACTGCCCCCTCTATCTGCTGTACATGTAGACCTCACTGCCCCCTCTATCTGCTGTACATGTAGACCTCACTGCCCCCTCTATCTGCTGTACATGTAGACCTCACTGCCCCCTCTATCTGCTGTACATGTAGACCTCACTGCCCCCTCTATCTGCTGT
This sequence comes from Spongilla lacustris, assembly GCA_949361645.1. Lineage (NCBI taxonomy): Eukaryota > Metazoa > Porifera > Demospongiae > Spongillida > Spongillidae > Spongilla > Spongilla lacustris. The sequence continues at coordinate 10,350,778 of OX442416.1, read as the reverse complement.
ACATGTAGACCTCACTGCCCCCTACATGTACATGTAGACCTCACTGCCCCCTACATGTACATGTAGACCTCACTGCCCCCTCTATCTGCTGTACATGTAGACCTCACTGCCCCCTCTATCTGCTGTACATGTAGACCCCACTGCCCCCTCTATCTGCTGTACATGTAGACCCCACTGCCCCCTACATGTACATGTAGACCTCACTGCCCCCTCTATCTGCTGTACATGTAGACCTCACTGCCCCCTACATGTACATGTAGACCTCACTGCCCCCTCTATCTGCTGTACATGTAGACCTCACTGCCCCCTCTATCTGCTGTACATGTAGACCTCACTGCCCCTTCTATCTGCTGTACATGTAGACCTCACTGCCCCCTACATGTACATGTAGACCTCACTGCCCCCTCTATCTGCTGTACATGTAGACCTCACTGCCCCCTCTATCTGCTGTACATGTAGACCTCACTGCCCCCTACATGTACATGTAGACCTCACTGCCCCCTCTATCTGCTGTACATGTAGACCTCACTGCCCCCTACATGTACATGTAGACCTCACTGCCCCCTCTATCTGCTGTACATGTAGACCTCACTGCCCCCTCTATCTGCTGTACATGTAGACCTCACTGCCCCCTCTATCTGCTGTACATGTAGACCCCACTGCCCCCTCTATCTTCTATACATGTAGACCTCACTGCCCCCTACATGTACATGTAGACCTCACTGCCCCCTCTATCTGCTGTACATGTAGACCTCACTGCCCCCTACATGTACATGTAGACCTCACTGCCCCCTCTATCTGCTGTACATGTAGACCTCACTGCCCCCTACATGTACATGTAGACCCCACTGCCCCCTCTATCTGCTGTACATGTAGACCTCACTGCCCCCTCTATCTGCTGTACATGTAGACCTCACTGCCCCCTCTATCTGCTGTACATGTAGACCCCACTGCCCCCTCTATCTTCTATACATGTAGACCTCACTGCCCCCTACATGTACATGTAGACCTCACTGCCCCCTCTATCTGCTGTACATGTAGACCTCACTGCCCCTTCTATCTGCTGTACATGTAGACCTCACTGCCCCCTACATGTACATGTAGACCCCACTGCCCCCTCTATCTGCTGTACATGTAGACCTCACTGCCCCCTCTATCTGCTGTACATGTAGACCCCACTGCCCCCTACATGTACATGTAGACCTCACTGCCCCCTCTATCTGCTGTACATGTAGACCTCACTGCCCCATACATGTACATGTAGACCTCACTGCCCCCTCTATCTGCTGTACATGTAGACCTCACTGCCCCCTACATGTACATGTAGACCTCACTGCCCCCTCTATCTGCTGTACATGTAGACCTCACTGCCCCCTCTATCTGCTGTACATGTAGACCTCACTGCCCCTTCTATCTGCTGTACATGTAGACCTCACTGCCCCCTCTATCTGCTGTACATGTAGACCTCACTGCCCCCTACATGTACATGTAGACCTCACTGCCCCCTCTATCTGCTGTACATGTAGACCTCACTGCCCCCTACATGTACATGTAGACCTCACTGCCCCCTCTATCTGCTGTACATGTAGACCTCACTGCCCCCTCTATCTGCTGTACATGTAGACCTCACTGCCCCCTCTATCTGCTGTACATGTAGACCTCACTGCCCCCTACATGTACATGTAGACCTCACTGCCCCCTCTATCTGCTGTACATGTAGACCTCACTGCCCCCTCTATCTGCTGTACATGTAGACCTCACTGCCCCCTCTATCTGCTGTACATGTAGACCTCACTGCCCCCTCTATCTGCTGTACATGTAGACCTCACTGCCCCCTCTATCTGCTGTACATGTAGACCTCACTGCCCCCTCTATCTGCTGTACATGTAGACCTCACTGCCCCTTCTATCTGCTGTACATGTAGACCCCACTGCCCCCTCTATCTGCTGTACATGTAGACCTCACTGCCCCCTCTATCTGCTGTACATGTAGACCTCACTGCCCCCTCTATCTGCTGTACATGTAGACCTCACTGCCCCTTCTATCTGCTGTACATGTAGACCCCACTGCCCCCTCTATCTGCTGTACATGTAGACCTCACTGCCCCTTCTATCTGCTGTACATGTAGACCCCACTGCCCCCTCTATCTGCTGTACATGTAGACCTCACTGCCCCCTCTATCTGCTGTACATGTAGACCTCACTGCCCTCTACATGTACATGTAGACCTCACTGCCCCCTCTATCTGCTGTACATGTAGACCTCACTGCCCCCTCTATCTGCTGTACATGTAGACCCCACTGCCCCCTACATGTACATGTAGACCTCACTGCCCCCTCTATCTGCTGTACATGTAGACCTCACTGCCCCCTCTATCTGCTGTACATGTAGACCCCACTGCCCCCTACATGTACATGTAGACCTCACTGCCCCCTCTATCTGCTGTACATGTAGACCCCACTGCCCCCTACATGTACATGTAGACCTCACTGCCCCCTCTATCTGCTGTACATGTAGACCTCACTGCCCCCTCTATCTGCTGTACATGTAGACCTCACTGCCCCCTCTATCTGCTGTACATGTAGACCCCACTGCCCCCTACATGTACATGTAGACCTCACTGCCCCCTCTATCTGCTGTACATGTAGACCTCACTGCCCCCTACATGTACATGTAGACCTCACTGCCCCCTCTATCTGCTGTACATGTAGACCTCACTGCCCCCTACATGTACATGTAGACCTCACTGCCCCCTCTATCTGCTGTACATGTAGACCTCACTGCCCCCTACATGTACATGTAGACCTCACTGCCCCCTACATGTACATGTAGACCTCACTGCCCCCTACATGTACATGTAGACCTCACTGCCCCCTCTATCTGCTGTACATGTAGACCTCACTGCCCCTTCTATCTGCAGATGATTGCAAATCACGGTGAGGCTCAAAGCCACTCTGTTGATGCCTGGAGTGTGGCCGAAAATACGCGCAAAAATAGACACAGCAATGTTTTGGCATGTGAGTTTGTATTATTTTATTATTTTTTAGCCATTACATGTAATTGTTTGCTTTTTTCCAGATGACCACTCAAGAGTGATCTTGAATCCCATTCCAGGGTTTCCCAATGACTACATCAATGCAAACTATATTCCTGTAAAGCAACACACCACATGCCCCACCCCTAATGACCACTCCCATACATGCCCCACCCCTAATGACCACTCCCATACATGCCCCACCCCTAATGACCACTCCCATACATGCCCCACCCCTGTTGACCATGTCTCCTCTCCCTAACAACAGGGGTACTCTTCTAAGAAGGAGTTCATAGCCACACAGGGACCCCTTCCTGACACCTTGGGTGACTTCTGGAGGATGGTGTGGGACAACAACGTCACCACCATTGTCATGCTCACCAACCTGCAGGAGAATACAAAGGCATGTGCCTGTCTCTGTACCCACACCCTTCTCACTCCCATATCCACATCTACCCCTCCCACGTCTCTTAAATATCCCCTCCCTCATGTTTTCCCACCCCTCGGGTCCCCTCACCTTTCCCACCCCTTAGGTCCCCTCACCTTTCCCACCCCTTAGGTCCCCTCACCTTTCCCACCCCTCGGGTCCCCTCACCTTTCCCACCCCTTAGGTCCCCTCACCTTTCCCACCCCTCGGGTCCCCTCACCTTTCCCACCCCTTAGGTCCCCTCACCTTTCCCACCCCTCGGGTCCCCTCACCTTTCCCACCCCTTAGGTCCCCTCACCTTTCCCACCCCTCGGGTCCCCTCACCTTTCCCACCCCTTAGGTCCCCTCACCTTTCCCACCCCTCGGGTCCCCTCACCTTTTCCACCCCTTAGGTCCCCTCACCTTTCCCACCCCTCGGGTCCCCTCACCTTTCCCACCCCTTAGGTCCCCTCACCTTTCCCACCCCTCGGGTCCCCTCACCTTTCCCACGGCCACCCCTCGTGTCCCTAACCTTTTCCATCCCCTCAGGTGAAATGCACTCAGTATTGGCCTTCCAGTGGAAGCCAAGTGTATTCCAACATTACAGTGACTCATGTGGACACGTCAAGTTTTGCGAACTTTGAACTTCGCCATTTTAGTATACAAGCGGTATGTAAGTGTGTGTACCCTATACGCATGTATATGTAATGTAGTGTGTGTGCACCCAATGCATGTATATGTGTGTGTACACGTATCATTGTTGTCGGTGAATCGCAGAATCACTCCATCAGCTAACACTGACTCATCATTAGATAATTATGTTTCTTGCTCAAATATGATATGTATAATGTCACCATATCAGACAGATGGATTTCTATTGCAAAGCTTCTGGTTAATATAATTCAGTTATCCACTTACAATCCGCGATCCACTGACAGCAATGGTGTGCATCTTGTGCATTGTGCAGACATGTATGTGTGTTTCACTTTCTCCTGCTGTCAACAACTTATCTCTCAGAATGGATCGGGAGATTTTTGGTTTGTGGCTCAGTTCCACTTCGTGTCATGGCCGGACTTTGGCGTTCCCCACACTCCCATCTCCCTCCTCCACTTCCTGCAGCGCGTGAGGCAGCACCAGCCCTATGGCCAGACCCAACCCATCGTGGTCCACTGCAGGTACAGACATGATTAAAGCTCAATACATACTGCGTGTATATTTGGACGCAAGAAAAACTGATTTCCCTCCTCCCCATTCCAGCACTGGGGTTTGTCGCACAGGTACCTACCTTACCATTGATGTGGAACTTCAGAGGGCAAGAAGGGAAAGAGTGGTTAACCCCTTCACATACATCAAGACAATGAGGGGCTGCAGGAACCTCATGGTTCAAACAGAGGTTAGACGGGGGCGATGGAGGGGCAGTACCATGACCCATGACCCTTCCAACCTCTTCCCCCAGGACCAGTATGTTTTCCTCCACGATGCAATCCTCGATGCCCTCACTTATGGTGACACGGTCATCCCTGCCGAAGGGCTTGATGACAAGGTGATGAGGTTGGAGAAGGGCAAAATGACTGAATACCAAACTGAGTTTGATGTAAGTTCCTTTGTCAAAGCGAACTTATGGTATTAGAGCCAGATTACATTTAATTTAGTTCGTGCTGGGAATTGTGTGATGTGATGGAGGCTGGATGTTGTGTGGTGTGATGGAGGATGCGGGTTGTGTGGTGTGATGGAGGATGCGGGTTGTGTGGTGCATTATCTACCATGGCCTCTGTCACAGACTATGAAAAGCCCCAGACTTGGACCACAGCTCTTCACAACTGCAACAAACCCTGTAAACCAAACGAAGAACTTGTTCTCATACGCCCTCCCATGTACGTTAAAACAATACATATAACTGTCTATTTTTAAAAACTCTATTGTGCAGGGTTTAGCTTGCTTAATTGTATTGCTTGTGTATTGACTGTTTAAATATTTTTATGTCTGTTGATCAATATGTATATTATTGTCCATCAGATGATTACAACCTTGTCCAGCTTAACAAGGGAACACACTACATCAACGCTAGCTTTGTGGATGTACGTATGCATGAGTGTGTGTGTGTGTGCATGTGTGTGTGTGTGGTGTTCCAAATGAAGAAACAGAGATGACATTTTACTATTTTGCTTGCAACATTTGAACCCATTAGGCTATGTTGCATGGGAATTGGATTTTCACATTCAATCATCATATCTTAAAGTAGTTATAAGTAAACAATGGATGGTGGCAAGCAAGCAAAAATTGATTTTAAACACAGTTTTGAATTTCAGTTCCCAAAAGGAGCAGATTGAGTTAAGCATTCTAAATTATTTCATAGGTACCCTTTGGTGGTACCTATGTGCGTGGTAGGTTTGGTCTGTGGTTGGAAAGGTTGGTCTCGATGTACATGCAGTGTTTTCAGAGGTGTGTGAGTTTGCCAGAATTGAGACAAATTAGTTGGACAAACGTATTAATTTTGACCCTTAAAAGTATCCATATATTTTGGTGTACCTTTCTTTAGGGTGTAAATATCAAGAGCAGAAATGCTTTTTTTTTAAAAAGTATGTGGTTTCACTGCAACTCAGCAATTTGTGATGCTTTATAATGACATGATGTTTTGCAATTGTGCGACATAGTCTTGTGGTATCACAATATGCTGTGTGCTGTCAAGTGGTCTGGTTTGATGTGACACTTGTTTGGCTCTGAAAAGAAACCGTACAAGTAGCACAAGTTGGAGGTGATCTCAAACCTATCATGATTATGCACCCAAAAGGTACATGTATAACCTGAACTAATAGCCCTGCTTTTACATGTAAATGTGACATCAAATATCAGAGATTCTGGAATATCGTGCGATTTTAAGCCTTTAATAAAACCTTCCATGCACATAAGTACCACAAAGGAGTACCTATAAAATAAATATGAGCGCTTCCACTCATTGTTTACCTTTAATTTTAATAATTGACGTTTCTTATATAGAAATGATAGCTGAATGCAAAAATCCAGTTCCCTTGCATACAGCAGAGATATTTATATATTGTCTCTGCACAGAGTCTTCAAAAGCTACAAGCAAAATAGCATGCAAATGCGAAAATACGTGCAATCTACCCTGGGGGGGGGGGGGAGGGGAAGGTTATGTCCCAAAATACAGTGCAAAAGGGTTGATTTAAAAAAAATTGGGACCGCTGGTTTTAGGAAGCCACACCTATATCCACCAAAATTGTGGTTTCAATGATGAGCAGAGCAGCAACCGATGCCTGCTGTAGGCTTTGCTGGTGTTACATGTGTGTGTGTTGATACATGCAAGTATTGTAAGTACTTTTAGACTAATTTGTTTGCCTGTATACCCCCCACCCATGGCTTGCCTGTATACCCCTGCCTGTATACCCCCCCCCACCCATGGCTTGCCTGTATACCCCCGACCCATGGCTTGCCTGTATACCCCCCCATCCATGGCTTGCCTGTATACACCCCACCCATGGCTTGCCTGTATACACCCCGCCCATGGCTTGCCTCACAGGGATACTACAAGAAGGCTTACTACATCGCCGCCCAAGGACCATTGCAGAACACTGTTGGAGACTTTTGGCAGATGATTTGGGACCACAACATTCAAGTGGTTGTCATGCTTAACCAGCTAACAGAGGACGATGATGTAAGTTTTAACCTCGGGGGGGGGGAACTAGTCTGACCAGCATTAACTGGCCACACCCCCTGCCACACATTGCAGATACTGTGTCCGCAGTACTGGCCAGCTGCTCTGCAGAAGCCTGAGGTGTATGGCTCTGTCACAGTAGAGCTTCTGTCTGAAAAGTCTCTTGAAAACTACAACGTTCGCAAGTTGAAAATTACTGTGCAGACGGTTAGGCTGCCGGCCACCTCCAACTAAAAGTTACCTAGATATTCCCCTTTACGCAGTCTGAAGTGAGTAATTCCTTGGTGGTCCATCACTACCACTACCAGGCCTGGTCAAACAGCAAGTCACCTGAGTCTGCCGTGGGTGTGGTGGAGCTGTGTGAGCAGGTGATGAAGGTACAGAGGCAGTCAGGGGACAAACCTATTGTCATCCACTGCAGGTGAGTGTGTGCCAACCTTCCTCTATCACATTTTCTCCATATCTATCCTCACCATCTCCCTCTCTATCCTCACCATCTCCCTCACTATCCTCACCATCTCCCTCACTATCCTCACCATCTCCCTCACTATCCTCACCATCTCCCTCACTACCCTCACCATCTCCCTCACTATCCTCACCATCTCCCCAACTATTCTCTGCTCATGCTCCATGTACACATCCAGCGATGGTGTTGGTAGGACAGGTGCACTGTGTGCAGTGATGGTAGCCATAGATCGCCTGGAAAAAGAGGGTGTGGTTGACCTCCAACATACCATCAGACTTTTGAGGACACAGAGACCAAACATGGTCAGGACACCGGTAAGCACAGGCATGCACACGTGTACAGGTGATATATATACATGTACATGTATGATTGAGTATGTAGACCTGCAAAAGAATGCAATGCTTTTAAATTCTTAATAGGATTGAATTTTAGTTGGGCAAATATGAATTGTACCTTTAATAATTGTAAAGATAAAATCAAATAATGTATGTACAACAAATTTTAAGATTTACAGAATAACCTGAATGAAAGTTTGAAAGAATTATGAAATTTGATTTGTGTTTCATTAGTAGTTGGGTGTACATGTACATGTAGCCTGACCTTTGGTTTTTGGCGGACAAAATCCATAGAGTTTTTGTACAAGCTGCAATGGGGATTGCAGTCCAATCAGAATGCAGCATTTCAATGCGTCAATTATCGGCCAATAAATACATTCTGTGGCAGCTGGTAGTAGAGCCACTCTGATTTAGTAACACGTAATTTATATTATAATGATCGTATAACATGCCAAAATTAATTGGCTGATTTCATAATACACCTGTACAAAAACTGTACGGGTTTGGTACCCTACCTTCTGCCAAAAACGCAAAGGTCGGGCAACTTTCAAAACACCAAGTCAAACATTTAGAGTTTAATTTTAATTAGTTAAATAAGTTGTACAACGTATATCTTTAAAGTAAACTTAAATGTTTGAAGGTTGTGAATTTTTTTATTTTCACAATTGTGCTTGATTTAGGAAGGTTTAAAGTTAACTGTAAGTTCGACTTATTTTGATTTTTGTATTATAGTCTAATAATATTACAATAAACTAGACAACAATCAGCTGTTTCCTTGATTATGGGCACCATGTACTCGCATGCAAATTTTTCCCTACACATGCTCTTATTTCACATACACTTCACTGCAAACATTTATTGGCACACACACATGCACATACTAACACACACATGCAAACACACATGCATACGCACACGCACACACACACATGCACACACACACCACACAGGACCAGTACAGGTTTGTCTATAGAGCTTTCAAGGAATATGTAAATTCTCTCTTTATTCAAACTTCAAATACAAATAACAGTTGATTATATAACTGATTGTGCTTTTTATATCTTTTTTTACTTCTGATGTTGGTAGTGAGGTGTGTGGTTGCACCTGCTACTGTTTAATTGAATTTTTGTGTGAAATTGAATTCTTGTTTGGCTGTAATATACATGTATAGTATGTTGAGCACTTATTTCAACAACCTTAGCCATTCGATATCCAGTTAATTTTAGTTGACCTAAATGAATTGCATGCTAGTTATCACAATTAAGTTTTTGTTATAATTGCTTTACATGTACAACCCGCATCATGAAAATATGGAGTGCAAAGGTCAACGTAAGTGTATATCATGATTACAGACTTGCTGAGTCGCTGATCTTCAGTAGCACGAAGTTCCAATACCCTAGTGGCCACCAGCCAGGCAGAATAATCTGCTCCCATACTGGTTTCTTATGGAGGGGGTCCCTATGTAGGGGAGCGTTATAAGCTGCCCCCTCCGCCCCAGAAGGAATTTCAGTACTTTTTAATTATCAATTAGCAGTGCCGGCCTTGGTGGCTCTAGGCAAAAAGGGGTGTGGCAGCCCCTCCATCCTGTATAGGGCCCGAGTGGGAAAGAAAACGCAGCGTAAATGTAATTGTCAATATATTATTATACATGCAAAAAAAAAAAAAGTACATGTACATATATGCAGGAAAAGTGAATTTTTATCGGCTGATAACGAATCGTTTAATGCAACTCGCTATGTATAGCAGCTGTAATGAGAGCTGTCAATTAAATGCGCAGTACGGTTTAATCTGTACTTTAGTTCCAGACATTTAATTATTTGCACATTACACCATAGAAATTTTAACATATGCCTGTCTAGATAGACCGCCACGGGCATATTCAGGGGCGGCGGAGGGTGTCCATTTTTTTGGGGGGGGGGGGGGCAGTGGTTTATTTTTATTTTTATTATTATTTTTTAGATAATCATATTCATACCCATACACGCGACCCTCCCTCCGCCCCCGCCGATAAAAAAATGATCCGTGTTCATAGAATAAAACACGGGCCTTTTTTTTTTTCGGTGGGAAATGTCCCGATCTCGCTGCTACATCCTCAAGATTAATGCATTCTGCTGCCAGCTCTTTATGCACATGCAAGATGAAGCAGTTATTAAATCGTTGTCATGCCGACTCATGGAGGCAACTGCTAGTCTCGGCCCCAGACCCAACGGACGCAGCTGCGGATGAGGCACCTCAATAGGTGAACAGTTGTCTCATCGTCGAAATTATGTTCCCCCATCTAGCTGGATTTGTTAGCGGATCAGCCGACTGTTCCCCCATCTAGCTGGATTTGTTAGCGGATCAGCCGACTGTTCCCCCGTCTAGCTGGATTTGTTAGCGGATCAGCCGACTGTTCCCCCGTCTAGCTGGATTTGTTAGCGGATCAGCCGACTGTTCCCCCGTCTAGCTGGATTTGTTAGCGGATCAGCTGACTGTTCCCCCATCTAGCTGGATTTGTTAGCGGATCAGCCGACTGTTCCCTCGTCTAGCTGGGCTTAGTTTAGCTTAGGTTCAGCAGTAGTTTACAAGTTACAAAAATAGAGTAACAGTCAGAACGGGACACTGTTGATTACATCAAAGGCTGTTAAATTGATTTGTTGATTAATTATAATTGGGGGGGGGGGGGGGGGGGGGGGGGGGGGGACGTCCTAGAAAAGAACCGTCTATACTTGCGTTTGACGTTGATGTCCTTTAGTTTTCAAGTGTACTGCCTCGACAACTCAGAGCTATTCTCTTCGAATTCGTTCCCACCAATAGAGGGGTTGCATGGCCTACGTCACGTCGCAATGTCATGTGACAATTTATATTGCAACTATTTTATATTGGGGGCAAGCGAGTATGGCGCGTCAATGGAATGGAGCGTATTATCAGCGGTCGCCTCAGTAGCGGCGGGAGGGGGGGGTCGGGGGGGGGGGGGGGGCATATGCCCCCGGGCGCCGGTCGAGGGGGGGCGCCGTCAGGATGTAAATTTGAAAAAAATTCTACGTTGTCTAACAAAAATAAATAAATTTTGACGAGGACGAGCGGATAAATTAATGATGTCATGTAGATACGTAATTGTCGTAACCGCAATCGTTGCCACATTGTTGCTAAAAATGCTATCGATTCGAGAAAATGCAGGGGCGCGGGGGGGGGGGGGGGGGGGGTGGGTGGAGTTGCAACTTGCTACCCCCCCCTTTTGTCCAAAAATGCTTTTTTTCTCGCACGCAGTCGTAAGCGGACAGCACCCCCCCCCCCCCGCCCCCGCTCGTTGAACCTGCCGAAAACGGACAGCACCCCCCCCCCCCCCGCTCGTTGAACCGGCCGAAAACGGACAGCACCCCCCCCCCCCCCCCTGGCAGGGGCGCTAATACATTGTCCTGCCCCCGGGCGCTAATAACCCTCGCGCCGCCACTGCCCTGAGCCAGATATGAATCTAAAGTGTTGCAAGCGGGTTTAGGCATCGTCTCTTACTCGATCGACTATCTAACTCCTGCTGTTCTTTACTTTGCCAGAAATTGGCAGATGGTACAGGAAAGAACCTTACATACCTTGGCGGGTGGTAGGAAAGAACTTTACATGTCCGATCGCTTCAAGCACCCGACAAAGCAGCAAGTTATTTTTTGATAGACGTGCTACACTAATAATGACTATCCTTATGCTTTGCCCCCAATGTAAAATTCTACGTATAAAATCGCTTCGTCACATGACATATCATCACGAGATCCATGCAACCCCTCTACATGTATTCAAAACCGCACTGACGGGCGGTACCTTAATCACCCGTTAACGCTCCAACACAGCTCAGGCTTCAGTATCGTTCTTCGGAACGGACCATGATTCATGCTATAGAACTTGCCTTCGTTTCATCCACACCGTACCGATTAGGATAAATAAGTCACTGTCATTCACACGTAGACGATCGATTACAATGGACTGGGGACCAGGAGACGTCTTACTTAACCTGGTCCCCAGTCCATTGTAATCGATCGTCAATAACGAGGTCTGGCTTGCTAGACTACACACCCAACGGTGCAAATATTTGGATCAAAAATGCTACTTATATTTAATGGACCAAATATAGCCCCAACGATGAATTTTGACCTAAACGGCGTTCCATAAAAACCACTTTGTGACTTACGTGGAGAAGATTAGCTTGATTGTACGTGCCATTTTGGGTAAAAAGGCCTATACGGCCAACAATTTAAGTCCGTATCGGAAGCGAATACACTGGCGTGACGTCAACCGATCGGCACCGCTTTTTTATTTTTAACGTAAGATTATTTGGCGTATCGGTAGCGTGAACGGGTCCAATTTAGGGGCGTGAACCTTGGCGTAACGCAAGTCTTGAGAAAAATCCGATACGGCAGCGTTTTACGTATCCCTTTCGTCCCTATACTTTCCAGACTCTATTATATAAAAACATTTTTAATAAACATAACATTATACATACATGTACACGTTCAACAATACAAGTCATTGTTCCAATTATGCAGAAAAACAGCTCTTTTAGCAGACACCTCCTGTCGTTCAACAGTGGTGGTAGTGGCAGTGTCAGCTGTTGTACATCGATGATCATATTGATGAACAGACCTGAGGACTTGGTCCGATGAACCACACCATTTTTGAAACGGCAGTCATATTCACTCAGGAGAGGAGGCACTCTGGCAGGTGATGACAGGATCCATGTGACGCACAATGTCATGTGAACTCCAAAACAGCCAACCATGCAGAGCTCCTATCTCCTGTGTGAGTTGCAGGTAATATTCTACACGCTGCATCCTTAATTAGTATAACGTACAATGGAATTGGTTCCAGATTTGTATACAACAAAGTCACAAAGATCAACTGCTTGTCAGAACCCCTGTAATATGAGTAAGGAAGTAGTGAGATAGTTACAAAACGTGTAAATGTGCATACCTTAGACAAAGCCACCCATAGGTCTTGTTCTGAAGGAAGAGAAGAGCAAATTTTCAGAAATGCGAGCTGACACCTCAATGTATGGAAGACAAACTTCAGGTTTTTGTTTTGTCCCTGTGAAGCAACATGCACATGACAACATTACACATACAGGTACATGTACATGCACATACCGTTCGTCAAGGATGAGGTATGCCATCGCTGCAGCCTTTGACACAAATGGTTCGTACTGGCCATTGAGGTAAGTGTCGCTTATAGGATGACGCTTAAATTAGTTTTGCCATCATCTAAACCACCATAAAATTGCATACTTATAAATTAAGACGACAGGCTTACCCTTACCTGTACTAGGAGTGTCATTCTCACCCATTGGAAGCGATGTAGCTTCAGCTAGTATCGGTCAGCACGCACCATCCATGATATAAATTGAATAAATCACGCTATCCCTTTCCGTGAGTTCAAAAACATCGAGACGGGGTTGGGTGTGCAAGTGCTTTTCATTCTTTATTGCTACAGTATACTGCCAAGTGGGGACACTTACCTTCATTCTTCTCATCTTCCAGTTCTGCATCACCTCCAGAAAGTAATGCTGCTAAGTTTTCCATCACCTTTGGGGACGAAAGAAGAAAGTAACTAGCTATACCTATTTTTTTGTGCAAATGCTATGTGTGTACAACACACAGTGTCAGTAACAAGCACACATGACATTAAAAATGAGCACACATGCAGTACCAGACCTACCGTTTATATCAAAGTGATACCACCATCCCACCTCCCCTACACCTTCACTCCACTGCTATCGGAATGGAGTCCAGCAGAGAACACACAAACTACATGTAATGATCTTTACGTTTTAAGTATAGAAGTACATACTTACATACATGTAAGTGCTGTTGGGGGAGGGGGCCGGTAAGAGGTGGGGAGGGGAGGGGTAAGAGGTGTGGGAGGGAGTAAGAGGTGGGGAGGGGAGGGGGTAAGAGGTGGGGGAGGGGTAAGAGGTGACAAGAGAGACAAAAAGAACAATGAAACATTGCTACACAACACATGCACCCCTTACTGTACCTGTACCCACATGTAGCCTTTATGCACACTTCCTGGTACACCATATGCTTACTATTATCCTCATGGGTTCTAACTGTGTACTTTTCATCATCTTTCTCACCATCTAGAGGTAAAAGTCTAAGAGACCAGTCCATTTTACACCATCTCTGTGCAACGGCCTACCTTGTCATCTAAAACTTCCAGATAATGTTCTTCAAGAAGATACATCAATGATGTACAGATGCATATGGGTTGCGTGATGTCTTTGCAAGCTTTGCCACCAAGCTCGCCTTGCAGCAAGGCTATAGACGCTGGATATGGCCTCACTCCAGGACAGTTCCAGGACTGAATCGCACGTGCCTCTCTGATGTAATAGTGAGGGACTGGGCACAAACATCACTGTCACATCTCCTCATACCCCTGCTATCTTTTACGCAGCTGTTGCGTTACATCCAGAGTTTGGAAGAGCGCAAGATCCTACTTTCATGTCACATTGATTGCACTTCTGGGCACATGGGTAAGACCATGACACTGTACAGGACTGGATAGAGGAACGATTCATGTGGCATGGCATGGTTAAAGCTGACATTGTTAGCTCGCTGAGCTCCTTCTTTAACTGGTACTTCTAATGGTAAGTGTTATAGTTACTTCAATAAGTAACTAGCATTATACCATTGGTCATGATAGGAAGGAAGGTTATTCTGCCAAATAGTACACAGTAACACATATAGCTATATATACTGAGTGATTAGAATTATGGTACTAACTGATATAATTCTATAGTACAATTTTTAATGCAAAGCTGACATAAGAAACATGTCAAACACACCAGTGACACCACACTATGTACAACACCTGTACAAGCAGATTCATGTATTCAGTTCACTTATCCCCCATCTTCTTCAACTTCATCCATTCTCCAATAGTTTACAATGACTTTAGAAATTTTGGTTTTGCACACAAACTGTGCCCATTAACAGAGTACATTCTTCTACCAAAGATGTTCAAAGTACATGTAGAGACCATGATGCATATATCTGACAAACCATTTAATATTGTAGTTATTTGATGAGGTAGGAAATAATCTTATATATTTTTTCAATACTTCTCCTAAATGTATCCTCATTCTTCTGAGTTCTTAACTTTTTGTCTGGCATCATGCACTGACCTGTGTTATGCAAAATTTTACCATCTTATAATTATCTTGCGGTTCATCCGGTGGGTGAGACAACACAACCATAGTAGTGTTTTATTGATCTTACTTTAAACTCTGCTATCTAGAATCCCACTATTGCATTGTTTTTTTTTTTCAGTTTTGCACTGAGCAATTTAGAACAGAGTGCTTTTTTTCAATTTTTGACTTTCTGTATATTTGATGTAATCAAATTTCTTATAAAAAAGCACTTTTTCTTTCCTCATATTCAGTGTAGCTAGATCTAAGGTTTATTGGTATGGATTGGGAAGTGTCAGTTTGGCTAGTGCATGTGCAGAGCATTGACCGATGAAAGTGGATCTTTGAATGTATTTGTTTGGGATTCATTTAAAGGTAATTTTCAAATTGCAGTAAGCCATTTCGTATATCAGGAGCTAGAAGGGATCCATGCTCACTCACATCCTTTTACATATATTCATTAATGAGCCTCTTGAGATCAATAACCATCAATGGGCATGCTCTTCTGTCTGCAAGGGTGACGGTCCCGACTCGGTACAATGGAGATAACAAAAAAGCGGGCAGCTGGCGCCTACACAACGTGTCAACTGGCATGTACGCTGATTAATCAATACTTGTATTGGTGGACCGGCCTCCGATTAAACGGTACATGGCAATCTGTTCTACAATAATTAAATTCATATTTTGGGTCGGCTTGTTAGGGGGCGTACGCCCCCCCCCCGTTGCATATCTGCCCAATGAAATGTGCGAGTTTCCTCCAAACTCCAAAGTGAATAAAACAGCATGCAGTCATTTTCTGTCATGGGTACGCCCTTAACTGCGGTTTGGTCGATGAATACTAATTAGCTAGTGTGGACGCACCCCCAATCCAGGATCGTTCCGGATTGCTAGTTAAGAATCGAAACGCCTTTATACGACGTGGCCTAGCACTTGAATGCTAAAACGCCAAAGACCTTGTTATGACTTATATAGCATGTACAAATTAAACGTGCACGCCCGGGATATTAGACATTAATTAAAGCATGAGTCAGTCTTGTTCCACACTTATGATTACTATATAATCAGCTCTAACAAAGCAGTGTTGTGCAGCACTAGCTAGCTAGGAGACCAAACTAAGCATGTGAATCATTGGAGTATATGGGATCGTTCACGAGAAAAGGGACCTAGCGCATATTATAAAAATATGTTATAAAAATCGCATTACGTTTGAATTGCTATAGCTTTCGAACGGTTAAAGCTATCAACTTCCTATTTTCGGCACTTCATACTACACCATTTATCTATGGTAAACTACATTTTGGGGTCTTGAACATGCTCCGTGCCAGTATAGCTACATCCGATACCCCAAGGGGTTCGAACTCGCCCTAACTAACGGCAGGAATACTCAAATCGCTCCAAATTCGGTTCGTACATAAAGAGGTCCCTTAGCTATTGGATTGTTCTGTTCGTTAATTTTTATGTCATCCGTTACGGAGATAAAGTTTAACAAACTACGTGCACTTTTTCCCGCTCTATTCGCGCCAATAATATAACCACCGCCTCCCCATACATTCAGCGGGACGCGATTTGCTCAAATCATTGGCGGGAATCGAGCGCGAAACCGTGCGCGTAGTTTGTTCAACTGTATCTCCGTAACAGATGGCATAAAAATTAACGAACACAACAATCAAATAACTAAGGGACCTCTCTATCTACAAACCGAATTTGGAGCGATTTGAGTATTCCTACCGGAAGTTAAGGCGAGTTTGAAACCCTTGGGGTATCGGATGTCGCTATACTGACATGGAGCATATTAAAGATCCCAAAATGTACTTTACCATAGATCAATAGTGTAGTATGAAGTGCCGAAAATAGGAAGTTGATACCTTTAACCGTTCGAAAGTTATAGCAATTCAAACGTAATGCCATTTTTATAACATATTTTTATAATATGCGCTAGGTCCCTTTTCTCGTGAACGATCCCATATGTTACAGATATAGATCAATTGTGCATTAGGGTGTGTAACCTCCCCTGAATAATGAAAATCGATTTTTCCGAATACTTTTAAAACACTAATCGATTTTTCAGGTTTTTCTGGATCTGAAAATCGATTTTTCCGAATACTTGAAAAAAGAAAATCGATTTTTCCGAATAGGTTTTGACAATTTGCCAGCCGAATACCTAGGTTATTCAGGTTTTCTGCTCATTGAGCCACCTAAATGTACACATCACACCAGAGACCCTCCTACAGCTACCCACATCACACCAGATACCCTCAGCACACAAACACACCTACCCCCATTACACCAGATGCCCTCATGAGGCACACAACCATAGCTACCTCCATCACACCAGACACCCTACTACAACTAACCACATTACACCAGATCAGTACCCTCAGCATGCATCCACAGCTACCCACATCACACCAGATGCACTCAGCACACAACCACAGCTACCTACATAGGCCTAAATCGCTTGGCCTAACCACATACCTAGTTGGGCGTGTCCTGACCTAAGTTATGGCTTTACCAGTACCTACAGTCTACAGATGTACACATCGCACTTGATGCCAACAGAATAGAACCACAGATGACGTTTAATTTACGCACCACCAACCATGCAGCCTCTATTTCAGTTTTGAAAATACTAAGTAGGCCTAAGTACGATCGCGGCAATATCAGCTCCCAACTGATTCGAAATACACTAAGCGAACTGACTTTGATTTGTAGCTGGAGCTGTCCGTCGTCATGACTCGTGAAGAGGGAGATCTGTTGGCTACTAGTAGTTCGACCCCTGTACGCACCTGATCTCGTCCCCACGTATATATAAATAGTAACAACAGTGACGTTATTTAATGTTACGTTTCAAATTAGAAGTAATTATTATCGGACATGTAATATCGTAAACGCGTATCCGGATATCGTCATAAAAAGGTATTCGAATAATGGGCGAATTGTCGATGCGGACGACGAATACCTAAGTACCTCCGAATGGAGATTCACAAACCGGTTATTTCGAATAGAACAAATCCAATAATCGATTTTTCCGAGTAATGCTAAATTACTATTCGAACGGATAGGTTTTTGCGAATATCCGAATAACCCGAATAACCTGATAACCGGTTACACACCCTATTGTGCATGTTAATTGGTCTTCTCTCGCTTCACAGCTGTCCTGCAACGCTTATCCATTTAGTAAGTGCAGTCAGAATATACTGACCTACCTGGATTCAATCCAAATTAGAGATTATGAAAGTTGAATTACATGCTCAAGAAGATGTAATAGCACACACACACACGTAATCATGTAAAGGGATTGGAAGTTTAGTAGGGAGGGGTTGGATCAGCAGATGGAGTGTACGGGGGAGGGGCGTCAAATGGACACGAAGGTGGGGTCTGGTGTGGATACAAGGGTGGAGCACTAACTTGATGTGGATGAAAGGGTGGAGCGCTAACTTCGTATGGATCTAATGGTGGAGCACTAGGTTGGTGTGCTCCAGCTTGAATTTGGTTCATCGCTTGGTATGATGGTGGTGCTTGTGCATCCAGGTATGGAGGTTGCGATGTGACAGAGAACTCGTGTGGGGTAGACTCCAACTGCTCCACCAGAGATGGTGGAGGGACATTGTGCAGTTTGATTGGAATTACTACTGAAGCGTTAGTTCCAAAAGTACGTATAACCTCAAATTCTACCCTGTGTTCCACTTTAATAATACTGCAGTCGAAAATGGTTGGAATAGTCGACGGAGTGGCTAGTTGTAGGTTTGGTGCCCACTCAAATGAAGTTCTTCCTTGGATTTTGCGCGACTCGATTGCGTCAAGCGTTACTATATTAACAGTGGATGTACCTCGTGCTCCAGCGCCGTACGTTTCTATTTGAACGAGGGAAGCTCTGAGAGTGAAGTCTTTCCCGCCACTGTTGTTGTTAAGTGAGACATTAATTGGGATTCTTTCCCCGGCGTGATAGGCACTACGAGGAATGGTGGCAGTTAGGGTCATCGGCAATGAAGAAAACAAACCCCTTTTTTCGACCGTTGCTCGAGCTGGACTCATCAAAGCTGGTGCAATTGCCACCCCCGCTGCTTGTACATTGATTGTAAGGAGGGCCGAATAGAGCTCAGTGCTAGGTGTACTTGACAGAAACCTCGGGCCCTTCCTAATCTCGATTCTTGCTTCAACATCGTACCTAATGTGACCGTCCTGTCCTTCAAACGACGAGTTCCGAAGCGTTGATGGGAGAAAAAACTGACACGGAAAATGGTAGTTTCCTTGAACGAATGTCCTGTTGGCGGCAGCATCGTCCGCGCTCAGCAAAACTAGCCTGTTGGTAATGAAATCTTCGTGATCGCTGCGGTGTGCAACATGGGCAAACCCACTCAATATCACCGTGATCGAGTGAAGGGTTACCGGTTTACTGGTATCGACGGTGATAAGAACTTTACCCTTTACCTGTGTAGGTACAACGTACACATCCTGGCCGTGGGGCTTTGCTAGGAGTAGCTTTATCGTCAAACCATCTGCTGCGCTGGCCATTTATAAAACAGCGCGGAATTTAATTATTATTTGCACATAACACCAAATAAATGATAAATTTTGTCTTTTACTGAGCAGAGATATTAATATATCTCTGCTTTAAGGTTTCAACTTACAACTAGAAAAGTGATTTCTCTACACACTGCAACACTGGTTTAATACAGGTATGAGCTTATCGTTCCTAGCACACTCCTAACCAGACTTGTCCAGAGCCTGAGGTGGTTGGGCGTGGCCCGCCCTTCAACTAAGCCTGAGGTGTATATATATCCCTTTGTCGTAACCGAAAGTTGTTACAATAATTAAATCTTATTTGCAATTTGGAGCGTATCATTTGCGCCTTGGCCCTTTACTTCAAAACGGAGCGTACAATCGAGCTAATCTTCTCCATGTGAGTGAGAAAGGGGTTCTACTATCCCGATTGTGGTATTTGAACTCATTCCGCCCGATTTTCGTAATGCTTGGAACGTCGAGTTCATGTCGCTTCAAATGATCGAGAATTGGCAGTTCTGCGAAGGTAATCCGGACGACTATATTGTCACGATCTGTCTTGCTATGACTTGTTTTGTGTTCCTATATGCGTTAGACAAATATCTATGGTTCAGCCATACTCACTAACATACCAACTGTTCGATAAAATGCGCATCAAATGGAAACGAAGAGAAAGCACATCGCGAAAGGAATAGTAAGTTATATACGGTACAATATGAAGTGTTACAAATCGTATGGTTGTTATTTTACCTACCATTGTAGTCTATAGGGTAAAAATGATAGTGAAGTAAGGAAGGTACCTGAGTATGGGTGTGGTGTGAGGAGGGAAGATGGGAGTGGTTTTGGTGTGAGCATGGGTGTGGTGCAAGGGGTGAACATGGTTCTAGCGCAAGGGGTGAACATGGTTCAGGCAAGGGTTCTGGCACAAGGGGGGAACATGGTTCTGGCACAAGGGGGAATATGGTTCTGGCACAAGGGGTGAACATGGTTCTAGCGCAAGGGGGGAACATGGTTCTAGCGCAAGGGGGGAACATGGTTCTAGCGCAAGGGGGGAACATGGTTCTGGCACAAGGGGGGAACATGGTTCTGGCGCAAGGGGTGAACATGGTTCTGGCACAAGGGGGGAACATGCTTGTGGCACAAGGGGTGAACATGGTTCTGGCACAAGGGTGGACATGGTTCCGGTGCAAGGGGTGAACATGGTTCTGGCGCAAGGGGTGAACATGGTTCTGGCGCAAGGGGTGAACATGGTTCTGGTGCAAGGGGGGAATATGGTTGTGATGCATGGGGGGAACATGGTTCTGGCGCAAGGGGGGAACATCTCAGGGTGGTTAAGGCAAGCTACACCAGCAATATATGTTGACATCATGTAAACAACATGTCGCTTGCGTGGCGCCAAGTAGCTAAGTAACGATAACGCCCACCGCGCGTGTGCATTATTTGAAAATGTAAGGTTACTTATTCCATTGATTTATTCATACATGTAGCTAGCTGACTCTGTCCTCGACCTCTCGATCATATTGGTGAATTGGAGGAATTCCGATCCGAAAACGGCGTCCGCTCCACCCGAACCGTGACCAAGCCAGTGGAGCCGTTAGTTGTATTATTTCGATCACTACATCGTTCTTCGGGCTTTGCCGCGCTGTTCATAATGGAGCAAGTGGTATCTGAATGCTGCTGGTAAGTACATGTGTATTTATATATGTTGGGCGTAGCCCGGTGCCGCTATGTTGTTCGTTTTATAAATTATGCATGTATACAATTGAACCAAGTTTCTTAGAACTACCACGATGTAATCAAAGCATCACTCCCAACTCCCACATAAACACACACTCCCACATGCGTACTGGTACCATCATACCACTCCATCAGTAAATACTACACCCAAACCCACAGCCCTGTAGAACACAACAGCACACAGAACATCACTTACAACACAATGGACAACTCAAAAGCTCCAAGCATACATCACACCCATGCTATGTGTTGCAGTACATGGTGTGAGTGTGTAATCATGGTTTCTTGCACTGTATATTTATTGTGCATTGTTTGTGTGTGTGTGTGTTTGTTTCTGTATGACATTTTAATGCGCATGCTTGTACCATGGACACTACACCCTATGCGTATATTTAAACACCACACACATACATATACAGCACTACAATGTAACACAGATGGGAGTGGTGTGATGGTACCTGTGTCACACACACCTAATCTACATGTACATACACATACTCCCTTGTTGTAGATGCACCCATTCTGCACATCCACCCACTCTACTCACACTCACTCACACCCACCCAGTATATGCACACTCCCTCACACCCACCCACTCTACACACACTCCCTCACACCCAGTGGCGGCCTGGCTACTTTATGGCAGGGGGGGCACACATGAGAACGGCGCCCTTTCCCCCCCCCCCCCCCCCCCCCCCCCCCCCCCCCCGGTGTTGTTAGTTGTTAATGAATAGCTGTCCGCCTTTGGCCGATTCAACGAGCGGGGAGGGGGGTGCTGTCCGCCTTGGCTTTGGCTGATTCAACGAGGGGGGGGGGGGGGGGGGGAGGGGTGCTGTCCGCCTTCGGCCAATTCAACGAGCGGGGGGAGGTGACAGTGATTGACCGTGCAAATGCACATGCGCAATACAGGCAAGTTAATTTGTTAATGATTATTTGCTAAGTTTTCAATTAACTAATTGACTTCCGTATAGCGGAATTTCAATTAATGTTTTTAAGCTAATTAGCTATCCCGTGCGTGTACTGTCACAACTACAGAATGATGGGACATTTGAATGTACAAGTTGCATTCAAACAACTCTAGAGTCCAAGGGCTAACCCTTGGCTGAATTAGTTTGTTTCCAGCACGTTTGCTAGCGGCAGTATATTTCATCAAAAGACACCGTTGATTAGATAGCCACTCGTGCTGGAGACAGTGCTTTCCAAATTGGGGTTTTTTACTCCCTCTTGGTTTTTGAGCTTATGTCCACTCATATTAGTCGACATTTGTCGGTACTATAACATTCTAAGTACTCTTTTAGCCTGGGCTTGGTCGTACAAAGTCAATCTCATTTATATCGTCGTACCGTGCCGTGTTTAAATTTAACGTAGGCTAACTAGCCTTACCTACCATTGTTTCTACTTGAAAGTAGGGTCCCTGCTGATTACAAAACAGGCGTTTGAAGCACAGAATACGTAGCCATTCGTTTATAGGGACACGCAGCTGTACGCAAATTTGAGTCTACCGCGTTGACGTAACTGAATTAAACGGACGCAAATATGAGTCTTCCACGTATAATCGGTTAATTTAATCAAGATTTATAACGATTAAATCGGATGGTTGATGGAGCGCTAGCGCTGTATAATACATTGACCTGACGCCTGGCGCCCTTCGGTGCCCGTGGCGCCCCATGTCATAAAGCAGCAGGTGGGTTGGTGCCCCCCCTGGCCCCCCCCCCCCCCCGGCCAGGCCGCCACTGCTCACACCCCCCACTTTACACACACTCCCTCACACCCACCCACTCTACACACACTCCCTCACACCCACCCACTCTACACACACTCCCTCGCACCCACCCACTCTACACACACTCCCTCACACCCACCCACTCTACACACACTCCCTCACACCCACCCACTCTATGCACACTCCCTCACATCCACTCTACACACTCTCACACCCACTCTACACACACTTCCTCACACCCACCCACTCTATGCACACTCCCTCACATCCACTCTACACACACTCCCTCACACCCACTCTACACACACTCCCTCACACCCACCCACTCTATGCACACTCTCTCACACCCACTCTACACACACTCCCTCACACCCACTCTACACACACTCCCACACACCCTCTATACACACACTATACACACTCCTTCACACCCAAACAGAATGGAAGATATTCCTTCCGTCCCATGTGGAAGTGGAGGTGGTGGGAGTGGTATGATGATTCCTGTTATATGTGGAAGTGGAGGTGGTGCAATGGTACCAGTGAGGAGTGTGTATGTGGGAGGGTATGTGTGCATAGATGTCAGGGGCGGATACAGGAATTTTTTAAGGGGGGGCACGGTTAATAAAAGTTATAAGAAAGTGGGTGTGGACCCCAAAAGGGGGTGGGTGCGGGAGGGGGATATGCCCCCTCCCGCACGAAGCGCGGAAGCTTTTGATACTATCTAAGTATTAAAGCATTAAAACTATGCTAGTTTTAGTGCTTTATTTATATGTACAATTATAAATTGCGCTGCAAGAAATGTATTTGCACCGTGCTGGTAGATGAGCAAATAGTTTCGGGCCTAAAATTGTTGCGAAAATATTATTAGCCATAATGCTTCATTTGAGTCATAAATAGCAAAATAGGAATACAAAATATTCACTTTCCTTGTGATGTAAGGCGCCGGCCGAGGTTGGTTTCCGCAGCAAAAAAATGTAAAAAAAATCGTATGGCAAATCAACGATTGTATGTGCATGCAGGCTGCATGTAATCAGTCTGTATCAGCTTGTATGTATATGTGTCAGATCACTTGTAAAATCAAGTCTCGATTTGCGATCTTTTCATTTTTCATTTTTGCTGTGTTCCTCTCCCACAATAGACGATAAATATGTATACTATACAGTGAATATGTATCCGACACAATACATGTATATTCCGTAATATGGGTACTACAGGCAGAGAAAATATATAATCATGTCCAGCAATTGCGGACTTGAATAATTGAATAACCGCGTCACGCGTTAAAATTTAATTGAACGGGAAGTGAATGGAGAAATGTCTACTAACAAGCACGGTTCTTGTACAGAAGCTAAATCTTAAGTTTCCACGGCAGATTATGGTAGTCATAATGATAGGCTATCCTTTGTATATTCTGGTCTCCGTGGAAATGTGTTCACTACAAATTCGAAACGCAGTTTTGTGTTTATTCCATACTTTGTACATGAAACATGCCAATATTTAGTTTCTTCTATTTGTTTCCAATCACTCAGACACAAAATTCAAGTTTACACGTTTTAATATGAATGTCGAACTACCGAGGCAATTTTTAGAGCAAGTGATATATTTTAGAGACCTACACACAGAATTCGAAAGGCACTTTTATGAACCCCACTTCAAAATCTGGGACAATGTTAATGAATTATTCATAACTATTGTCATGTTATAGCTGTGCCTGGACGTAGTAGTGGTACATGCACCAAGCAAGCACCGTCAGAAGTAAACGTAGGGCGTACGAGGCGCGCGTGCGAACATGCACACTCTAGACTAGCTGCGATCAGACCAACGTGCTTCTGTAAAGCGATTACCGGTAGGTATACACGCGTACAAATGATGCAGTTCTCGGCTAGCGCTAGGCCTACTTCATAATACTATCGACTCGTAGAGCCACTAGCTAGGACAACTCTAGCTTGCTATAGCTAGCGCTAGGTTTGTGTTGAGTCAGTACCAGTACGTGACGTGCGCAGTAATTAAAAGCAGATCGCGATTCGCATCGACATAGCCGGGTGAGTACGTTTTAATAACGTTCACAGATACATTTGTGATTGTGGTAGAAGGACTCTACAAATATGTGGTCGAAAGATGTAGGTACTACCGGTAGTATACCAGTCGACATAGCCAAGATGCGTGGTATTTTAAAGGCTAAACAGGGCATACTATTGCGTATCAACCACTCCTTTTCTAATATCACCAACATAGAGGTGTCGGTGTCTAAAGGTGATGAGCGCTGTTGGTAAGGAAGACAGTCGAGCTAGCCAGTGGGTGTGGCTTTAGTAACCGTTTCGCGCGCGTAGAAGTCACTTTACAATTACCGTATACCGCTCGAGTTCCAGCTAGCTAGCTCCGGTCCTAGCCTAACCGGCCTTGTAACTGGCCTAACTAATGACCAAAACCAAATACCATAGTGTATAATAGTTGCACTTGTTTTAATTACATGTAAAGTAAATAGCCCACGTCACGATCAGGTGATGAAGCTGAATGTTAGAATACAACCTCCTCACACCTGACCCCTCCCTACACCACACCCCTCCCTACCATCACACCCCTACCTACTATCACACACCTATTAATGTGTTCTCCAATAAGTTACATGCTAACAAGTTTAAGTCATTTGGTCCCTCCCCCCAACATATATATACTGCCCCAGAGTACTAGTAAACTTAGGGGGAAAACATCACTGTTTCTATTGTAGAGTCCGGTGATAGTTACACAAAAGTCATTTAGCATTTACCTCCCTCACCCTCTCACCCAAACATATGACCCATGCATATTGCTATGGCCACTAAACATTACATACTGTCCTAACAATGTCCCAGAGTAGGGGAAACACTTCACTGTCCATTGTTTGAGTCAGGTGATAGAAGTTTTAAGCTACACAAAAGTCACTAACCCCCCCCCCCCCCTCCCCCAAACATATGACCCATGCATATTGCTATGGCCATCAAACATTACATACTGTCCTAACAATGTCCCAGAGTAGGTTTGAGTCAGGTAATAAGTTACACAAAAGTCACTAAACCCCCCCCCCCCCCCTCCCCAAACATATGACCCATGCATATTGCTATGGCCATTAAGCATTACATACTGTCCTAACAATGTCCCAGAGTAGGGGAAACACTTCACTGTCCATTGTTTGAGTCAGGTGATAGAAATTTTAAGTTACACAAAAGTCACTAACCCCCCCCCCCCCTCCCCCAAACATATAAACATATGACCCATGCATATTGCTATGGCCACTAAACATTACATACTGTCCTAACAATGTCCCAGAGTAGGGGAAACACTTCACTGTCCATTGTTTGAGTCAGGTGATAGAAATTTTGAGTTACACAAAAGTCACTAAACCCCCCCCCCCCCCTCCCCCAAACATATGACCCATGCATATTGCTATGGCCATGAAGCATTACATACTGTCCTAACAATGTCCCAGAGTAGGGGAAACACTTCACTGTCCATTGTTTGAGTCAGGTGATAGAAATTTTAAGTTACACAAAAGTCACTAACCCCCCCCCCCCCTCCCCCAAACATATGACCCATGCATATTGCTATGGCCATTAAGCATTACATACTGTCCTAACAATGTCCCAGAGTAGGGGAAACACTTCACTGTCCATTGTTTGAGTCAGGTGATAGAAATTTTGAGTTACACAAAAGTCACTAAACCCCCCCCCCCCCCCCCTCCCCCAAACATATGACCCATGCATATTGCTATGGCCATGAAGCATTACATACTGTCCTAACAATGTCCCAGAGTAGGGGAAACACTTCACTGTCCATTGTTTGAGTCAGGTGATAGAAATTTTAAGTTACACAAAAGTCACTAACCCCCCCCCCCCCTCCCCCAAACATATGACCCATGCATATTGCTATGGCCATTAAGCATTACATACTGTCCTAACAATGTCCCAGAGTAGGGGAAACACTTCACTGTCCATTGTTTGAGTCAGGTGATAGAAATTTTAAGTTATCACTAACCCCCCCCCCCCCCTCCCCCAAACATATAAACATATGACCCATGCATATTGCTATGGCCACTAAACATTACATACTGTCCTAACAATGTCCCAGAGTAGGGGAAACACTTCACTGTCCATTGTTTGAGTCAGGTGATCGAAATTTTGAGTTACACAAAAGTCACTAACCCCCCCCCCCCTCCCCCAAACATATAAACATATGACCCATGCATATTGCTATGGCCACTAAACATTACATACTGTCCTAACAATGTCACAGAGTAGGGGAAACACTTCACAGTCCATTGTTTGAGTCAGGTGATAAGTTACACAAAAGTCACTAACCCCCCCCCCCCCCCTCCCCCAAACATATGACCCATGCATATTGCTATGGCCACTAAACATTACATACTGTCCTAACAATGTCCCAGAGTAGGGGAAACACTTCACTGTCCATTGTTTGAGTCAGGTGATAGAAATTTTAAGTTACACAAAAGTCACTAACCCCCCCCCCCCCCCCTCCCCCAAACATATGACCCATGCATATTGCTATGGCCATGAAGCATTACATGCTGTCCTAACAATGTCCCAGAGTAGGGGAAACACTTCACTGTCCATTGTTTGAGTCAGGTGATAGAAATTTTAAGTTACACAAAAGTCACTAACCCCCCCCCCCCCCCCCCCCCCCCCCCCCCAAACATATAAACATATGACCCATGCATATTGCTATGGCCACTAAACATTACATACTGTCCTAACAATGTCCCAGAGTAGGGGAAACACTTCACTGTCCATTGTTTGAGTCAGGTGATAGAAATTTTAAGTTACACAAAAGTCACTAACCCCCCCCCCCCCTCCCCCAAACATATAAACATATGACCCATGCATATTGCTATGGCCACTAAACATTACATACTGTCCTAGCAATGTCCCAGAGTAGGGGAAACACTTCACTGTCCATTGTTTGAGTCAGGTGATAGAGTTACACAAAAGTCACTAACCCCCCCCCCCCCCTCCCCCAAACATATAAACATATGACCCATGCATATTGCTATGGCCATTAAGCATTACATACTGTCCTAACAATGTCCCAGAGTAGGGGAAACACTTCACTGTCCATTGTTTGAGTCAGGTGATAGAAATTTTAAGTTACACAAAAGTCACTAACCCCCCCCCCCCCCCCCATGCATATTGCTATGGCCACTAAACATTACATACTGTCCTAACAATGTCCCAGAGTAGGGGAAACACTTCACTGTCCATTGTTTGAGTCAGGTGATAGAAATTTTGAGTTACACAAAAGTCACTAACCCCCCCCCCCTCCCCCAAACATATGACCCATGCACTTATTAGGGTGCTTTTCAAAAGTTTCCATATTGAATAATATAACCATGTCAAATACAATAAGTGTGAATACACGTAAATCACAAGAAGGCATAAGAATCCAACTACACTTATCAGGATACTGAGTTTCACAATGCACACACTAATGAATATAGCTTCTAATGACAGCTGCATAGGAAAATGTTGGCATATTGGATGGAGGATGATCTGTTGAATGGGAGGAGAGAGAGAGGATAATACAACACGCACATTGTCAATGGATTGGTTCTCAGTGGCATATGTACCTCTCCATTGTCCCTGCCTCCACCACATTTTGCAGCTTTGCAGGCGTACCATAATGTGCAGATGATGGAAGGTAGTCAGGGACCATCAAGGTTCTGCACGACCACATTAAAGATGGGTAATTATGGAGGACACACATGTATCGGCATGGTACTCTATCGGCTGGCATAGGTTGCTCAAGCAGGCCATTACAGCAAGCTTCTCTTCATATTTATTTATCCTATATATGTAGCCAAATACGAACTCTGCATCTTACATCAGATAAGGTACAGCTGCAACACACCTACACAACCATATGTACATAAGTAAACAATAGGAAAGCATGTTTGGGGAGGGGAGGAAAGGAGGGTTGGTGTCACTGTGTATAGGGAAGAAGGGTGGTGTGTGGAAGGGAGACAGTGTGTGGGGTGGGGAGAAGAACCATATTTTGAATCAGATAAAAGCACTGTACAAGTAAGGAGCAGCTGTAAATCAAATAAATAACCACATGTGTACATAGGTAGGTTGTGCACAATATGAATATGATATTAACAATGGAAAACATTTCCTTACTACACTACTGTTTCTAAGTCTTTGACCAAAATCCTAGGCTACATTATAGCTGTAAGGTCAGTTAGCAATGTGGGAAATAGTAGTTAGTGTGCCAAGTGTTAAGATACATGTATATGAGACCAGATCAATGTGTGTGTGTGTGTGTGTGTGTGTGTGTGTGTGTGCATAAGTGTGTGTGTGTGTGTGCATATGTGTGTGTGTGCATAAGTGTGTGTGTGCATAAGTGTGTGTGTGTGCATAAGTGTGTGTGTGCATAAGTGTGTGTGCATAAGTGTGTGTGTGTGTGTGTGTGTGTGTTTGTGCATAAGTGTGTAGCATGTGTGGACTGATGGATAAATGGCATTAACTACACAATGACCACACAACTACATGTAGCAGTAAAGTTAACAAACCATACATGCTGTCTCAGTGGAAGACTTACATGTAACTACCTGTACAAGGGTACCTTAGAACATTATTTTCATTAACCCTGTACACTCTCAATTTACGACCATTCTCATAGACCATTCAGTATGACCACATTACAGACGGAAGGTTATACTTAATTATGGAGGACACACATGTATTGGCATGGTACTCTATCTGCTGACATGGTTAGTTCAAGCAGGCCATTACAGCTATATCAGATAAAGCTACAGCTGCAACACACTTACACAACTACATGTGTACATAAGTGAACAATACGGAAGCCCTTCCCTCAAGTGTGGGGGGAAGGAGGGGAAGGAAAGGAAGTTGGTGCGTGTAGGGAAGAGGGGGTGGTGTGTGTGTGTGTGTGTGTGTGTGAAAGGGAGACAGTGTAAGAAGGGTAGTGTGTGGGGTTGTAGGGAGAACTATATCTTGAATCAGATAAAAGCAGGGCAGCTGTTAAAACAACAACCACATGTATACATAGGTAGGTGCACAATATGAATATGATATTAACAGGCGTCCATTCCTTCTTGTACTGGCTACATTTATAGCTGTAAGGTCAGTTAACAATGTGGGAAATAAGAGTTAGTGTGCCAAGTGTTATGATACAAGCTCAATGTGTGTGCATAAGTGTGTGTGAGAGCGTGCATGTGCATGTTGACAAGTGTGTGTGTGTGTGTGTGTGGACTGATGGATAAAAGGGGACCACACAACTACATGTAGCTATCAAGTTAAATGCTGTCAAAGTCCTAAGAACATTATTTTCATTAAACCTCTACACTCTCAACGTACAACCACACACATGGAACTGAAACATTCACTGAACACTTTCAACCACCACATTGCAGTACATGATAACACTATACCATAAGGTCAGTTAACCCTGTAGAGTGCATGTGAATAGGCAGGATGCATAACATAACACCACACATGACCAAGTCCCTAAAGACTGTGTTGGAGATAATTTGTAAGGCTTCTTTAGAACCACACTCACATGACTGTTTCTCTCCGCTACATGCCTTAACCCCTGACACTCTTATAAAAGCACACCACACTCGCCAGGAATGTTTCTCTCGGCTACATGCCTTAACCCCTGGCACTCTTATAAAAGCACACCCCACTCACAGGACTGTTTCTCTCGGCTACATGCCCTAACCCCTGACACTCTTATAAAAGCACACCACACTCGCCAGGAATGTTTCTCTCGGCTACATGCCTTAACCCCTGACACTCTTATAAAAACACACCACACTCGCAAGGACTGTTTCTCTCGACTACATGCCTTAACCCCTGACACTCTTATAAAAGCACACCACACACTCACAGGACTGTTTCTCTCGGCTACATGCCTTAACCCCTGACACTCTTATAAAAGCACACCACACTCACAGGACTGTTTCTCTCGGCTACATGCCTTAACCCCTGACACTCTTATAAAAGCACACCACACTCACTGTACTGTTTCTCTCGGCTACATGCCTTAACCCCTGACACTCTTATAAAAGCACACCACACTCACAGGACTGTTTCTCTCGGCTACATGCCTTAACCCCTGACACTCTTATAAAAGCACACCACACTAACCAGGACTGTTTCTCTCGGCTACATGCCTTAACCCCTGACACTCTTATAAAAGCACACCACACTCACAGGACTGTTTCTCTCGGCTACATGCCTTAACCCCTGACACTCTTATAAAAGCACACCACACTCACAGGACAGTTTCTCTCGGCTACATGCCTTAACCCCTGACACTCTTATAAAAGCACACCACACTCACAGGACTGTTTCTCTCGGCTACATGCCTTAACCCCTGACACTCTTATAAAAGCACACCACACTCACAGGACTGTTTCTCTCGGCTACATGCCTTAACCCCTGACACTCTTATATAAGCACACCACACTCACAGGACTGTTTCTCTCGGCTACATGCCTTAACCCCTGACACTCTTATATAAGCACACCACACTCACAGGACTGTTTCTCTCGGCTACATGCCTTAACCCCTGACACTCTTATAAAGCACACCACACTCACAGGACTGTTTCTCTCGGCTACATGCCTTAACCCCTGACACTCTTATAAAAGCACACCACACTCGCCAGGAATGTTTCTCTCGGCTACATGCCTTAACCCCTGACACTCTTATAAAAGCACACCACACTCACAGGACAGTTTCTCTCGGCTACATGCCTTAACCCCTGACACTCTTATAAAAGCACACCACACTCACAGGACTGTTTCTCTCGGCTACATGCCTTAACCCTGTTATAAAAGCACACCACACTCACAGGACTGTTTCTCTCGGCTACATGCCTTAACCCTGTTATAAAAGCACACCACACTCACAGGACTGTTTCTCTCGGCTACATGCCATAACCCCTGACACTGTTAAAAAAGCATACCACTCACACGACTGTTTCTCTCGGCTACATGCCTTAACCCCTGACACACTCACTGGGCTGTTTCTCTCGGCTATGTCGTTTAACCCCTGACACTCTTAACGAAACCACTGGGCTGCTTCTTAACCCTTGACACTCTTAACACACTCACTGGGCTGTTTCTCTCGGCTATGTTGTTTAACCCCTGACACTTTTAACACACTCACTGGGCTGTTTCTCTCGGCTATGTCGTTTAACCCCTGACACTTTTAACACACTCACTGGGCTGTTTCTCTCGGCTATGTCGTTTAACCCCTGACACTCTTAACACACTCACTGGGCTGTTTCTCTCGGCTATGTACTTTAACCCTTGACACTCTTAACACACTCACTGGGCTGTTTCTCTCGGCTGTGTCGCTTAACCCCTGACACTATTAACACACACACTGGGCTGCTTCTCTCGGCTATGTACTTTAACCCTTGACACTCTTAACACACCCACAAGGCTGTTTCTTTCGGCTATGTGCCTTAACCCCTGACACTCTTACAAAGACCACACCCACAGGACTTTTTTTGCCGCTAGGTTGATTAACCCTTCGAACTCTTACAAAGACCACACCCACAGGGCTATTTTGCCGTTAAGTTGATTAACCCTTCACACTCTTAATACAAAGAACACACGCACAGGCCCCTTTTTATGGTTGAGTTGCTTAAAACTTTCTTGCATAAGCTAGTTGGGCTTGCGCGACCTTCGCATTTTGGCGGAACGTGGTACCTGGAACGTTTCCGCTAAACGCGAAGGTCGGGCTATGCCTACTAGTAACTAGAACACCTACAAGACCATTTTTAAACTCCGCACTTGCGCAATGTAAGCCACACCAACACGACGAATTGCTTTTAGAGCATCCTTGCAAGCTAAGCAACACACATTCACTTCACAACTTACGGAAGGTTCTAAATGTTTAGTAGCACTAGGGATCATAATTTTGAACCTGCGTCGCGTGAGCTATATGAGTCTGGGAACGATTCAATTAATTTTGCGCATGCGTTTGTTGTATTTAGGTTTATTGGCTACAAAACGAGAGTTTTAGCACCCAAAAATACAGGACTAGTCTTTTATAAGCTACCTACTATGCGGCGTTCATAAAATAACTTGTTGTTGTAAATAAAGTTAATTAATTTTAATTAATAATTAGCCATTTTGAAAGTATGATAAATCATAAAAAAATCAGGAAAATATATTGGTGAACCCAGAATTTTAATATCATCATCCTATAGTAACTTATTATTCATGTCCTCAATTGCTGGCCATGTCTTTGCTACAGGTAACGATGTTAACGCAGGACCCACATGTGGCAGATCGACATCAATGTTATAATACCGTCTGCGTAACTGCTCTAGCATCAATCAACCAACCGGTTAGGTATGAATAACGATATGCGCTCCGCTATCAGTGTGCGCTTGAAAACACAAGAAAACACTCAGATTATTGAAGAATTAACGAGTAACTTGCCACGTCATGTGAATATAGTAGGATTATTGAATTGGGGGGGGGGGGGGGTGGCAAGTCCCCCCGGTGCCCCCCCCCCCCTAGATCCGCCCCTGTGACAGTACATGTATCAGCGCTGTAGCTAACCGCGGCAGTGTTTCGCGCGGTTATAATCGCACGCGGTACGCAAGCGGTACGCAAAACACACTCATGAATATTTAATGAGTCGTCCAGAAGGGGGGGGGGGGGGCACATGCCCCCGGTGCCCCCCCCCCCCCCCCTGGATCCGCCACTGGATGTAATAGTATCATTGTATACATGGGAGTGGTTTTATAAGCAATCAGGTGTGTGTGTGTGTGTGGAAGAAGGCAAACTTATTATTCTATGTATAGACCATGTCATTTTCAATTGCTAATTTAGTCTGAACTCCTCTCCATCTTAGATTGAACTCTCCACCACTGAGACAAGCTCCTGTACACATTGCTGTATTAAAATTCATTATTTGTGCATGCCGATATCCTACATACACACCCTGCATGTGCGTGTATGAATCTTAGCTAGGAGCGGGCCTGGGGTGAAATCAGTTGGGCATGGCCCGACCTTCGCGTTTGGTCCGAAAGTCGGGCCACCCCCAGCGAAACACCGGCACTGTTACGATTTTGCGGACCAGGCGTGTAGAAGACATGCCGTACCGTACATCCTCAAATGTCTGAAACGCAAATACACAAACGCGGACTGACCATCTGTCTGAATTGGCGCGCCGTAGTTTCATTGGTTGTTGCAAGTGTTACGTCATATGAAATTATTTTTGGCCGCATGCGGAGTCACAATGTGCTATCATTACGTTTGCACATTTTTCAAGGTCGTGAAATTGTTTATTTTGCACATTATTATTAATACGTACAGTAATACGGTCCATACACTATGTTTATTCACTAGGGCCAAAGGGCTTGAATAATCTGGCTACTTGGAAAATGTTCACAAAACTGTTCTACATATACAAATTTCTTCGTTTTAAGTCTTGTTTTATGTGTATAACTCCCGCAACTTGTGCAAGGCACAATTGGCCGTAGCAGTACCTGGTGCAGGTGTTCTAGCCCTTTACTATAGGGCAAATTTGATCTACTAAAAACCCTATTTCATGATATAGATTTTGGTTTTATAGTCAAATTTATATGAATTTGTTAATTACTGACCGTGCAAAGCGCTTACTCGTTGCCATGACAATACATATTATAATGTAATCCATAATGATTGGTTGAACATCAGAAACACATAAAATACAAACATCCATCATTATGATCAGGAAAAATTAGCCATGAAACAATTGATTTTATAAGGTTTTATAGGTCTCAATCCATGGTGTAGCTTGCCTTAACCACCCTGAGATGGTTCTGGCACAAGGGGGTATATGGTTGTGATGCAAGGGGTGAACATGGTTCTGGCGCAAGGGGGGAACATGCTTGTGGCACAAGGGTGGACATGGTTCCGGCCGTGCAAGGGGGGAATATGGTTCTGGTGAACATGGTTGTAGGTAACGTGGGTGTGATGTAAGGAGGGAAGATGGGTGTGGTGTGAGGAGGGAACATTTGTATTGTGTAAGAAGGGAACATGGATGCAAGGGAACATACTATGTGGTATAGTAGTAGGCCCATCACAGTTGTTGTTGCAATAAACTTCTCACTTCTGCAGCATCATGAGGTACCTGCTTCCACATTGATGCATGTGTGGGACTTCGATTTCACAGCATTGCTGTTGTTAACTGGTCAGCACAAAGATTTGGATTTGTTTGCTCTGCAATACCTGACAGCATTTCATCATTGATCAACGTTGAGCTTAAAGAAGTCAAGCACAGAACAGTGCATACAGGCCTTGTGTCAAAGACTAGCATATATGCTAAAATAGTGGAAGATGCATTTTAAGTTTATAAGATGGAGGTTGTAGTATGTAAAGTTCACTGGCATTTAGAGAGGCATTGCTTACCTCTCTGGGTACCATGCATACATGTAGACATATATGCATGAGTTTCCTACATGTATGTCATAAATGGATGCACAACGATGATTCCACTCTGTTATTGTGATGAGTGAGGAGGAGTATGCTGCATAAACTGCATGTACAACTCTTCAAGTTCCTGTTACCAGGCTATATTAGTGCATCCCTTAGGTCACACATGATAATGTATTTTTGATAGTGGATAGTCTCCAACACAATTAAGTTGTTATTACATTACCTTGATGCATTTCTTGAAACTTTAAAACCAACAGTCCCGGGGCATGCAGTAATAACTTGCTAGACATATAAGATGAAATGTAACTACATCGTTCAGATGTGTCAACCACAAAAAATACTCCATTTAAGATTTAGTGGCAGTATATATGCAGCTTCTGTGGTCAAGATTTATAAATATTGATTGAGCAATGAAATAAACATGGGCTGCAAAACTATAAAACAACTTGCAAATTGTACCTGTCCACCTGTCACGAATTTCAATCTGTTGAATGCCTTATTATTGAATTACTGTTCTGAAGAAATCTTGTTTATCGTACCTACAACCCATGCACCTTCATGTATACTGGAATTATATGCTCTCACTACACATTTACCACAAATCCAGTTTTCTGTGTTGGAGATTTCAATTACCCAAATATTGACTGAAGTGTACCCTTTAGTGCTGATATACGAACTCATGTTAAATCTCTCTTGCACCTTGAATTGTAACAGTTGTCTTCTTCAGATGGTTCATCAAACAACTCGTGGGTTAAACTGTTTTAATCTAGTTCTAGTCTACTTGTGTGTCATTGAACCTATTGTAGCTGTCACCATTCAACTATTGATTTCTCGATCCTTTTTTCATATATGCCCACTCAGCCTAGACTTTCATATCCTGACTTTGCAATAGCTGATTACGTATCTGTATTGGTTGGTTACTGTTACAGTCAAATTGTTCACAAGACTTTTGGTCTGAGATATCTAACACCATGATGATGTGCATTGGAAAGTTGGTCCCTAGGGATGTGTACCTATAGTGTTGACAGGAAGTTTAAGTATCCTATGATTCTAAACAGTTTATTAACAAAAAAAGAAAACTGTACAGGAAGGATCACATTGAATTCCTTGAGGTACCCAGTATATGAAGCAGCTGTAAAAATTCATCTTACTGCACAAGAAGAAAGAATTATATCTAGCAGAAATATTTCCAAATTGTACTCCATGCAATATTAACTCAAAGTTGAATCATTCTGGTGGTATTTCTCCTCTGCAAAAATATAAAATGGCTCCTTTGCATTGTCTGACAAAGACAAATGTGATCTATGAAACCAATATTTCGCCTCAGTATTTACCAAGGATTACGGTATTTTACCAAGCTTTCCTTCGAGAATACGGTATTATCTTCCCTTGATTGTATTGATTTCTCCTATAACATGTCTGCAAAAGTTGCCTTCCTCTTGCCCCAGAGATGCTTTCCTGCCCTGTTCCTTAAATCAATAGCTCCATCTATTGCTCTTCCCTTATCGATTCTATTTACGCAATCTTTGAGGAATGGTCAGATTCCAAAGATCTGGAAAGTTGCTTTTGTCCGTCCTCTTTTTAAAAAGTTTACCATCTAACTATAGGCCCATTTCTCTCACATCAGTCATTGGTAATATCATAGAAAATTGCAATGATGCTATTCCCCAAGTCAAACCATCTGATCTAAAAAATTCAGATAGGTTTCATGTCAAGCGTTCTACCTGTTCTCAGTTGCTAGCTACACTGAATTAATGTCTGGTTGTGTCCAAGCGAGAAGACTCAGATGCAGAAGAGTGATCTGAGGATGAGATATCAGCAACACATTTACATGCATGCATGCAGTAGGGCCTAAACTGTGGAGAAATAAACGAAGCATGGTTTTATGATGGGCTCTCTGTCGTATACTGATGTACATGTGCATATAGTATTGTTATTTGCTTTTGAGATATCTCTTATGATTATAATTATAGCATAGTCATGCTGGTATAAAGTTTGATATTCTTACATGTTTATACATGCCAGCTGAACTAGCTGTGTAATATGCACCAGAAATGATGCTGGCATTCATGCAGATAGTTTTTAGAATGCCAAAAATGAGATACTATACAGTACCACATACATGTAGCACCCGCTGTAAAAACTTCAATGTGAGCATGCTCAGATGAGAGTTTAGGTAATAACCCCTGCTCCTGCATGGTTTTTAATTCAAGGCCATACCATAGACAACATAATGCTTGGGGGTGCTGAAGCATCCCCAGATTTGTTTGAAGACCTTTAAAAAAATAAACAGCGGTTTTCTTGTATTGATAGTATTGTTGATTTTAAAACCAGTTACTTATATAGTATAATCATGTGTATAAAAAATGAAATAAATTTAATAGACTGCTCGGTTTATAACTTATCTTTTGCTGTTCATTGCTCAAATCTATGTGTACGCTTCTGCAAAGAAAGCATGATTAAAGATAGTGTGTGCATTTTGAAGCGGTATTTGCATGCTTGGACTAGGAGTATAGAATTGATGCTCTACCCCATCTCATATCGCCAGCAATCAGATTGTTCTTCCTGTGGGTCTATTGCAATCCCAGAACCGCACAGCAATGGATGTGCACACATGCATGTACTTGCTCACCAGCATCCCATTTGCTGGCATCTACCTGTTATTGGTAGATTGTGATAGTTCCACAAATTAATGTGCTTCTATATATAGACACCTGCATGTATATGTACATGTATTCAACATGTCCTGCCACCACGTGTACAGGGGGACACAGAATCAGCCCAAATTTGATTTTCCTAAGTGTAATTCTGGGTCACAACATTCTACATGCCACACGCATGGTACTGTCCCTACATTGCAAATAAGTTTGTTTGCTAAGCACATGGTTTTAAAATCAAGATCTGCTGGTTTATTCTTCAATCCGATTTTGGTTTGAAGTTTGAACCAGTCAATTTAACTAGTTTGCCAAATGGGATTTGAACCTATGGTCTTACCCTTTCCACCCCCCAGCATTTATATCTCACCATGGTCAAATAGGTGATTACAGCTACTGAAGTATTTTTGAGACGGAGCCACGTAGCTTGAAATATTATACCAATTACATGAACTTGGCTTCAGTTTGTCTTGCCCTTCATTCCACACATGAACAAACCAGCATTCATTATGACCATATTTAATGTCAACTGATCTCTCTTCCTAGAAAACATATTTATTGAGAATAACACAACCACAAACGAACATGTTAGATTTAGAATTTGACAATTTGGCTTGAGATCTTGGCTTGGTCTTCAAGCCATCACACTTTAAACCAATGGCCATGAATTGAAAACATTTGGTTTGACACAGCAATGCTTTCAAAGGTTGAAAACCCCACCTTGCAAGCAGCTAGCTATCAAATGAATATAAACAAGTGGTAAAAAATGCTAAACCAGTTAGTTATTTGCATAACCCTGTCATTATGCATCGGGAAATTAAAGATTATATTAACCAGCATATCTGACTTCCAGATATGCATTTGATGCTGGTGAGGGGGAACTCACCACGAATGACATTCAACTGACCCCCAC
This sequence comes from Spongilla lacustris, assembly GCA_949361645.1. Taxonomy (NCBI): domain Eukaryota; kingdom Metazoa; phylum Porifera; class Demospongiae; order Spongillida; family Spongillidae; genus Spongilla; species Spongilla lacustris. The sequence continues at coordinate 10,311,728 of OX442416.1, read as the reverse complement.
AAAGAAAGAATCTGCCATTGGAGGAGGTGGGTGAAATGAATATTTAGTTGAATTGTGTTAAGCCCATCGATATATACTGCATGGGTTAGCAGTCCAAAGAGAACTCTCCAGAATGCTACAGGCTTATCACTGGATCTGATGACTGTCTGAGTACACTAACCCTGACCAGTAAGAAAGGCAAGGTCAAATTGACTACAAAAGCGACTGCAACAACAATTAACTGTTTGTGGTTACTTACGTTTTCTCTGGGTTTTTTGTGTGTGAAAACCTTTTAGAGATTCAGAATAAGCTTAATGAAATTTATAATCTTATTGCTAACATTCAAATGAGATTTTAAAAAAAATGACTGTTTGATTTTTAATACACACCAAATGAAATGGTGGTTCCACTTGATTTAATAAAGGATGTTCTGAAGAAAAGAAATTATTAACAGACTTAATTATGCAACACAGGTACTGGCACTATATACACTACCCGCAACTTGTGGTGCCCAATACAGAGGCAGCATTGCCGTGTAATTAATTGCTTATTAAAATTTCAATTTTATTTCACACTATTCCTGTGCAGCATACATTGCATCACTGAGCCTTACTGGTGACAACCCTCACCTTGTTAGGTTCAATACTTTGGTCTCACTGGCAGGCAGTATCTCTGTGTAATATATTTTGGCTTCCCTAATTTCATTTAATATAAGGAGGAGAGGCTGGATGACCACTCTTTTGGGCTTATAATTGGAGCTACAACTGTCACAGACAAAATCATGTTTTCTCTCCCCCTTCTGTAGGTCATGGGCTACATTTAGATTGATCCCAATAAGCACCACACAGTAGTGAAGTGGTGGTTGGACTTGGAAACTTCCAGAAGATATTCACATGCCCTTTGCCCTGATGTGGCACTTGACCCTCTCAGCCATCTTGCAGCTACGTATACCAGCTGGCATGGTGGTGATGTTGTTATACGCCAAGATGAGTTGCGTGATGTCTTTGCGAGCTTTGCCACCAAGCTCGCCTGGCAGCAAGGCTATAGAAGCTGGAAGTGGCCTCACTCCAGGACTGGATCACACTTGCCTATATCTATAACATGCTAGTGAGGGACTGAGCACATACATCATTGTCAATTGCGGACTTGAATTATTGAATACGCGTTAAAAATTAATTGAACGGGAAGTGAACGGAGAAATCTGTACTAACAAGCACGGTTCTTGTACAGAAGCTAAATATTAACTTTACACGGCAGATTATGGTAGTCATAATGATAGGCTATCCTTTGTATATTCTGGTCTCCGTGGAAATGTGTTCACTACAAATTCGAAACGCAGTTTTGTGTTTATTCCATACTTTGTACATGAAATTAAACATGCCAATATTTAGTTTCTTCTATTTGTTTCCAATCACTCAGACACAAAATTCAAGTTTACACGTTTGAATATGAATGTAGAACTACCGAGACAATTTTTAGAGCAAGTGGTATATTTTAGAGACCTACACACAGAATTCGAATGGCACTTTTATGAACCCCACTTCAAAATCTGGGACAATGTAATGAATTATTCATAATATGTCACGTTTAAAAAAAAAAACTATTAAATTTAGTATTATTAAACGGCAGCCTAGCTTTATTAGTCTCGGTGGTGTAACTGCGTGGCCATACGCACACACGGCCTCATTCAGTAGGACGTACGAGTGCTGGGCACAAACGCTCAGGAAGTGACTAGTTGGCTTTTACTGACAGGTTTTGTGTCTAACTCTTCTTACACAAAACCTATAACTTTGCGGCAGCACTTGGAAGACCTACATGTAGGTCGAAACACCAAACCTATAGCTTGTGAACGTGGCAGCATGTACGCGTGATCACATGCAAGTAAGTGAACCACGTGTTAGTTTTCAGTGTGACTGTGTATAGCCCGTTTAGGCCTATATAGACCTACGAGAATTCGCCATACCAGTATGGCTGTATTTTGTTTTCTCTTAAAGCGAATTGAGTTTGGCTAATGAACTGTGAGATAGTACTGTGCGATGATAATATTAATACCTGTCCGTAGCGGAAGAGAGCTAGCCACCAAGCGCATATGTAGTCGACTTCCAAGAGGCGTGTACGTGGCCTTTTTCGTGGGGTCGTTTTATAAATTCGTGCCTGGTAGTAGCTCATCGCATGTGGTCGCCCGCAGGTAATAGCGAGCGGTAACCCTTTGTGAAGACTCGTTTCCAGTTCTGAGTTCAAACCGAATTCAAAGGCGAAAGCAAGCTGGCAGGTTGGCTGCCATTTCTAGGTAACAAATAATAATACGGGCATGGCTGTTTTTAAAGGCTTCTCCTTTAGATGAGCAAGATCAAAGTCCAGGTCCTCAGAAGAATTTGGGGGACACTGGACTTGATGCGATGGTGGGAACGAGATGTCTCACCTGCTAATCTAAGTTGCCTTGGGTGTTGGTTTGAATTTTTTTATGAGGCTGTAATTTATCACCTCGTGAGCATATAATCCTCTTATCAACTCAGGACATGAACTAAGTGAATGATGACCCTAGCAGTAGCTGCATCTGTAAGTCCTAGGTCAAACATATGTGTAAGTCCTAGGTCAAACATGCGTAGCATGTGTATTAATGGATACAGGAGAGATAGGAAGGGCCCCTTATGGTAGGGTCACGTGAAGCACGTGGCTGGACTGAACTTTCCACCCGGTGCACGAATCCGGTGTCAAATTAGATGGCGGGTGCCGTCCGGACACTCAGGAATGAAGCTAAATGTCGAATGACATAAATTGATCCTGCTCATCACTCATCCCCAATCCCCTTCGGGGATGAGGCACCTGCGCATGCCATATAAACTGACCTGACATGGGGCTGGTTAGTCTGTGGAGGCCAACCTATAGAGCTTGCTTTTCAGACAGAAATGTCCTGAGCAACCATTTCACATACCACCATTCACCATAGTGATGGTGCAGAGGGGACAATCAACTACTCCCTCAGTCATGCCTTCCACTCCCACACATTCCCCTCCCTCACACCTGTAATTCGTTTTAGCTTTGCGATCATTTCAAAAGAGCACCAGGAATGGGAAACAGATGCAAGTCACACACATCAGGATCCATGTGCTGTGTCTCAGCAAAACAAGCTATAGAGAGAGATAAAGAAGGTGAGAACAGAAGATTACATGTGATGCTGCTGATGCCATGCCTTGGTTTCTATTACAGATAGCACCTCAGTGCTCTCAGCAGAACCCATCCCCTTAAGCATGAAAATGGCACATCCTCACCAAGAGAATACAATAGTAATATTGCATTAGCTTGTGGTCTTGGATGTACATTCATGTACTGTATTTCAATGGTTTATGTATGGTGACATGGCGTTGCTGACGAATATGCATGGACATCTTTACATTTTAATAATGATCATAAACTTGTACAGAGACAGTGAGTAGAGTTATTCTGGCAGTATGCGTGAAATAGTGAGAGATGTAGCATGGAAGTTGATTGAACCACTCATCTCTCATGCAGTTATTTCCTGGATGTTGAAATAGCTATTAGTTTCTGACGTCCTGATCAAACATGGAAAGTCATGTGCTTTTAATGCTGTTATAATGAGTGGCTTAAAAAGTGCTCGTGTTAAATACATGTACATGTAAAGTAGCAGACCATGTCAGGATGACAAAGCTGGATGTTAGAATGCACCCTCCTACCATCACACACCTCCCTACCTTCACACACCTTCCTACCGTCACACACATCCCTACCATCACACACCTAACCATCACACCCCACCCTACCATCACACCCCCTCCTACCATCACACACCTCCCTACCATCACACACCTCCCTACCATCACACCCCTCCCTACCATCACACACTTCCCTACCATCACACACCTCCCTACCATCACACATCTCCCTACCATCACACACCTCCCTACCATCACACACCTCCCTACCATCACACACCTCCCTACCATCACACCCCCTCCTACCATCACACACCTCCCTACCATCACACACCTCCTTACCATCACACCCCTCCCTACCATCACACACCTCCCTACCATCACACACCTCCCTACCATCACACCCCTCCCTACCATCACACACTTCCCTACCATCACACACCTCCCTACCATCACACATCTCCCTACCATCACACACCTCCCTACCATCACACACCTCCCTACCATCACACACCTCCCTACCATCACACCCCCTCCTACCATCACACACCTCCCTACCATCACACACCTCCTTACCATCACACCCCTCCCTACCATCACACACCTCCCTACCATCACACCCCTCCCTACCATCACACCTCCCTACCATCACACACCTCCTTACCATCACACCCCTCCCTACCATCACACACCTCCCTACCATCACACACCTCCCTACCATCACACACCTCCCTACCATCACACACCTCCCTACCATCACACACCTCCCTACCATCACACACCTCCTTACCATCACACCCCCTCCGACCATCACACACCTCCCTACCATCACACACCTCCCTACCATCACACACCTCCCTACCATCACACCCCTCCCTACCATCACACACCTCCCTACCATCACACACCTCCCTACCATCACACACCTCCCTACCGTCACACACCTCCCTACCATCACACACCTCCTTACCATCACACCCCCTCCTACCATCACACACCTCCCAACCATCACACACCTCCCAACCATCACACACCTCCCTACCATCACACCCCTCCCTACAATCACACACCTCCCTACCATCACACCCCTCCCTACCATCACACACCTCCCTACCATCACACCCCTCCTACCATCACACACCTCCCTACCATCACACACCTTCCTACCGTCACACACCTCCCTACCATCACACACCTCCTTACCATCACACACCTCCCTACCATCACACACCTTCCTACCATCACACACCTCCCTACCATCACACACCTCCCTACCATCACACACCTCCTTACCATCACACACCTCCCTACCATCACACACCTCCCTACCATCACACACCTCCCTACCATCACACACCTCCCTACCATCACACACCTCCCTACCATCACACACCTCCCTACCATCACACACCTCCCTACCATCACACACCTCCCTACCATAAGGAAGATTGTGTGATGATGATGATGGTGATGACCATGAGGGCAATGATGATGGTGATGATAATGAAGTGAGGGTGAGGTGATGATGGTGATGATTGTGGTGATGACTGTGGTGATGATTGTGATGGTGATGGTGATGGTGACATCATGAGGATAGTATATGATTGAATTGGTGATAACTATTTCAGCAATAGCGCTTCCGTTACAGCAATTAATACCATAATATGCTTTTTGAAATGGAAGCAACGAATCACCAAGAAGAGCCAGATGTCATGATTACCAGCAAAAGACAGTACGTGCGATTGGATGATGTGCTTCCACCTTTGGAAACATTGGTCGTCGCTATTGAAGGATCGGCCGACCCTGCTGGTGTCTGCTGTCTGTCCATACCCAATCGTTTATTGGATGACTGGGCAAAGAATCGTAAGAAAAACACAAGCTTCGTAGCACTGGCAAATGAATACATTGCAGACGAAGCAATTACGTTGAATCCAGAAGCAACGCGAGTAGAGGGTGTGCTTTACCGCAGATCCCTTGGCGTAGCTTCTAAAATAAGAGCAGCGAGAGGGGAGAATAGGAAGGATGTGCTACTTAGTTCCACCACCATAACTATCCTGAAGGGTGAAACTGTATCTGCTGCTGAACTACAGAGCGAGCTGGACGAAATTGCGTTTATGAATGAAGAAGCGAATGCATTTATTGAAGGATTACAGGATGAAGTGCAGGACCTAAGAGATGCGTTGGGTGAAGTTAAGGACTCACACATGTACAGCAACCAAGGGGGTAAGGTCGATGCTGTCAGCAACCGCCATGCACGGAAGAAGTGACAAGGGCGGATCCAGCGAGGGGGTCCTGGGGGTCCGGACCCCCCCCTTCAGGACCCATGATGAATATAATTACTATTAATACCCCAGTCACGTGCGCATAAAGGTGCTTTGCTTCGCGTCGTTTAAAAGCGTTGCTTTGCATTCTTCGTATATCCATAGATATTAAAGTAAGTAGTTTAATATCTATGGTATATCATAGTGATAGGCGTCGGAAGGTAAATTACGAAACTTTACCTGGGGGGGGGAGGGGGGGCGGTTGATTTAGGTTCATACAATGACATCGTTCGTACACGCGACAGTGACATAGAGACGATATACTATCTCTGGTGACGCGTAAAATTGCATGCGTCGCCTATGTGATTCCCGCGATTTTTTTCTATGATTCACTTGACCAGCATTTATAAATGCCAAGAGCTAGGTGGTTTTCAAACTGCAGGCTATATAGGTCCGCTGAAGATTTATGCAGCTGATGTACAGGGGACGAAATAGAATACTGTTCATTGCTTGAAGTAGGTTATATGAGTATGATGCAATATTGAATATAAGATCGAAGAAATAACTAAGCGCACGTACAAATCTGACGAAACTGACACATGAAACACACTCATTTAAAATCCACATAAGCCTGGGAACAAGAACTTAACTGAGTGCAAGCGACTGCCTCCGTTTCCATGCAATCTCTCTATGGAATAACATGCAAATAAAATTGCGCGCGCTTCGCGCGCGCCCCTCCCCCTCATCTATTATTCATGTCGGACCCCCCCCTCGCCGAATTCCTGGATCCGCCACTGAAGTGACTGAACATGCAAGCAAAGCATTAGAGTTCTTGTCAACGTATGGGCTTGTTGCATGCAGAGTCGCTCAAAGTGCACAGCACTTCTGGAAAGATGATCCACATACATTTCCTATGGGGTCAAGACTACCTTGGCGCAAATATGTGCATGCATGCGCACACACACATATATATATATAATAATATTATAAATCAATTGCACACCTAAGAAGAACACAGCAGCATGGCTACTAACTCGAAAAAGCCGGAATTTGGAGAAGCTGAACCTATAGCGACCAAAGGGAACGAAATCGAAAGGAAGAGGGAATTGATATTAAAAAGATAGAAATTGTCAGCTGGCGCGACCTAGTCTGACGTAGCCATACCCTCGCGCTTTGCGGGAGCCATACCCTCCGCAAAGCGCGAGGGTATGGCTACGTCAGACTAGGCGCGACCGTCATTTGAGAATGAAACAAATGCCACTTCAGCCGCCGGCGCCAAAAACGTGGCGAGAGCCACGATAATATGACAAAAAAACTGAATTTGTATACATGTACATGTATCATGATGTATGTGTATGTACAATTGTCAACTGATATCGGTAAATTACATCATCGTCCTCTTGACAGTGTTTAGTATGTCTCCATCCTTTTAGTGAATGAGAAGGTGGTGACGGGATCGTGTCTGTGCAAGCTGAGAGTCTTTCTACAACATATGTCGTTTGAACAACATTAACACAACACAGTGAACAATTGTGCGGATACATAACAAATGCAACTTCACAAGAATCATAGTACATGTACATGTCACAATAGTTTCGCAAAGTTATTAATACATAAAAAGCACATCATAGTTCAACCATCCACTCATTCATTGAGAAGGTCACATTGGAGCCTATTGAGGGGGTAGGAGGATAAAATATACAACCAGTGCCACTAACAAAACACACAGAGTCTAAACTCAAGCAGTAGCCTATGAACAAACCCAGAAGCCTATGTAGGATATTATGTCTACCTGTAATAACATCCCCAAACCACAAGCATCACAAACTGATAAATGAACAGCTGCAACACACATATGAATATGGTATGGTGTCTAAAAACAACAATTGCAAGATTTGTTCCAGGTGCCATTCCCTTACCCAAACCTCACCAAAACTTGGAGAACCACATGATGTCTGTTAAGTCTTTTATTAACCCTGTACCCACAGGGATCTTTTCACTGCTTAGTTCCTTAACACCTGACACTCTAAAAAAAAAGTACACCACTCGGTTATGTGTGCTACCCACCCATAGGGCATAATCCATAACACTTACAGGGCTGTTTATCTCAGCAATGTACTTTAACCCCTGACACTATTAACACACACACAGGGATGTTTCTCTCGGCTATGTGCATTAACCCCTGACATACTTAACACACCAACAAGGCTGTTTCTCTCGGCTATGTGCTTTAACCCCTGACACACTTAACACACACATAGGGATGTTTCTCTCGGCTATGTGCTTTAACCCCTGACACACTTAACACACCCACAAGGCTGTTTCACTCGGCTATGTGCTTTAACCAAACACACACACACACACAGACAGACAGAGGGAGTGTGAGGGAGAGGGAGGGAGACAGGGAGGAGGGAAGGAGGGGGAGGGAGGGAGGGAGGAGGGAGGGAGGGAGGGAGGAGGGAGGGAGGGAGGGAGGAGGGAGGGAGGAGGGAGGGAGGGGGAAGGGAGGAGGGAGGGAGGGGGAAGGGAGGCAGAGAGGGAGGGAGTGAGGGGGAGGGAGGAGGGGGAGAGGGGGAGTGAAGGAGGATTTAAACAATATTAACACACATTTAAGCATACCCTCAATATGCACAAACACACACACACACAGAAGGAGTGTGAGGGAGAGAGGGAGGAGGGAAGAAGAGGAGGGAGAGAGGGAGGAGGGAAGGAGGGGGAGGGAGGGAGGGGGAAAGAGGGAGGAGGGAGGGAGAGAGGGAGGAGGGAGGGAGAGAGGGAGGAGGGAGGGAGAGAGGGAGGAGGGAGGGAGAGAGGGAGAAGGGAGGGAGAGAGGGAGGAGGGAAGCAGGGGGAGGGAAGGAGGGGGAGGGAGGGAGGGGGAGGGAGGAAGAGAGGGAGGAGGGAAGGAGGGGGAGGGAGTGAAGGAGGATTCAAACAATATTAACACATCTAAGCATATCCACAATATGTTTATTTACTAATAGCATCACAAACACACACACACACACACAGAGGGAGTGTGAGGGAGCAGGAAGGAGGGAGAGAGTGAGGAGGGAAGGAGGGGGGAGGGAGGGAGGGAGGGAGGAGGGAGAGAGGAGGGAGGGAGGGAGGGAGGAGGGAAGGAGGGAGGGGGAGGGAGAGAGAGGGAGGAGGGAGGGAGAGAGGGGGAGTGAAGGAGGATTCAAACAAGATTAACACACATCTAAGCATATCCACAATATGTTTATTTACTAGTAGCATCACAAACACACACACACAGAGGGAGTGTGAGGGAGAGGGAAGGAGGGCTAGAGGGAGGAGGGAAGGAGGAGGGAGGGAGGGAGAGAGGGAGGAGGGAAGGAAGGGGGTGGGAGGGAGAGAGGGAGGAGGGAAGGAGGGGGAGGGAGAGAGGGAGGAGTGAAGGAGGGGGAGGGAGGGAGGGAGGGGGAGGGAGAGAGGGAGGGGAGGGAGGGAGGGAGGGAGGGAGGGAGGGGGAGGGAGGGAGGGAGGGGGAGGGAGGGAGGGAGGGGGAGGGAGGGTGAGGGAGGGAGGGAGGGGGAGGGAGGGAGGGGGAGGGAGGGAGGGGGAGGGAGGGAGGGGGAGGGAGGGAGGGGGAGGGAGGGAGGGGGAGGGATGGGGAGGGAGGGGGAGGGAGGAGTGAAGGAGGGGGAGGGAGTGAGGGAGTGAGGAGGGACGGAGAGAGGAGGGAAGGAGGGGGAGGGAGAGAGGGAGGAGGGAAGGAGGGGGAGGGAGAGAGGGAGGAGGGAAGGAGGGGGAGGGAGATAGGGAGGAGGGAAAGAGGAGAAGGGAGAGAGGGAGGAGGGAAGGAGAGGGAGGGAGAGAGGGAGGAGGGAAGGAGGGGGAGGGAGAGAGGGGAGAGAGGGAGGAGGGAAGGAGGGGGAGGGAGAGAGGGGGAGAGAGGGAGGAGTGAAGGAGGGGGAGTGTGAGAGGGAGGAGGGAGGGAGGGGGAGGGAGGGGGAGGGAGGGGGAGGGAGGGGGAGGGAGGGGGAGGGAGGGGGAGGGAGGGGGAGGGAGGGGGAGGGAGGGAGGGGGAGGGAGGGGGAGGAAGGGGAGGGGGAGGGAGGAGTGAAGGAGGGGGAGGGAGGGAGAGAGGGAGGAGGGAGGGAGAGAGGGAGGAGGGAGGGAGAGAGGGAGGAGGGAAGGAGAGGGAGGGAGGGAGGAGGGAGGAGGGAGGGAGGGAGAGAGGGAGGAGGGAGGGAGAGAGGGAGGAGGGAGGGAGAGAGGGGGAATGAAGGAGGATTCAAACAATATTAACACACATCTACAATATGTATATTTACTGGTAGCATCACAAACACACACATACAGACAGATGGAGTGCGAGGGAGAGGGAAGGAGGGAGAGAGGGAGGGAAGGATGGGGAGGGAGGGAGGGAGGCAGGAGGAGGGAAGGAGGGGGAGGGAGGGAGGGAGGCAGGAGGAGGGAAGGAGGGGGAGGGAGGTAGGAGGGAGAGAGGGAGGAGGGAGGGAGGAGGGGGAGGGAGGGAGGGAGGGAGGGAGGAGGGGGAGGGAGGGAGGAGGGAAGGAGACGGAGGGACGGAGGGAGGGAGGGAGGAGGAAGAGAGGGAGGAGGGAGGGAGAGAGGGAGGAGGGAGGGAGAGAGGGAGGAGGGAGGGAGAGAGGGAGGAGGGAGGGAGAGAGGGAGGAGGGAGGGAGAGGGAGGAGGAAGGGAGAGAGGGAGGAGGGAGGGAGAGAGGGAGGAGGGAGGGAGAGAAGGAGGAGGGAGGGAGGGACAGAGGGAGGAGGAAGGGAGAGTGAGGGAAGGAGGAGGGTGAGAGGGAGAAGGGAGGGGGAGAGGGAGGGAGAGAGGGAGAGGGAGGGAGAGAGGGAGAGGGAGGAGGGAGATAGAGGGTAGAGGGATGGAGAGAGAGGGAGGAAGGAAAATAGGCGAGGGTGAGAGGGGGAGGGAGAGAGGGAGGAGGAAGGGTGAGAGGGAGGAGGGAGGGAGAGAGGGAGGAGGGAGGGAGAGAGGGAGGAGGGAGGGAGAGGGAGGAGGGAGGGAGAGAGGGAGGAGGGAGGGAGAGAGGGAGGAGGGAGGGAGAGAGGGAGGAGGGAGGGAGAGAGGGAGGAGGGAGGGAGGAGGGAGGGAGGAGGGAGGGAGGAGGGAGGGAGGAGGGAGGGAGGAGGGAGGGAGGAGGGAGGGAGGAGGGAGGGACAGGGAGGAGGAAGGGAGAGTGAGGGAAGGGAGGAGGGTGAGAGGGAGAAGGGAGGGGGAGAGGGAGGGAGAGAGGGAGAGGGAGGAGGGAGGAAGAGGGAGGAGGGAGGGAGAGAGAGAGGGAGGGAGGGAGAGAGGGGGGAGGGAGGGAGGGAGAGAGGGGGGAGGGAGGGAGAGGAGGGGATGGAGGGAGAGAGGGGGAGGGAGGGAGAGAGGGGGAGGGAGGGAGAGAGAGGGAGGAAGGAAAATAGGGGAGGGTGAGAGGGGGAGGGAGAGAGGGGGAGGGAGAGAGGGGGAGGGAGAGAGGGGGAGGAATGCAGAGAGGGGGAGGGAGGAAGGTGAGGGATGGAGAGGGGGTGAGGGGAAAGAGGGAGGGAGAGAGAGGAGAGGGAGAGAGATGAGGAAGGGTGAGAGGGAGGAGTGTGAGGGAGACAGAGATAGAGGGAGACAGATAGAGAGAGGGGTTAAAGGAGGAAGAGGGAAGGGAAGAGGGAGGAAGGGAGAGAGGGGGAGGGAGGGAGAGAGGGAGGAGGGGGGGAGGGAGAGAGAGGAAGGGAAAGAGGGGGAGGGAGGGAGAGAGGGGGAGGGAGGGAGAGAGGGGGAGGGAGGGAGAGGAGGGGGAGGGAGGGAGAGAGAGGGAGGGAGGGAGAGAGGGGGAGGGAGGGAGAGAGGGGGAGGGAGGGGGAGGGAGGGAGAGAGGGGGAGGGAGGGGGAGGGAGGGAGAGAGTGGGAGGGAGAGAGCGGGAGGGATGGATAGAGGGGGAGGGAGGGAGAGAGGGGGAGGGATGGAGAGAGGGGGAGGAGGAAGGAGAGAGATGGAGAGGGGTTGAAGGGGGAGAGGGAGGGAGAGAGGGAGGAGAGTAAGGGAGATAGAGAGATAGAGGGGTTAAGGGAGGAAGAGGGAAGGGAAGGGTAGAGGGGGATGCAAGGGGAGGGGAAAGAGGAAGGGGAAGAGGGAAGAAGGGTAGAGGGACAGAGGGACGTATATGGAGGGAAGAGAGGGGAGGAGGGAAGAAAGGGGAGAGGGAGGGAGGGTAGAGGGAGGGAGGAAAAGAGGGGGAGAGGGTCGTCGGAGGAGCGGGAGAGTTAGGGACAGGGAGGGAGGGGTACTCACTTGTGCGAGGTGATAGGTGGAGACCACACCCATGTGCAATAGCGGTTTCAATGAGACTGATGTGTGTACATGTATATGTACATTCTGCGAGGGTACTCTAGATTTTCTCCCCCATCCACTTAAGAGAAGTGCTGGAAAAACAAGTAATTATAAAAACTGTACGCATGTACATGTATTTTGTACGAAGTACATCACACTGCACACACAACATCCATGCATTTAGTACACAGCACATATAACACACCCGCTCGCACACACAAATTATAGTACACACTGCATAAGAGCATTAATGAGAGAACATAGGTGTACGGACATGTAAATTAATACCGGTACAACATGTAGGACACCATTAGCAGGCTTTCAAAGTCACATACCGTATGTGTAGTGCTAAACCCGTAGGCTAATGTATTCAAAAACACGCCTGTACCATAGATATTTGATACTAATGCCTGTACAAAGTGCTTCCTCGCTTCAAGTTTTCAAATATTCATTTCAACAAACGGAAATTTAGAATTCGTTATTTGATCGCAGATATAAAAGAGTATCTTTAATAACTATAAATAGGTTTTGAGTCTAGGAACGAGTACGCAGTCAATTTGATTTTGCGCATGCGTATGTTATATTTAGGTTTTTGAGCTACAAAACAAAAGTTTTAGCAACCAAAAATACAGCACTTGTCTTTTTATAAGCTATCTACTACGAGGCGCTAGTAAAAATAACGTGTTGTTGTTAATAAAGTTAATTAATTTTTATTAATAATTCGCCATTTTTGAAAGTATGATAAATTAAGGGAAATTTATTGGTGAAATCAGAATTTTCATATCATCATCCTATTATTCATGTCCTCAATTGCTGGCCATGAAGGCTATAGAAGCTGGAAGTGGCCTCACTATAGGACTGGATCACACTTGCCTATATCTATAACATGCTAGTGAGGGACTGAGCACATACATCATTGTCACATCTCCTCATACCCCTGCTATTTTGGCAGAGTCATCATTTTAACCCTTTAATCCCTGCCTATTTTAAAATACATGAACCAATATTGCCTTAAAATTCCCAACTTTACATTAGTTTTTCCCTTTATGAGTTATTGAATGTAGATACCAAAAAGTCATGACACCAATTTTTTAATTTTATTATTTACATGTACATGCAAGTATGTGGTTCATCAGTGAACTATTGTGTAGCCATTTATGGATGATGATGCACATTTATGACTAAACACTGAGAGCTTACACTTTCCCAAGGCTACAGATAAGGCCCATGCAAGCATCCACAGCTCCAAAATTTAGGGTCTGTGGATGAGACTTGCTCTGGTACCAACCATTCTACAAGGGAGTATTGGAGCATAATACTTGCTCTAATAGGGAACATCTAAGATCATGTTGGAATATCAAAAATAATTATTTCTATTTGAAGAAATAATCAATCAATCCCTGTTTGATCTATAATATAGTTTTTTTTTAAAGTTAATTAGAATCTGATTCCTTTACTATTATACGGGCGTACATGCTCCCCCCTACAAAGCAAAGGTATCTTCCATAAGTGCTGAGCCGTTTGATGGAATAATCTGCCCACTTATATTTACTGAAATGCACCCTGTCATATTGGAGCGGGGAACCACGCCAGCAGCCTATATATGCCCCATGCACCGCAGGGGCGGATTTAGGACTTCG
>OX442416.1:10250368-10292868 GCA_949361645.1 Spongilla lacustris | reverse complement strand
GCCTATAATACTTTCGCGTATACAGCAATTCACTACGTATAATACACGGTGCTGTATGCTGTGATCTAAAGTAAAGTACAGTCTATATAAGCTGTGCATGTAACTCTACTGACAAGCAGCGAAAGGTATTACTGAGGTCTTCAAAGCTTCGGCCCAAACAGATAACGACTTATATGACGTGTATGGCGAAACAGTCAAACTTCACGGCGGAAAATGCTGAAACGCTTGTTATGCCGGACTTAATATATAACATGTATACATGTATAAGCGTGCATGCCCAGGACATTACACATTAATTATTAAAGAACAAAACTGAGTCTAGTTCCACGTACACTTACAGGGCCCGCGGAGGGTATTATAAAGTGGGGGGGGGGGGGGGGGGGGGGGGGGGGGGGGGGGGGCGATAATTTATAAGTTGTAATCTAATATTCCTTCGCACATCCATACATGTGGAAGTTATTCATAGAAATGCGCACCCTATATAGAAGCGAACCCAGAGGCACCGGCCTTGGCCGGTCCAGGCCAATATTAGCTGTAGTAGCTATGTTATTGAATCTAATTTGATTCATGCTTGAACGAAGCCACGTTTTCAGGCAACGAGCGGTCGAAAAAGATCTTTCACAATAATAAGTTAATAACTGCATTGGGGATTGACCAAGATCAATTTAAATATAGTAACAATCTCCGAAATTGGGCCCTTTTCACATTGGTCAATGCTTTGAAAAGCACTGTAAATTTCGGGAATGATTAAAATTCTCCACTTAGCAAGCTGGACACTTTCGGGCAGTTCTTTATAATAATTTGCCCTCAAATTCTGCTCGCATACACGCGTATGGCAAAACACTTTGCATTGTCATTAGTCTCATCGTAGAAGTTCCTGCCGATATCTTTCGGATTAAGCATCGTTGGAAGAACGTAGCTATTCTACACTGCTTCTTACAAGGAGGCTCGCCCAGACCGGCCGGGCAATTATGTAGGCTATATCGATAAAACACAAGCAAATATATTTATTTTTCGGAGTTTCCTTCGTCAAGCAAACAATCAAATCACTGTAAGAATCAATCAGTTGCACAATAACAGAAGAACGAAAGTCTACGTATAAGAGCCGCCGCGCGCCTGCATGCGCGTGTACGTGTATTTAGTTGTACTGTACGTGTAATGCATCCGCGATAATTAATAAATTTTAAAAATAAAGAATATTATCGGCCAAAAAAGTGTTTGTGTGTGTGTGTGTGTGTGTGGGGGGGGGGGGGGGGGGGGGGCAGCTTGCCCCCTCCCCCCATGGCTCCGCGGGCCCTGACTTATGATTACTATATAATCAGCTCTATAATTATAAACAAAGCAGTGAAACTTAACTTGTTTGTGCAGCAGGAGACTCCAACAAAGTATTCACCATGCATGTCAGTGAATCAGTGGAGCCTGTATAATTATGTTACAGATACATGTATAGATCAATGTTGATTGGTCTTCTCAGTCTCGCTTCACAGCTGTCCTGCTTATCCACTTAGTAGGTGCAGGCAGAATAGACCTACCTGTATTCAAGCACAATTAGTGACTATGAATTCAAAGTTGAATTACAAAATAAAGGTGTAATAAATATAGCACGCACAAGTAATCATGTTAATAGTTTGACCGCACACGTATACTGGTTTTCACAAGGATTGGAATGGGTTTAGTAGGGAGGGGTTGGATCAGCAGGTGGAGTGTACGGGGGAGGGGCGTCAAATGGACACGAAGGTGGGGTCTGGTGTGGATACAAGGGTGGAGCACTAACTTGATGTGGATGAAAGGGTGGAGCGCTAACTTCGTATGAATCTAATGGTGGAGCACTAGCTTGGTGTGGAGGTTGCGGTGTGTCAGAGAACTCGGGTGGGGTAGCCTCCAACTGCTCCACCAGAGATGGTGGAGGGACATTGTGCAGCTTGATTGGAATGGCTACTGAAGCGTTATTTTCAAAAGAACGTATAACCTCAAATTCTACACTGTGTTCCACTTTAATAATACTGCAGTCGAAAATGGCTGGAATAGTCGACGGAATGGCTAGTTGTAGGTTTGGTACCCACTCAAATGAAGTTCGTCCTTGGATTTTGTGCGACTTCAATGTGTCAAGTGCTAGTTTGTTAACAGTGGATGCACCTCCTTCTCTTGTGCGGTACGTTTCTATTTGACAGAGGGAAGCTCTGAGAGTGAAGTCTTTACCGCCACTATTGTTATTAAGTGAGACTTTAATTGGGATTGTTTCCCTGGCGTGATAGGCACTACGAGGAATGGTTGCAGTGAGGGTCATCGGCAATGAAGAACTAGAAAACAAACCCCTTTTTTCGACCGTTGCTCGAGCTGGACTCATCAAAGCTGGGGCAATTGCCACCCCCGGCCCAGCTGCTTGTAAATTGATTGTAAGGAGGGCAGAATGGAGCTCAGTACTTCGCATAAACCTCGGGTCCTTCCTAGTCTCGATTTTTGCTTCAACATTGTACTTAATGTGACCGTAGAGTCCTTCAAACGACGAGTTCCGAAGCGTTGATGGGAGAAAAAACTGATACGGAAAACGGTGCTCTCCTTGAAAGAATGTCCTGTTGGCGGCAGCATCCTCCGCGCTCAGCAAAACTAGCCTGTTGATAATGAAATCTTCGTGATCGCTGCCGTTTGGAAGCGTGTGGGCAAACCCACTCAATATCACCGTAATCGACTGAAGGATTACTGATTTACTAGTATCGACGATGATAAGAACGTTACCTTTCACTTGTGTAGGTACAACGTACACATCCTGGCCGTGGGGCTTTGTTCGGAGTAGCTTTATCTGCAAACCATCCGCTGCGCTGGCCATTTCTCCGAGCTATTTTATATAGAGTGTACTGTATCTAATAATTAGAATAATAAAATTTTGCGCTGTTAATATGTATCGGCAAAGTATAACTTTTGAACTGAACGAGTCTTCTAGCAGAGATAATATCTCAGCTTCTAGGTGTAACTTTCGAAATTCAAAGTGATCTCTCTACACGCTGGTATGAGCTTATCGTTTGGTAAGGCTCTCTGCATAAGCGATTTTATCATGATACATGTTTCAAAATTATTCCCAATGTTGGTGATAAAAATGGATTCATCCTGATGGCTGTCTTTGGATATCTTTACTGGGGTGTATACTTGCGCACGGAAGAAAATAATGATCATTAAAAAAATTGGTCCATTCTTTGATTAATGTTTCAGACACAAGGGGCTCTGCTCACGAAAAGTGAAGATGTGCTAAATGAAACGGCGGACATTTATAGGATTGTCTTGGCAAATACATATGAGAAGATTCGATTTCGATATATGAAGATGAGGAATGTGTCCATTACATCCGATCAATCCTTCTTGGAAGAGATCTATCGATGCATGAGGTTACAGTTGCTCAGGCGTGTAGATACAGTGCATAGCGAATGCGACAAAACTCTGACTGCATGAAAAGTGATCTATTAAAAAGTTTTATCGTCGAAGACTAAAGCATATATATGCTAAAACAAATCTATTATAGAGGAAGCACTGTGCATGCATTTTAACATATACTGCAATGTTAAGACGGAGGTAATCTGGAACAGGTTGTATTATGTAAACGTCACTATAAATTTAGCATTGAGAGTGGCACTGCTTATACCTCTTTGGCAAACATGCCGGCAGGGACATATATATATGCATGCATGAGTTCCAATGCCATAAATGGATGCACAACAATGATCCCATTCAGTTATTGTGATGAGTGAGGAGGAGGATATGCTGCATAAACTACATGTATAAGTCAGTATAACTCTGCAAATTCCTGCCACCACTACATAAACTGTTACTATTAGTGCATGCATCCCTCAGGTCACATGCACACCACAAAATTTGCTCCATGCATTTAAGCATTTAACATTTACCCGCATTATAATCTATACGTGGTCAATTAAGATATATAAATAAGCACGGGAACTGACCTTCGTGTGGAGCAACTAAACACGGGCTGCAAAACTATATACTTGTATATGATAGAACGTATACGTAGGATATACACGTGCGTAGATGTATTGGTATATAGTCTGGGGACCAGACCATATTTGTAAATACTCTCATGTATGGTCTGGTCCCCAGACTAATTGGTATAGTGGTCATTGTTTCTACATGTAACAAGTTTGATTCTGAGATTGCATTGGCTGGTGTATTTCCGTAATCGTTACATACTCAGTATGGGAAAACGTTTTACCAAATAGTTTTTAAACCTTATAGTTCATGACAGATTGTTAGTGCGGCACATTTTATGACAAGATTTTTAAACAGCTCAGCAGATTTTCCCAAAGAAGCCCTCAGTTCCATTGAATTGTAGGGGCCTTTTTTTCAAATGTTCATGAAGTCAACGGGTGGAGTTCTTGATCACGAAATTCCACTGTTTACCTTAAAGATCTACCGTTAGCTAATGACAGAAACATATAGCTGATACACAAAGCAACTATTCTGCGTTATTAAACCTAGGGCTTCCCATTTGAAAATTCGGTTCCATACTCTACAGAAGTATTCCATATTGGATTTCATAGTGTCACCGTCTCGTGCCCACAAAAATCGAAATACGGATGCGTACCTGTGTTAGGCACTCAAGCCGGAAACGTTACCAAAGGTTTGTTGCTACCTATTCAGCCTATTGTGCGTACGCTCATTTAAGTAACTTCTAGGCTACTGCATGGTGAATTGGTGATGTACTATATACTTTAGTAGCTTATAGTAGCTTGTAGCCAGTGTTGCCGCGGTTGACCGGTTAATTGGAGGAAGTCACGGACGGCCAGTTGACCGGAATAGACCTCTGGCGGTCACGGTCACGGCTAGAGATAGCCGTGACCAGTCCATACGGTCACGATCACGGGCAGGCCGTTTGAAACCTATCCGGCACGATCACGGTCAGTTTTGGACCGTCAAAAACCGCCAGTTCATACTTACCGGTCACGGCAGACGGTCTTAGTCGGTCAAAACTTGCATACGTGTATTATTTTACTGTATTGGCATGCAGCGTATATATAACTCGGTATGCACTGCTGGTCATCGGTTTGCATGTGTATAGATGCGGCTTTATACTAATCAAGTTCATTTAGACGATACCAGATGCAATATATATAGCAATGATTCAGCGGATAACACTGTGCTAAAACAATGTTATACTGCAGAGTATATTAAGTTGTATTTTTCTAGAATACTAGTGTTATACACTTAGAGCGTATAACGGCAACATACGCTGGCGTATTCTGCTGTTATACTACTATCAAATGTGCACTGCTAGAATACTACTGTTATACATCACTCTCGTTTCCAGACCCAACATTGCGGTATCGTTATTTTTTTTAACCGATTACCGGCCGTAAGTGCGTAACGTAATATTGATGTTTAACGGCTGTACATGTAGGCCCATATAATATGCGACTCCATACGGTATTTAGCGTCTAACAACCTACCATTACCACCGCGTACGTCCAAAGTTTACCTTCGATACATATACTACAACCTAGTTTTCCAGCTGTTGGAAATCACCACAATGCCGGGGATGGCGCCATGGCGGTTTATTTGCATTATATAAATTCTAGAAAATTACGGTTAAAAAGTCATAGGCGGGGTCGATAGTGTAGACAAGGAAAGCTTGCGCTAAAACAACATAAACACACAATGAATTGAATTAGCATGACAAAGCGGATGAAGCTGGAGTGGTGAACAGCCCTGGATGACTTTACTTTTGCTGAGAGATGGCAACAGCATTGAGCCAATGCCACCTGGGATGTATAGCAGTGGATTCAAGCTAGAACCCCTACAGGTAGAGATAATGCTTAAATTCAGCCAGTACACCACCCCTTACAAACATTTTATCCATATTATCTACAACAATCACACATTCCATCCCACATATATTCCACACACATACAACCTCCTACATAAAAACACCACTTCCCATCATTGCACACCTACTACATACACATTGTTAAAAAAAAAACAGGCCGGTGGGGTGGGGTCAGGGGGTATTATGGCAATAGACAAGCTGACATACATGTATATGGGACCCCACCAACAGTGGGTTGTTAGGTGATTTTATAGGTGTGTTGTCACAACACTGGTTTACCACATTACACCCCTTATTTGTAATTACTTTCCGACAGTTGAGGGCATGGTTTGTGAGATATATGGCAGCATATGATGGCAGCTGTACTGTGACTTCATATTTGAGGTGATATAGATACAGTTACTGAACTTTAAGTGATAGAGTTATATCTTAAAGGTATATGCACGCACACAACTTACCAGTTAAAAATGTCTAACATAGGGTGCATGGCCATGGCCCGTGCATTGGTGTGGATTTCTAGACTAGGGCAGTGCGTATACACGTTGCCTTTTCAACATGCGCACCAATTACAGTCCACACGCAGGTCCTGATAGCAAGAAGACAATGAAATATGCTGGATGAATGCTGCTGAACACTGTTGTGCTGCCTTAATGAGAGGAGTTTGGAGACTTTTTGTATTCTCCCTTGTTCCATCAATACTGGGGTGTGGTCCATACACACGTTGCATACACATACACACATATACAGTGCACACATGCACACACACATACAAACATACACACACATGCACACACACATACACACACATGCACACATTATGTATTGCCATGCACACATAGACACACACATGCACACAACACACATGACACACAATTGCAAGACACGTTTAGTTAGACTGCAGGTTGAAAAAAATCGTGCAATCTGATTGGTCAATTGCTAGTGACTAAGGCCAGCCACACTACTGCCCATTCACACACACACACAGATACATCATTCTAATTATTGCCCACTCCTGTGTCTACCTCGCCTCCAGGTTCCACCTGTGTTGCAATGTCCAACACCCTGTCAACCATCGTGTACTCAGGATTGAATGGTTCATCGTCCATCTGTGAAAAGAAGCAACTTAAAAAGGAATTAATATTTACGCATGACAATAATACAAGCCATGTACATGTATGGTTTCAGAACATGTGCTGTACATTTCAATATGGCTTTTGCCCTGTGGTCTGATCTTATGCATGTATGGATGAAGTACAGTGAAAGTAAATTTTGTTCATGTACTTTTTTACACTCAATAACATCTACTGCTGCCACAAACTTTTTATATTTTATGTTTTATTTCTTAATGGAACACAAAAAAAAGCATACACACATGCACACAAACATACACACCAGGGATTTACCGCCACATTATCAACAGGGGGGGTGGGTTTCGGAATATATAAAAATATAGGGGGTGGGAGCGATATATCCCTGCACATACATACACATGTACATACACACACATCCACAGCCTCAGGAGATCGGCGGATCGGTCAATCCCCCTTGTTGATGCTTGAGTTCCACCCCTTCTAGTTATGCTACTAGCACTTCAAAATTGCATCAGGCACGAACGTGACAGCGCTCTTGCTTTTCATATTTGAATAAATGTGAGGGGCCTTATATGTGACTATTAATCAATGCTTTCAGAAGTCCCATGTGCAGTCCTATTGATTGATCTCCATCACCCCTCCCCACCAGACTTCCTGGCTATGAGCATGCACACAGTGTACATGACACACACACATGCACACACACATACACATGCACACATGTGTACATAACACATGCAATCACACACACACATACATGTGTATGTGTATAATTCATTTGTATATACACACACACATTCACACATAAACAGAAACATGTGGTTAGATACAGATACTGTGAGTGAAGTGCACTCTTTGGAACTACTCAAAAGTCCTATCTATCCATCTGCATCACAGTACCACCCACTCTGTACCCTCCACCCACCCTACATCACCACTGTACCCTCCACCCACCCTCCTTATATTTAACCACTGTACCCTCCACCCACTTTCCATCACCACTGTACCCTCCACCCATGCTCTATCACCACAGTACCCACCAACTGTATACACCCTCCATCAACAACTGTCCACATCTAAATTCACCTAGCAAACTCAACATGCTAAAACTAGTTAATAACACAGCCCTCCCCAAATGTACTAGTATGAAGCTTGCGCAAGCAAACATACCGTGAAATGCAGTAAAGCTTTATTAGTGCCCTTCAAAATATGTGAATGGGGCTGTTCCTACATAAAGAGGCATATTCAAACAGAATAGTGTGCGTGCAATAATTAGAACTCACTTCAAAGTTACAAATGTAGGTCAGCTGCTGTTCATCACAGACACGAGAAGATACGTAAGAATAGACCTCTTACTTTGTATTTCGGCTGAAAATCGTTCGTGTCTCTGCCGATTCAGAGCTCACCGCCTAGCATACAGTACTTTGTACACAAGCGCTTCCGAGAACAAAGTAGCGATCGCATCAAAGCACAGCTCTTAAAATATGCAAAAGAGACTGTACTAATGGTAGAATGAAACTTGCCACTACAAATTTTGCTTCGTTCTGCTATTGTTAGCATCTCTAAAATCATGTCTCTTTCTTACGAAAGACGGATATTTAGATCTGCCGGTACGTATACCCGGTAAATGAGACTACGGCGTGGGTAAACTTTTGTACAGATATGCTTAATGGATCGCCTGTTCTAAAGCCTTGGAGGAGTGTGGAACAGCAATGTAATTGTTAGCAGCTACATATTGGTGTGTGTTGATTGCTACGATCATGACGACTGCTTAAGCTTTCATACATGTATATCATTCACGTAAATATGCATGTACGTGGCCCCGAGTGTTGCCCGTACACGGTGCATTCCCGCTAGGTTGGCTCCTGGGCTCCGTTATTTAACCTTACCTAAAATGTCGTGTGTATTGGTTGAAATTTAAATTATTACATGTAAAATCCATCAGAACTTTGGATGTGATGTTGTGCTGGCACTCATACAACCTGTGATGGGCATTTGTCTTCATTAGTCGGCGTGTTCAAATGGGTTCTCATCATGGTAGTCATCATTACATTTATACTCATTTAAAGGCATATGTAAGCACATCTCTATTGAGTTTGTGTGTTATCCGATCACCGGATATATAGGCTTTTACAGCAGAATAACGAGTGTACATGTAAGATATACAGGCCTCTAATGCTGGAACTGAATTTCTGGAATGGAATAAACTTAGTTCAATGCCTTCACTTTGACCATATAAGGGTGCTTACATAGGTTCATGTCTATAAACATTCAATAGACAGGTGCTAAGGCCATTTATGCTTGCATGTGGCATATTTACAATGTACAAGACATGTACAGTGGGGAAATTTGGGTAGTGCGGTCACCTTGATATGCTCACATGCTATTGTCCACTCCACTCCTCCATATGCATCTTGTCCGCTCCACTCCTCCCTCTAGTCCACTCCACTCCTCCCTCTAGTCCACTCCACTCCTCCCACTTGTTCACTCTAGTCCACTCCACTCCTCCCTCTAGTCCTCTCCACTCCTCCCTCTAGTCCACTCCACTCCTCCCTCTTGTTCCCTCTAGTCCACTCCATTCCTACTTCTTGTCCACTCCACTCCTCCCTATTATTTCCTTGAATTACATATAAAATCAAAATGTAATTAATTGTACCTAATTCCCCATTCCTTCCACAATTCCTTACGCCTATCAGCCGAAGCTGCAGCGTCTAATAGCTGAATTGTGGAAATGTGGCTTTTGTGGTCTCTTAATTTCCAGGTGCCTCTATCATAACCAGAATAGTCGGGCTTTTGCCCAAAGTTAGTAGTTGGAAATGCTTTTAGACACTTGGAACATCCACGTTGTGCTGAATGTGATGCAAAACCACATATTTTTCTTGTTGCAGGAATATCTGCAGAAACTGAAGTTAACATACATCGTACTGAAGTGTAGCCCAGGAATGATCCTGTTTTTAGTAAAACACCATTCCAGAATTCATTTAACTCTTCTACTAGTGGAGCTAAGAATGAATTTATATTCAGCTTGGGTTCAGTTGGGCCTGGAATGCACCCCACTATTACAATGTTTTCCATATTGAACCTTTTATCTCTGGGAAGATTATCTATTGATAAATAAATCACTCCAACACTATAATTTACATGATCATATATTTTGAACCAGTCTACATTTAATTTTAAACAAAGGTTATATGGTGCAGAGAGGAATTGCCTATCTTCACTGAGTTCTTTCCATATCATCCCATCATATACATCAGACATCACATTAGGTCTTTGAACTCTTTTTCTCCATTGCTCAATTAATGCATGAAACTCTTCCCTTTGAAATAATTTTGTCAATGACTTTTTAAGTGGATGGTAGACAAATACTTTCTTTGGCACAAACTTGTAAGAACTTTTGCATTTCACTTTTTTGAACAGTGCTGCACCACACCTTCTATTCCTTCTACTTTCAGCAGAACACGTCAAGGTAGAGTTTAAAGTAGGACCAGTAAGCTCAAAACAAGTAGAACATTTCGGGCAAACAGCAAACTTTTTAAAAGAGTTGCTATCATAACCAAAGATCTTACGCACTTGGTATATACTTTTTGGAATGGTAATTGCTATAGCTGCTAAACGTTCGCATGCAGTAACACGAGCAAGCTGTTTTATGAAAGTGCGAAGAAACAGAAGAATACACACAAGTACCATGCACCCATGTTGTGTGGGATGGGCTTCATGTCCTGGGTACGTTTGGGGCAGGACCAGCATCATTCCTGTTATGCCATACAAGCACCGTGGAACATTTAGATTTGCGAGTCTAAACACTTGGGGCACTACAGAGGTATAGATACCAACAGGGTCAACTGAGGAGTAACACATTCCAAATCAGTCACTCTGTGCCCCAAAAGCACTGTGTCATGTCCACTGTCGTGGTGTCACGACAACAGTGGCCATAGAGAGTGCTTTGTATTCAGTGGACTGGGGACCTCACAGGTACAAAGCCTTCCATCTCCCCTTGCGTGTGGACACAACACACAAGTACCATGCACCCATGTTGTGTGGGATGGGCTTCATGTCCTGGGTGTGTTTGGGGCAGGACCAGCATCATTCCTGTTGTGCCATACAAGCACCGTGGAACGTTTAGATTTGCGAGTCTAAACACTTGGGGCACTACAGAGGTATGGATACCAACAGTGTCAACTAAGGAGTAACACATTCCAAAACAGTCACTGTGTGCCCCCAAAGCACTGTGTCATGTCCACCGTCTTGGTGTCACGACAACAGTGGCCATAGAGAGTGCTTTGTATTTAGAGGACTGGGGACCTCACAGGTACAAAGCCTTCCATCTCTCCTTGCGTGTGGACACAACACACAAGTACCATGCACCCATGTTGTGTGCGATGGGCTTCATGTCCTGGGTGTGTTTGGGGCAGGACCAGCATCATTCCTGTTGTGCCATACAAGCACAGTGGAACGTTTTGATTTGCGAGTCTAAACACTTGGGGCACTACAGAGGTATGGATACCAACAGGGTCAACTGAGGAGTAACTCATTCCAAATCAGTCACTCTGTGCCCCCAAAGCACTGTGTCATGTCCACCGTCTTGGTGTCACGACAACAGTGGCCATAGGGAGTGCTTTGTATTCAATGGACTGGGGACCTCACAGGTACAAAGCCTTCCATCTCCCCTTGCGTGTGGACACAACACACAAGTACCATGCACCCATGTTGTGTGGGATGGTCTTCATGTTCTGGGTGTGTTTGGGGCAGGACCAGCATCATTCCTGTTGTGCCATACAAGCACAGTGGAACGTTTAGATTTGCGAGTCTAAACACTTGGGGCACTACAGAGGTATGGATACCAACAGGGTCAACTGAGGAGTAACTCATTCCAAATCAGTCACTCTGTGCCCCCAAAGCACTGTGTCATGTCCACCGTCTTGGTGTCACGACAACAGTGGCCATAGGGAGTGCTTTGTATTCAATGGACTGGGGACCTCACAGGTACAAAGCCTTCCATAACCCCTTGCGTGTGGACACAAATCACAAGTACCATGCACCCATGTTGTGTGGGATGGTCTTCATGTTCTGGGTGTGTTTGGGGCAGGACCAGCATCATTCCTGTTGTGCCATACAAGCACAGTGGAACGTTTTGATTTGCGAGTCTAAACACTTGGGGCACTACAGAGGTATGGATACCAACAGGGTCAACTGAGGAGTAACTCATTCCAAATCAGTCACTCTGTGCCCCCAAAGCACTGTGTCATGTCCACCGTCTTGGTGTCACGACAACAGTGGCCATAGGGAGTGCTTTGTATTCAATGGACGGGGGACCTCACAGGTACAAAGCCTTCCATCTCCCCTTGCGTGTGGACACAACACACAAGTACCATGCACCCATGTTGTGTGGGATGGTCGTCATGTTCTGGGTGTGTTTGGGGCAGGACCAGCATCATTCCTGTTGTGCCATACAAGCACAGTGGAACATTTAGATTTGCGAGTCTAAATACTTGGGGCACTACAGAGGTATGGATACCAACAGTGTCAACTAAGGAGTAACACATTCCAAAACAGTCACTGTGTGCCCCCAAAGCACTGTGTCATGTCCACCGTCTTGGTGTCACGACAACAGTGGCCATAGAGAGTGCTTTGTATTTAGAGGACTGGGGACCTCACAGGTACAAAGCCATCCATCTCTCCTTGCGTGTGGACACAACACACAAGTACCATGCACCCATGTTGTGTGGGATGGTCTTTATGTTCTGGGTGTGTTAGGGGCAGGACCAGCATCATTCCTGTTGTGCCATACAAGCACAGTGGAACGTTTAGATTTGTGACTCTAAACACTTGGGGCACTACAGAGGTATGGATACCAACAGTGTCAACTGAGGAGTAAAACATTCCAAAACAGTCACTGTGTGCCCCCAAAGCACTGTGTCATGTCCACCGTCTTGGTGTCACGACAACAGTGGCCATAGAGAGTGCTTTGTTTTTAGTGGACTGGGAACCTCACAGGTACAAAGCCTTCCATCTCCCCTTGCGTGTGGACACAACACACAAGTACCATGCACCCATGTTGTGTGGGATGGTCTTCATGTTCTGGGTGTGTTTGGGGCAGGACCAGTATCATTCCTGTTGTGCCATACAAGCACAGTGGAACGTTTAGATTTGCGAGTCTAAATACTTGGGGCACTACAGAGGTATGGATACCAACAGTGTCAACTGAGGAGTAACACATTCCAAATCAGTCACTCTGTGCCCCCAAAGCACTGTGTCATGTCCACCGTCTTGGTGTCACGACAACAGTGGCCATAGAGAGTGCTTTGTATTTAGTGGACTGGGGACCTCACAGGTACAACGCCTTCCATCTCCCCTTGCGTGTGGACACAACACACAAGTACCATGCACCCATGTTGTGTGGGATGGGCTTCATGTCCTGGGTGTGTTTGGGGCAGGACCAGTATCATTCCTGTTGTGCCATACAAGCACCGTGGAACGTTTAGATTTGCGAGTCTAAACACTTCGGGCACTACAGAGGTATGGATACCAACAGGATCAACTGAGGAGTAACTCATTCCAAATCAGTCACTCTGTGCCCCCAAAGCACTGTGTCATGTCCACCGTCTTGGTGTCACGACAACAGTGGCCATAGAGAGTGCTTTGTATTCAATGGACTGGGGACCTCACAGGTACAAAGCCTTCCATCTCCCCTTGCGTGTGGACACAACACACAAGTACCATGCACCCATGTTGTGTGGGATGGTCGTCATGTTCTGGGTGTGTTTGGGGCAGGACCAGCATCATTCCTGTTGTGCCATACAAGCACAGTGAAACGTTTAGATTTGCGAGTCTAAATACTTGGGGCACTACAGAGGTATGGATACCAACAGTGTCAACTAAGGAGTAACACATTCCAAAACAGTCACTGTGTGCTCCCAAAGCACTGTGTCATGTCCACCGTCTTGGTGTCACGACAACAGTGGCCATAGAGAGTGCTTTGTATTTAGTGGACTGGGGACCTCACAGGTACAAAGCCTTCCATCTCTCCTTGCGTGTGGACACAACACACAAGTACCATGCACCCATGTTGTGTGGGATGGTCTTCATGTTCTGGGTGTGTTTGGGGCAGGACCAGTATCATTCCTGTTGTGCCATACAAGCACAGTGGAACATTTAGATTTGTGAGTCTAAACACTTGGGGCACTACAGAGGTATGGATACCAACAGGATCAACTGAGGAGTAACTCATTCCAAATCAGTCACTCTGTGCCCCCAAAGCACTGTGTCATGTCCACCGTCTTGGTGTCACGACAACAGTGGCCATAGAGAGTGCTTTGTATTTAGTGGACTGGGGACCTCACAGGTACAAAGCCTTCCATCTCCCCTTGCGTGTGGACACAACACACAAGTACCATGCACCCATGTTGTGTGGGATGGTCGTCATGTTCTGGGTGTGTTTGGGGCAGGACCAGCATCATTCCTGTTGTGCCATACAAGCACAGTGAAACGTTTAGATTTGCGAGTCTAAATACTTGGGGCACTACAGAGGTATGGATACCAACAGTGTCAACTAAGGAGTAACACATTCCAAAACAGTCACTGTGTGCTCCCAAAGCACTGTGTCATGTCCACCGTCTTGGTGTCACGACAACAGTGGCCATAGAGAGTGCTTTGTATTTAGTGGACTGGGGACCTCACAGGTACAAAGCCTTCCATCTCTCCTTGCGTGTGGACACAACACACAAGTACCATGCACCCATGTTGTGTGGGATGGTCTTCATGTTCTGGGTGTGTTTGGGGCAGGACCAGTATCATTCCTGTTGTGCCATTCAAGCACAGTGGAACATTTAGATTTGTGAGTCTAAACACTTGGGGCACTGCAGAGGTATGGATACCAACAGTGTCAACTGAGGAGTAAAACATTCCAAAACAGTCACTGTGTGCCCCCAAAGCACTGTGTCATGTCCACCGTCTTGGTGTCACGACAACAGTGGCCATAGAGAGTGCTTTGTTTTTAGTGGACTGGGGACCTCACAGGTACAAAGCCTTCCATCTCTCCTTGCGTGTGGACACAACACACAAGTACCATGCACCCATGTTGTGTGGAATGGTCTTCATGTTCTGGGTGTGTTTGGGGCAGGACCAGCATCATTCCTGTTGTGTCATACAAGCACAGTGGAACGTTTAGATTTGCGAGTCTAAATACTTGGGGCACTACAGAGGTATGGATACCAACAGTGTCAACTGAGGATTAACACATTCCAAATCAGTCACTCTGTGCCCCCAAAGCACTGTGTCATGTCCACCGTCTTGGTGTCACGACAACAGTGGCCATAGAGAGTGCTTTGTATTTAGTGGACTGGGGACCTCACAGGTACAACGCCTTCCATCTCCCCTTGCGTGTGGACACAACACACAAGTACCATGCACCCATGTTGTGTGGGATGGTCTTCATGTTCTGGGTGTGTTTGGGGCAGGACCAGCATCATTCCTATTGTGCCATACAAGCACAGTGGAACGTTTAGATTTGCGAGTCTAAACACTTGGGGCACTACAGAGGTATGGATACCAACAGTGTCAACTGAGGAGTAACACATTCCAAATCAGTCACTCTGTGCCCCCAAATCACTGTGTCATGTCCACCGTCTTGGTGTCACGACAACAGTGGCCATAGAGAGTGCTTTGTATTTAGTGGACTGGGGACCTCACAGGTACAAAGCCTTCCATCTCTCCTTGCGTGTGGACACAACACACAAGTACCATGCACCCATGTTGTGTGGGATGGTCTTCATGTTCTGGGTGTGTTTGGGGCAGGACCAGTATCATTCCTGTTGTGCCATACAAGCACAGTGGAACATTTAGATTTGTGAGTCTAAACACTTGGGGCACTACAGAGGTATGGATACCAACAGTGTCAACTGAGGAGTGAAACATTCCAAAACAGTCACTGTGTGCCCCCAAAGCACTGTGTCATGTCCACCGTCTTGGTGTCACGACAACAGTGGCCATAGAGAGTGCTTTGTATTTAGTGGACTGGGGACCTCACAGGTACAACACCTTCCATCTCCCCTTGCGTGTGGACACAACACACAAGTACCATGCACCCATGTTGTGTGGGATGGTCTTCATGTTCTGGGTGTGTTTGGGGCAGGACCAGCATCATTCCTATTGTGCCATACAAGCACAGTGGAACATTTAGATTTGCGAGTCTAAACACTTGGGGCACTACAGAGGTATAGATACCAACAGTGTCAACTGAGGAGTAACACATTCCAAATCAGTCACTCTGTGCCCCCAAAGCACTGTGTCATGTCCACCGTCTTGGTGTTACGACAACAGTGGCCATAGAGAGTGCTTTGTATTTAGTGGACTGGGGACCTCACAGGTACAACGCCTTCCATCTCCCCTTGCGTGTGGACACAACACACAAGTACCATGCACCCATGTTGTGTGGGATGGTCTTCATGTTCTGGGTGTGTTTGGAGCAGGACCAGTATCATTCCTGTTGTGCCATACAAGCACAGTGGGACGTTTTGATTTGCGAGTCTAAGCACTTGGGGCACTACAGAGGTATGGATACCAACAGTGTCAACTGAGGAGTAACACATTCCAAATCAGTCACTCTGTGCCCCCAAAGCACTGTGTCATGTCCACCGTCTTGGTGTCACGACAACAGTGGCCATAGAGAGTGCTTTGTATTTAGTGGACTGGGGACCTCACAGGTACAAAGCCTTCCATCTCCCCTTGCGTGTGGACACAACACACAAGAACCATGCACCCATGTTGTGTGGGATGGTCGTCATGTTCTGGGTGTGTTTGGGGCAGGACCAGCATCATTCCTGTTGTGCCATACAAGCACCGTGGAACGTTTAGATTTGCGAGTCTAAACACTTGGGGCACTACAGAGGTATGGATACCAACAGGGTCAACTGAGGAGTAACTCATTCCAAATCAGTCACTCTGTGCCCCCAAAGCACTGTGTCGTCTTGGTGTCACGACAACAGTGGCCATGGAGAGTGCTTTGTATTTAGTGGACTGGGGACCTCACAGGTACAAAGCCTTCCATCTCCCCTTGCGTGTGGACACAACACACAAGTACCATGCACCGATGTTGTGTGGGATGGTCGTCATGTTCTGGGTGTGTTTGGGGCAGGACCAGCATCATTCCTGTTGTGCCATACAAGCACCGTGGAACGTTTAGATTTGCGAGTCTAAACACTTGGGGCACTACAGAGGTATGGATACCAACAGGGTCAACTGAGGAGTAACTCATTCCAAATCAGTCACTCTGTGCCCCCAGAGCACTGTGTCATGTCCACCGTCTTGGTGTCACGACAACAGTGGCCATAGAGAGTGCTTTGTATTTAGTGGACTGGGGACCTCACAGGTACAAAGCCTTCCATCTCCCCTTGCGTGTGGACACAACACACAAGTACCATGCACCCATGTTGTGTGGGATGGTCGTCATGTTCTGGGTGTGTTTAGGGCAGGACCAGCATCATTCCTGTTGTGCCATACAAGCACAGTGGAACGTTTAGATTTGCGAGTCTAAACACTTGGGGCACTACAGAGGTATGGATACGAACAGTGTCAACTGAGGAGTAACACATTCCAAATCAGTCACTCTGTGCCCCCAAAGCACTGTGTCATGTCCACCGTCTTGGTGTCACGACAACAGTGGCCATAGAGAGTGCTTTGTATTTAGTGGACTGGGGACCTCACAGGTACAAAGCCTTCCATCACCCCTTGCGTATGGACACAACACACAAGTACCATGCACCCATGTTGTGTGGGATGGTCTTCATGTTCTGGGTGTGTTTGGGGCAGGACCAGTATCATTCCTGTTGTGCCATACAAGCACCGTGGAACGTTTTGATTTGCGAGTCTAAATACTTGGGGCACTACAGAGGTAAGGATACCAACAGTGTCAACTGAGGAGTAACACATTCCAAAACAGTCACTCTGTGCCCCCAAAGCACTGTGTCATGTCCACCGTCTTGGTGTCACGACAACAGTGGCCATGCACCCATGTTGTGTGGGATGGTCGTCATGTTCTGGGTGTGTTTGGGGCAGGACCAGCATCATTCCTATTGTGCCATACAAGCAAGTACCATGCACTCATGTTGTGGGGGATGGTCCTCATGTCTTGGGTGTGATGTACAATTAAATGACATACATGTGCATTTGTGAGACATATAAATGTGTTTTGCGCAATATAGTGAAGAAGTGACGAACAAAAGTCTACATTGAAAATATAAGGAGCTTCACATGCAAGTCTAGAATTGTAACAACAGACAGTGGACATGCAGCCTTGATCAATCTGTGGAATTAGAAATAAGTTACAGACACTCACACATACACTATAAACCCTACTTCCATTATACTTCTTCATGGCTTATAGTACAGCCATTGGTAACCCAGAATGAGGACCATCACACAGGCAATATTCATAAGATGGCGCACCAGCAGTCAATATACACCTTGACACAGCACTGTCTGCATCTTCCAGTACACACATCACCTGTAAACAAAGAATAAGCAATTAGCGCAGCCGGGTGGGGAGTGGTTCCTTGAGGACCTATTGAATGTCATAATATATAAAATAACGATAGGTATAGAACGCCCACTGTTTGAATCGGTACCCCCCACTTATTGAATCGGCTTCTCACCTCCACCTCACTGCATGCAGCTGGTTGAATCGGCCGAAAGCAGACACCCCCCATTCCGGCCGGCCGCCCCCTCCCACAGTTTTCATATTAACTTACGCACATCTGACCCCACCCCCCACCGACCCATTAAAGTTTGGCTTGGCTTACCTAAAACGATCGTTGATGGGTGCGTGCGGGAGGGGGATATGCCCCCTCCCGCGCGAAGCGCGGAAGCTTTTGATACTATCTAAGTATTAAAGCATTAAAACTATGCCTAGTTTTAGTGCTTTATTTATATGTACAATTATAAATTGCGCTGCAAGAAATGTATTTGCACCGTGCGGTTAGATGAGCAACTAGCTATAGTTTCGGGCCTAAAATTGTTGCGAAAAACGCTTATTTATTATTAGCCATAATGCATCATTTGAGTCATAAATAGCAAAACAGGGATACGAAATATTCATTTTGAGTCACTTTCCTTGTGATATAAGGCGCCGGCCGAGGCCGTTGGTTTCCGCAGCAGAAAATCATATGAAAATGTATGTGCATGCAGGCTGCATGTAATCAGTCTGTATAAGTATGTATATGTGTCAGATCACTTTTAAAATCAGGTCTCGATTTGCGATCTTCTTTTCTTTTTTCATTTTTGCTGTGTTCCTCTCCCACAATATTATATGGCGATAAATATGCATACTACAGTGAATATGCATCAGACACAATGTATTCCGTTTTCTATGGGTACTACAGGCAGAGATAATATATAATCTTTGCTACGGGTAACAACTGTTCGATGTTAACGCAGGACCTACATGTGGCTGATCGACATCAATGTCATGATACCGTCTGCATAACTGCTCTAGCATCAATCAACCAACCACAAACCAGGCCACACCCGGTTAGGTATGAATAACCATATGCGCTACAAACGCTGTACATGGCCGATCAGATCGCTCCGCTATCAGTGTGCGCTTGAAAACACAAGAAAACACTCCGATTATTGAGTAACGTGCCACGTCATGTGAATATAAAGTGGGATTATTGAATGGGGGGGGGGGGGGGGGGGGGGCATGCCCGCGGTGCCCTCCCTAAATCCGCCCCTGTCAGTACATGTATCAGCGCTGTAGCTAACCGCGGCACTGTTTCGTGCGGTTATAATCGCACGCGGTACGCAAAATACACTCATGAATATTTAATGAGTCTTCCGGAAGGGGGGGGCACGTGCCCCCGGTCAGTGGCGGATCCAGGGGGGGTCTAAGGGGTCTAAAGACCCCCCCCTCGGCCCGACCAGTTATGAATAAATTAACTTATGAATAACTAATTACAAGATTGACGAGTTGAAAAACGAAGCGTTTAGTGAACGCGAGTGAACTGTGAGTGTGTGTGTGGGGGGTGGGGGTCTAAAGCCAAGGCCCTCCAAGCGTGCAGTGTTTAAATAGTATTGTTGCTGCGCGATGGAATATTGTGCGAGCAAGAAGTAAGCGATCAAAAGAAGATAGTTTACCTCAGGAAATAGGCAGAGCTAATAAATCAAATAGGTATATAATTCTATTAAAGGTAAAACGTGTGTGTCGTTTCGACCAGAATACGGTCACAATGACTTTGCGTAGAGTTTTCTATTCGCTATCCTTATTCACGTTGACTCACACAGGCTTCTATATTAATCGACTGCGCTTGCTAGCTGTCAATATTGAATAGACTTTCAAAGTATGCTTATTTTCATGCTAAATGAACGCAAAAGTGAAAAAGCGGCTGGGGCTTCGCCCCAGGCCCCGCTGGGGGAGCTTACAGCGCTCCCCCAGACCCCCTAGCTGTTACGGGAGGGGGCACGCCCCCTCCAGTACCCACCCCCCGCTTGTGAATATAGTTATTAGACCCCCCCTTCCAGAAATCCTGGATCCGCCGCTGCCGGTGCCCCCCCCCCCCCTGGATCCGCCACTGGGTCGATCCGACGGAGGGCTCAGAGTTTCAGCCATTTAGCGAACAAACTCATTAATAACGTAAATAATAAAAATGTTATTCATATAAAAATGGACGGCAATCACAGCCTAAAGTTTGGATGAGTGTTTTAGCGAACGGGTAAAACACTATACATGTTAGTTGGGTTTTTCTAGTGCAGACACCTCTCTTCTATCTATAACAGCTAAATGTGATGCCCAAAAGGCATTCTTGTTGGTTTTTGTATCTAGAAACCTTTACACCTCTAAACAGCACCTATTCGGGTTTAAAAGTGTAACGGTTTACCGCGTTGAAATTCCGACTCGGACAATCGATAGAGCCGTTGACATAGTATATATATGGCGCTTTTCAGCACAACCCGTGGTGTACCGGTGGAGAAAACATCTAGAAACGTGTTTACAAAACAGCTTACAGAAACGAAAATGCTGAATAACTACGAAGTCACGTGACAACTTTACACTTTCGATATGTGTTGTCATGTAGTTTACCATCATTACTCTGCAATCAGATTTCATTTACCATTTCTCCAAAAACCTATGCCAAACAAAGAAGTACTGAAAAAAAAAATATGGACAAGTACCACGGTTTCAACTGTAGTCACGATTAGTCGATATTCGTTTCCTTCATATGCAAAAATCGGCGCATATATACACGCGTGCATGCATGGAAGTGTGCACATTGTATTTCAGATGAATCAGTACAGAAGATTGGCGACCAAAATGGGTGTAATCAAGTACAGCAAGACGCGACAGAACATTTTAGACCAAGCTACGTTTTGCTGGCAGCCGCGGGTAAGTGTCATGGATACGACGCTACAAGCAGTGTTGCCGCGGCCAGCCTTGGCCGTCCGGCAGCCGCGAAAATTTGCCAAAATTTGTGCTGACCGCCATCGGCCGCGGGCCGTCAATGTGTCTGGCCGTCTGAGCCGTCAAAGTAGGGTGACCGTCAGAATTTTACGGCTGACCGTAAAAATATTATCCGGTCACTGACGGTCAATTAGCTAATGCAATATGGCTGACGATATCGAATTTATCATGATTGATAGCTTCCCAGAAAGCACAGACAGGCTCAAGGAAGAGATTTAGAATATTGCTGGTATGGTACTGATGATGCACCTGCAGATGTCCAATTATATCATAGTATCTATGGTCCAATTGAACGGAGATAACATGCACAACAATTGCATTGGATGCCGCTTTTCAAAACTGAAATGATTTTGATAAACGCGACGCAGAGCGTTTGGCTGCTGATCCTAGCTATTGTGATGCAGATAACCATGCAGCAAAGAGATGGTAGACGATGAGTTTCGTCGAGACCTAAAAGCAAAATCCACTAAATAATGTCATGGACTGGTGGAGCATTATTTAGCAACGATGGCACTAAAATATTTGGCTGTTCCAGCGTCAAGTACACCTTCTGAACGTGTTTTTCCCAATTGAAGCTAATCCTTGACAGAAAGAGGTACGATTTTGCTTTTACGCTGCAACAAGAACTTCAGTGCCAGCCGTAATTTCCATCCTCACCTCCTTAATTCTCTTCAGGCTGTTTCCATTATGTCCATATATATTCGTATATTTACACTGTGCTACAAACGTGTTTTACGCCAGCGTATATTCTAATGTATAGCACCAATTTACGCTGGTTATACACCTATCGTATATTAATAGAATCTCTGGCGTAAAACTAGTGGATAGGAACAGTATACACTTCAGTTATACGCTGAGTGTACAGGGTGATCCAAAAGTCGCGCAAAATCTTTGAATTGGCATAACTCCAGAACTGAACATGGTAAAATTATGCTGTTTAAACCAAAAATCATGCCAATCATTAGCTTAAGTTATGAATGTGTAGTTATTAAAAGTTAGTTATCGGTTTATTAAAAACATGCCAATGCTATGATCAACATTCAGTACCACCCAGGAAGTGTGTAAAAATTAATTTTTATAACTATTAAAATTACTTATCACGTGATCTATCTTATATGTGGTTTTTGTGGGGAAACCCCTGCTGAAAGTCAAGCTATTGCAAATTAATCACCAATATCACGGTGAATCTATGCAAAGAAGCATCCAATAATCGTGCCAATGAACAGCTTACCATCTTGCGTGGTGACTAACGAAGCCAAACGTTTAAAACGGAGTTGATTAGTTTCTGTTAATTGACATTGTTAAAAGCTAACTTTGAATTATCAGACCTGTAGAGGAAGCCGTACTCTAATTGTGGAACTAACTTTTGTATTTTCTCCTCCACTGGAAACAAAGTTACAAACTGTCCAGCGCTTACGCATGCGTGGAATTATTGAACGAAAGTGGAACATGAATGTTTAGGTCTGCGTACGAGAGGTCTCACGTGAACACAATTGAATATTATCACATTCACGTGATACATTACCGCTGTGCACAACACAGCCCCACCCTCCTAAACTTCAACATCATTGCGCGCACTTTTCATTCGCCTGCGCAAATGTGACCCATCAGATGCATAGGCAAATATTGTAAAATCCAGTGTTATCAAAAATCCCCAAGCCGTGGCTAACGAGCCTATGCTTCACTGAGTTGTTCATAAAATAAAATAAAAAGCAGAGAATCTTTATTGGACGCAAATCGTACCATACCGCGACGTTCGTTTCACAGCAGTTAGCTAGCTGTACTGGTTTTAATAACAAACCGTACTAGGTGTGCACCATTTCAATTCGAACGTCATTTCAAATAGGCCTACCTGCGCACAAAGGCGGGAGGTGAACTTAAACAACAAGGCAGCTTAGTACAGCGCTGCAGCTACACTAGTGCATGCAGCCGCGTGGTCCAGAACGTGCTTCATCAAAGACGCTAGAGTACGTACGTACACATGCACGCGCATAGGTAAGTATGGGTTCAGAAATTATGTAGCGTATTCGTTCATGTTACAGACAGAATTCGTAGAAAGCAGGGTCGCTACGAGCAGGACACTTGTACGAACCCAAAAACAACTGAAGCAGCTTGCTCTGCAATGTCCTACCACACTAACTAAGGTTCGTGTACGTGCGTGCCGGCCTCGACAGGCCTACCTGCTGTATACGTAGTCACTCTGCCTCCACCTGGACTGGAAGGTCGGGGTCTCTCCATCTCACTTGGAGAAAAGGTCTCTCTACCCGACTGGAAGAGAGGCGTCTCTCTACCTGACTGGAAAGCAGGGGTCTCTCTACCTGACTGGAAGGCCGGGGTCTCTCTACCTGACTTGAAAAGAGGGGTCTCTCTACCTGACTGGAAGGCAGGGGTCTCTCTACCTGACTGGAAAGAGAGGGGTCTCTCTACCTGACTGGAAAGAGAGGGGTCTCTCTACCTGACTGGAAATGAAGGATGATCTCTGCCTGACACAGAGAGAGGGGGGTCTCTCTATTTGACAGAGAGAGAATACTTTTTTCTGTCTCACCCAGAGAGGGGTCTCTGTACCTGACAGGAAGAGAGGGGTCTTTCTACCTGACTGGATGTAAGGGGTCTCTCTATACCTGACAGGAACTAAAGGATGATCTCTGCCTGACACAGAGAGAGAGGTCTCTCTATCTGACAGAAAGAGATCTGTCTCAGTCAGAGAGGGTTCTGTCAATCTGTCTGGAAGAGAATGGTCTCTCTACCTGACTGGAAGAGAGGAGTCTCTCTACCTGACTGGAACTGAAGGATGATCTCTGCCTGAGGGGTCTCTTAATTTGACAGAAAGTAAATCCTTTTTCTGTCTCACTCAGAGAGGGGTCTCTCTACCTGACTGGAAGGAAAAGGTCTCTCTGTCTCACTCAGAGACGGGGGTCTCTCTACCTGACTGGAACTGAAAGGTGATCTCTGCCTGACACAGAGAGAGGGGTCTCTCTGTCTGATAGAAAGAGAATGATTGTTCTGTCTCACTCAGAGAGGGGTCTCTCTACCTGACTGGAAGGGATGGTTTCTCTGTCTCACTTGGAGATAAGAGTCACTCTACCTGACTTGAAGACACGGGTCTCTCTACCTGACTGGAAGAGAAGGGTCTCTCCGAGACAGGGGTCTCTGTACCTGACTGAAAAAGACAGGTCTCTCTACTGGACTGGATAAGTAGGGTCTCTCTACCTGACCGGAAGAGAGGGGTCTCTGTAACTGACTGGAAGTATGGGGTCTCTCTACCTGACTGGAACTGAAGGATGATCTCTGCCTGACACAGAGAGAGGGGTCTCTCTATCTGAAAGAAAGAGAATGCTTTTTCTGTCTCAGTCAGAGAGGGTTCTCTCTATCTGACAGAAAGAGAATGCTCTTTCTTTCTCACTCAGATATGGTTCTGCCTATCTGTCTGGAAGAGAAGGGTCTCTCTACCTGACTGGAAGAGAGGAGTCTCTCTACCTGACTGGAACTGAAGGATGATCTCTGCCTGACACACAGAGAGGGGTCTCTCTATTTGACAGAGAGAATGCTTTTTTCTGTCTCACTCAGTGAGGGGTCTCTCTACCTGACTGGAAGAGAGGTGTCTCTGTACCTGAGTCTCTCTACCTGACTGGAACTGAAGGATGATCTCTGCCTGAGGGTTCTCTCTATTTGACAGAAAGAAAATGCTTTTTCTGTCTCACTCAGAGAGGGGTCTCTCTACCTGACTGGAAGAGAAAGGTCTCTCTGTCTCACTCAGAGACGGGGGGTCTCGCTTCTTGACTGGATCTGAAAGGTGATCTCTGCCTGACACAGAGAGAGGGGTCTCTCTATCGGACAGAAAAGGAATGATCTTTCTGTCGCACTCAGAGAGGGGTCTCGCTACCTGACTGATAGATAGAGATCTCTCTACCTGACTGGAAAAGAGGGGTTTCTCTACCTGACTGGAGGAGAGGGGTCTCTGTGCCTGACTAGAAGAGTGGGGTCTCTCTACCTGACTGGATCTCTGCCTGAGAGGTCTCTTAATTTGACAGAAAGAAAATGCTTTTTCTGTCTCACTCAGAGAGGAGTCTCTCTACCTGACTGGAAGGGAGGGGTTTCTCCATTTCACTTGGAGAGGAAGGTCTCTTTACCTGACTGGAAGAGAATGGTCTCTCTGTCTCACTCAGATACGGGGGTCTGTCTTTCTGACTGGAACTGAAAGGTGATCTCTGCCTGACACAGAGAGAGAGGTCTCTCTGTCTGACAGAAAGAGAGTGATCTTTCTGTCTCACTCAGAGAGGGGTTTCTCTACCTGACTAGAAGAGATGGTCTCTCCGTCTCACTTGGAGATAAGAGTTACTCTACCTCACTGGAAGACAGTGGTCTCTCTACCTTACTGGAAGAGAAGGGTCTCTCAGACAGGGGTCTCTGTACCTGACTGGAAGAGAGGGATCTCTCTACCTGGCTGGAAGAGAGGAGTCTCTCCACCTGACTGGAACTGAAGGATAATCTCTGCCTGAGGGTTCTTTTAATTTGACAGAAAGAAAATGCTTTTTCTGTCTCACTCAGAGAGGGGTCTCTCTACCTGACTGGAAGGGATGGGTCTCTCCATATCACTAGGAGAGGAAGGTCTCTTTACCTGACTGGACGTAAATGGTCTCTGTCTCACTCAGAGACGGTGGTCTCTCTATCTGACTGGAACTGAAAGGTGATCTCTACCTGACTGGAACTGAAAGGTGATCTCTGTCTGACACAGAGAGAGGGGTTTCTGTCTGACAGAAAGAAAATGCTTTTTCTGTCTCACTCAGAGAGCGGTCTCTCTACCTTACTGGAAGTGAGGGATCTCTCTGTGTGACTCACACAGAGGAATCTATCTGCTGCCCTGATACAGACAGGTCGGTCTCTCTACCCAACTGGAAGGGATGGTCTCTCCGTCTCACTTGGAGATAAGAGTCACTCTACCTGACAGGAAGAGATGGGTCTCACAGATAGTGGTCTCTGTACCTGACTGGAAAAGAAGGGTCTCTCTACTTGACTGCAAGAGCAGGGTCTCTCTAACTGACCGGAAGAGAGGGGTCTCTGTACCTGACTGGATGAGTGGGGTCTCTCTACCTGACTGGAACTGAAGGATGATCTCTGCCTGACACAGAGAGAGGGGTCTCTCTATTTGACAGAAAGAGAATGTATTTTCTGTCTCACTCTTAGAGGGGTTTCTGTACCTGACAGGAAGAGAGGGGTCTCTCTACATGACTGGAAGAAAGGGGTCTCTTTACCTGACTGGAAGAGAGGGATCTCTCTACCTGGCTGGAAGAGAGGAGTCTCTCTACCTGACTGGAACTGAAGGATAATCTCTGCCTGAGGGGTCTCTTAATTTGACAGAAAGAAGATGCTTTTTCTGTCTCACTCAGAGAGGGGTCTCTCTACCTGACTGGAAGGGAGGGGTCTCTCCATATCACTTGGAGAGGAAGGTCTCTTTACCTGACTGGAAGTGAATGTTCTCTCTGTCTCACTCAGAGACGGTGGTCTCTCTACCTGACTGAAACTGAAAGGTGATCTCTACCTGACTGGAACTGAAAGGTGATCTCTGTCTGACACAGAGAGAGGGGTCTCTCTGTCTGACAGAAAGAAAATGCTTTTTCTGTCTCACTCAGAGAGCGGTCTCTCTACCTGACTGGAAGTGAGGGATCTCTCTGTGTCACTCACACAGATGAGTCTATCTGTTGCCCTGATACAGACAGGTCGGTCTCTCTACCGGACTGGAAGGGATGGTCTCTCCGTCTCACTTGGAGATAAGAGTCACTCTACCGCACTGGAAGAGATGCCCTTCCCCACCGAGCCAACGTAGGAACAGGAGTCACACACGGCGTGTCTCCACCCGCCAACGTAGACCATGCAGAAGGAAGGAACGTAGATGCGTATGACGGCGCTCACAGACAGGGGTCTCTGTACCTGACTGGAAGAGAGGGGTCTCTGTACTTGACTGGAAGAGTGGGGTCTCTCTACCTGACTGGAACTGAAGGATGATCTCTGCCTGACACAGAGAGAGGGGTCTCTCTATTTGATAGAAAAAGAATGCTTTTTCTGTCTCACTCAGAGAGGGGTCTCTCTATCTGACAGAAAGAGAATGCTCTTTCTTTCTTACTCAGATAGGGTTCTGTCTATCTGTCTGGAACAGAAGGGTCTCTCTACCTGACTGGAAGAGAGGAGTCTCTCTACCTGACTGGAACTGAAGGATAATCTCTGCCTGACACACAGAGAGGAATCTCTCTATTTGACAGAAAGAGAATGCTTTTTCTGTCTCACTCAGAGAGGGTTCTGTCTATCTGTCTGGAAGAGAAGGGTCTCTCTACCTGACTGGAAGAGAGGAGTCTCTCTACCTGGCTGGAAGAGAGGTGTCTCTGTACCTGACTGGAAGAGAGGAGTCTCTCCTCCTGACTGGAACTGAAGGATGACCTCTGCCTGAGGGATCTCTCTATCTGACAGAAAGAAAATGCTTTTTCTGTCTCACTCAGAGAGGGGCGTCTCTACCTGACTGGAAGGGAGGGCTCTCCCCATTTCACTTGGAGTGGAAGGTCTCTCTACCTGACTGGAAGAAAGTGGTCTCTCTGTCTCACTCAGAGACGGGGGTCTTGGTCTCTCTATCTGACAGAAAGAGAATGATCTTTCTGTCTCACTCAGAGAGGGGTCTCTCTACCTGACTGGAATAGAGGGGTCTTTCTACCTGACTGGAAGAGAAGTGTCTCTCTACCTTACTGGAAGAGAAGGGTCTCTCTACCTGACTAAAAGAGAGGGGTCTCTCAACCTGACGGAAAGAGAGGGGTCTCTCTACCTGACAGAAAGAGAGAGGTCTCTCTACCTGACTGGAAGAGAGGGGTCTCTCTACCTTACTGGAATAGAAGGGTCTCTCTAACTGACTGGAAGAGAAGGCCGAAGGGTCTCTGTGTCTAACTCAGATACAGGGGTCTTTGTACCTGTCTGGAAAAAAGGTGTCTCCCTACTTAACTGGAATAGAGAGGTCTCTCTACAGGACTGGAAGAGAGGGATCTCTCTATAGACACAAAGACCCTTCTCGTCCAGTAAGGTAGAGAGACCCCTCTCTTCCAATGAAATAGAGAGACCCCTCTCTTCCAGTCAGGTAGAGAGACCCCTCTTTTCAAGTCAGGTCGACAGACCCCTGTATTCAATTCAGGTATACCTGACTGGAATAGAGAGGTCTGTCGACCTGACTTGAAAAGAGGGGTCTCTCTACCTGACTGGAAGAGAGGGGTCTCTCTACCTGACTGGAACTGAAGGATGATCTCTGCCTGACACGCAGAGAGTGGTCTCTCTATTTGACAGAAAGTGAATGCTTTTTCTGTCTCACTCAGAGAGGGGTCTCTATACCTAACAGGAAGAGAGGGATCTCTCTACCGGACTGGAAGATAGGGGTCTCGTAATATTACTGGAAGAGAGGGGTCTCTGTACCTGACTGGAAGAGAGGGGTCTCTCCACCTGACTTGAAAAGAGGTGTCTCTCTATCTGACTGGAAGAGAGGGCTCTCTCTACCTGACTGGAAGAGAGCGGTCTGTCTACCTGACTTGAAAAGAGAGGTCTCTCTACCTGACTGGAAGAGTAAGGTCTCTCTAGCTGACTGGAAGAGAGGGTTCTCTTTGTTTCACGCAGAGATAGAAATCCTTC
Source organism: Spongilla lacustris (assembly GCA_949361645.1). NCBI lineage: Eukaryota > Metazoa > Porifera > Demospongiae > Spongillida > Spongillidae > Spongilla > Spongilla lacustris. The sequence goes on along the minus strand of OX442416.1, from coordinate 10,263,839 downwards.
TGGCTCTGTCGTGCAAAGGTGTCTATCTACCTGTCTGGTCTCTCTAATTCACTGAAAGAGAATGGTCCCTATGTCTCACTCAGAGAGAGGGGTCTCTCTACCTGACAGGAAGAGTGGGATCTATCTGTGTCACTCAGACAGAGGAGTCTATCTGATTCCCTGGTACAGACAGGTCGGTCTCTCTATGTCTCACTTGGAGATTAGAGTCACTCTACCTGACTGGAAGAGAGGGGTCTCACAGACAGAGGTCTCTGTACCTGACTGGAAAAGAGGGGTCTCTGTACTTGACTGGAAGAGTGGGGTTTCTCTACCTGACTGGAAGGGAGGGATATCTCCATTTCACTTGGAGAGGAAGGTCTCTCTAACTGACTGGAAGAGAATGGTCTCTCTGTCTCACTCAGAGGCGGGGGTCTCTGTACCTGACTGGAAGAGAATGGTCTATCTTTCTCACTCGGTGATGAGGGTCTCTGTAACTGACTGGAAGAGAGGGGTGTCTCTACCAGACTGAAATAGATTGTGGAGAGTTGTCAATGTTATTTTTGTTGTTTTGTAAGGTTTGATCAAGGCATGCTGAATAGGGTAGGTTAACTTTCCTGCAGCACTTTTTGAGTGTTTTTATTGGTTCCTGCCAAAATAATTGGTCCTTATTTCCTGTGCTTTTCACAGGCTTGAATTGAAGTTTATTTTTTTGGTCCTATAAGAAGGATATAATTTTTTTATATCTGCAGATGTATTTGTGTCAGTGTATTAATGTAAGTATCTGTGTTCTGTAATTGTGATAAAGTTTCAGTTTATTTGTTTATGTATTTGTTTGTGAAAATAGTGTAGTTTAAAGTATCTGTCATTTACACACACTTATGTGTGTTCTAAATTAGTACTATGCAAGCTTAACTTTGTGCATAGGAGCATAAGAAGACTCAGATCTACATTTGGTTTCTTACCAATAAAGCCCTGCAGGTGTCATAATCAATGCAAATTATTCATAGAGGTCATGGAGAGGTGTTTCAAGCCCCTCCTACTGTCTACTACTAGACATCAAAGGGATACCCACTTGCTTACTTTCACTTCCTCTCTTTTGACTCACAATACCCCTATGCACACACTTTCCCAGGAGGAGGAAGGAAAAAGGCTCATACCTACCACACACATGCATACCCACCTCCACAGACATGATTAAACCCCCCCACAATGCATGTAACAACTATTTTTATGCTTAAATATTCTCACTTCTGCCCCCCTCTCCACTGTACCTATCAATGCCACCCTTTCTAGATCTTTATTTCCCTGCCCGGCCTCCCATCTCGAAGGCAAAGAGGTTTATCTGTCTAACAGTTAAACGAGGTCCCTCTGAGTGTTAGCACAGAGAGTGGTACTGCTAGAACCCAATACATGTAGCTCCTTCGGTACACAATTTCACAGCAGGAGATGTTCCTATACCATGTACATGTACATGTATAACAATAACACTTGATCTGGCAGTTTCTAAAGATTGATGTGTTAATTTAATACTCTACATACACAAAACACAGTTAGAGTCATGTGACCCTGACTACACTCCACCATGTACTATGGTTGGTGGCAGAGGAAAGTTTTAGTGTCTCCAGTCCCTTCTTCCTCCATCACTGGAGGAGAAGCATGGTCCTAGTGTGGTATAGACAACATACAATCATACTTCTCTACCAGGTTCTCCACGTTGGGCTGCAGGTACGCAATTATAACACCACTGTCTCCTGAAGAGGGAGTAGGAGACTCTTCTCATCCAGTCAGGTAGAGAGACCCCTCTCTTCCAGTCCGGTAGAAGCACCCCTCCCTTCCAGTCAGGTAGAGAGACCTCTCTCTTCCAGTCAGGTAGAGAGACCCCTCTCTTCCAGTCAGGTAGAGAGACCCCTCTCTTCCAGTCAGGTAGAGAGACCCCTCTCTTCCAGTCAGGTAGTGAGACACGTCTCTCCCAGTTAAGTAGAGAGACCCCTCTCTTCCAGTCAGGTACAGAGACCCCTGTCTCCGAGTAAGACAGATAGACCATTCTCTTCCAGTCAGGTACAGAGACCCCCGTCTCTGAGTGAGACGGAGAAACCAATCTCTTCCAGTCAGGTAGAGAGACATTACTCTCCAAGTGAAATGGAGAGACCCCTCCTTTCCAGTCAAGTAGAGAGACCCCTCTCTTCCAATCATGTGTAGAGACCGACCTCTCTGTACCAGAGCAGCAGATAGACTCCTCTGTCTGAGTGACACAGACAGACCCCTCTCTTCCAGTCAGGTACAGAGACTCCTCCCTTTCAATCAGGTAGAGAGACTCTTCTTTTCCGGTCATGAAGAGAGACCCCTCTCTGAGTGAACAGAAAAAGCATTTTCTTTCTGTCAAATAGAGAGACCCCTCAGGCAGAGATCATCATTCAGTTCTGGTCAGGTAGAGAGACCCCACACTTCCAGTCAGTTAGACAGACCCCTCTCTTCCAGTCAGGTAGAGAGACCCCTCTTTTCAAGTCTGGTAGAGAGACCCAACTCTTCCAGTAAGGTAGAGAGACCCCTTGTTTCCAGTCACACCTCTTTTCAAGTCAGGTAGAAAGAGCCAACTCTTCCAGTCAGGTAGAGAGACTCCTCTCTGAGTGAGAAAGAAAGAGCATTTTCTTTCTGTCAATTAGAGAGACCCCTCTCTCAGTGTCAGGCAGAGATCATCCTTCAGTTCCAGTCAGGTACAGAGACCACTCTCTTCCAGTCAGGTAGAGAGACCCTTCTCTTCCAGGCAGAGAGACAGACACGTCTCTGAGCGAGACAGACAGAGCATTCTCATTTATGTCAGATAGAGAGACCCCTCTCTCTGTGTCAGGCAGAGATAATCCTTCAGTTAAAGTCAGGTAGAGAAAACCCACACTTCCAGTCAGGTACAGAGACCTCTCTCTTCCGGTCAGGGAGAGAGACCCTTCTCTTCCAGTCAAATAGAGACACCCCTCTTTTCCAGTCAGTTACAGAGACCCCTGTCTCTGAGTGAAACAGAGAGACCATTCTCTTCCAGTCAGGTAGAGAGACCTTCCTCTCCAAGTGAAATGGAGAGACCCCTCCCTTCCAGTCAAATAGAGACCCCTCTCGTCCAGTCATACGTAGAGACCGACCTCTCTGTACCGGAGCAACAGATAGACTCCTCTGTCAGAGTGACACAGAAAGACCCCTCTCTTCCAGTCAGGTACAGAGACTCCTCCCTTTCAAACAGGTAGAGAGACTCCTCTTTTCTGGTCATGAAGAGAGACTTCTCTCTGAGTGAGACAGAAAAAGCATTTTCTTTCTGTCAGGTAGTGAGACTCCTCTTTGCGGTCATGAAGAGAGACCCCTCTCTGAGTGAGACAGAAAAAGCATTTTCATTCTGTCAAATGGAAAGACCCCTCACTCTGTGTCTGGCAGAGATCATCGTTCAGTTCCGGTCAGGTAGAGAGACCCCTCAGTTAGATCGACCCCACTCTTCCAGTCAGGTAGAGAGACCCCTCTTTTCAAGTCAGGTAGAGATACCCAACTCGTCCAGGTAGGTAGAGAGACCCCTCTCTTCCAGTCAGGTAGAAAGACCCCTCTTTTCAAGTAAGGTAGAGAGAGACCCCTCTCGTCCAGTTAGGTAGAGAGACCCTTCTCTTCCTAACAAATAGACAGAACCCTCTCTGAGTGTGACAGAAGGAGCATTCTCTTTTATGTCACATAGAGAGGCCCCTCTCTGTGTGTCAGGCAGAGATCATCCTTCAGTTCCATTCAGGTAGAGAAGCCCCACTCTTCCAGTCAGGTACAGAGACCTCTCTCTTCCGGTCAGGGTGAGAGATCCCTCTCTTCCAGTTAGGTACAGAGACCCCTCTCTTCCAGTCAGGTAGAGAGACCCCTCTCTTCCAGTTAGGTAGAGAGACCCTACTATTACAGTCAGGTAGAGAGACCCCTCTCTTCCAGTCAGGTAGAGAGACCGCTCTCTTATCCAGTCAGGTAGAGAGATCTCTCTCTATCAGTCAGGTAGCGAGACCCCTCTCTGAGTGAGACAGAAAGATCATACACTTTCTGTCAGATAGAGAGACCCCTCTCTCTGTATCAGGCAGAGATCACCTTTCAGTTTCAGTCAGGAAGCGAGACCCCCCATCTCTGAGTGAGACAGAGAGACCTTCCTCTTCCAGTCAGGTAGAGAGACCTTTCTCTCCAAGTGAAATGAAGCGACTCCTCCCTTCCAGTCAGGTAGAGCGACCCCTCTATCAGTGAGACAGAAAAAGCATTTTCTTTCTGTCAAATAGAGAGGCAGAGATCATCCTTCAGTTCCAGTCAGGTGAGAGACTCCTGCCTTCCAGTCAGGTACAGAGACACGAGACCCCTATCTTTCAGTCAGGTAGAGAGACCCCTCTCTTCCTGTCAGGTACAGAGACCCTCTCTGAGTGAGACAGAAAAAGCATTCTCTTTCTGTCAAATAGAGAGACTCCTCTCTGTGTGTCAGGCAGAGATTATCCTTCAGTTCCAGTCAGGTAGAGAGACTCCTCTCTTCCAGTCAGGTAGAGAGACCCTTCTGTTCCAGACAGATAGACAGAACCCTATCTGAGTAAGAAAGAAAGAGCATTCTCTTTCTGTCAGATAAAGAGACCCCTCTCTGAGTGAGACAGAAAAAGCATTCTTTTTCTATCAAATAGAGAGACCCCTCTCTCTGTGTCAGGCAGAGATCATCCTTCAGTTCCAGTCAGGTAGAGAGACCCCACTCTTCCAGTCAGGTACAGAGACCCCTCTCTTCCAGTCAGGTACAGAGACCCCTGTCTGTGAGCGCCGTCATACGCATCTACGTTCCTTCCTTCCGCATGGTCTACTTTGGCGGGTGGAGACACGCCGTGTGTGAATCCTGTTCCTACGTTGGCTCGGTGGGGAAGGGCATCTCTTCCAGTGCGGTAGAGTGACTCTTATCTCCAAGTGAGACGGAGAGACCATCCCTTCCAGTCCGGTATAGAGACCGACCTGTCTGTATCAGGGCAGCAGATAGACTCCTCTGTGTGAGTGACACAGAGAGATCCCTCACTTCCAGTCAGGTAGAGAGACCGCTCTCTGAGTGAGACAGAAAAAGCATTTTCTTTCTGTCAGACAGAGAGACCCCTCTCTCTGTGTCAGACAGAGATCACCTTTCAGTTCCAGTCAGGTAGAGATCACCTTTCAGTTCCAGTCAGGTAGAGAGACCACCGTCTCTGAGTGAGACAGAGAGAACATTCATTTCCAGTCAGGTAAAGAGACCTTCCTCTCCAAGTGATATAGAGACCCCTCCCTTCCAGTCAGGTAGAGAGACCCCTCTCTGAGTGAGACAGAAAAAGCATCTTCTTTCTGTCAAATTAAGAGACCCTTCAGGCAGAGATTATCCTTCAGTTCCAGTCAGGTGGAGAGACTCCTCTCTTCCAGCCAGGTAGAGAGACTCCTCTCTTCCAGCCAGGTAGAGAGATCCCTCTCTTCCAGTCAGGTAAAGAGACCCCTTTCTTCCAGTCATGTAGAGAGACCCCTCTCTTCCTGTCAGGTACAGAGACCCCTCTAAGAGTGAGACAGAAAATACATTCTCTTTCTGTCAAATAGAGAGACCCCTCTCTCTGTGTCAGGCAGAGATCATCCTTCAGTTCCAGTCAGGTAGAGAGACCCCACTCATCCAGTCAGGTACAGAGACCCCTCTCTTCCGGTCAGTTAGAGAGACCCTGCTCTTGCAGTCAAGTAGAGAGACCCTTCTTTTCCAGTCAGGTACAGAGACCCCTGTCTGTGAGACCCATCTCTTCCTGTCAGGTAGAGTGACTCTTATCTCCAAGTGAGACGGAGAGACCATCCCTTCCAGTCGGGTAGAGAGACCGACCTGTCTGTATCAGGGCAGCAGATAGACTCCTCTGTGTGAGTCACACAGAGAGATCCCTCACTTCCAGTCAGGTAGAGAGACCGCTCTCTGAGTGAGACAGAAAAAGCATTTTCTTTCTGTCAGACAGAGACCCCTCTCTCTGTGTCAGACAGAGATCACCTTTCAGTTCCAGTCAGGTAGAGATCACCTTTCAGTTCCAGTCAGATAGAGAGACCACCGTCTCTGAGTGAGACAGAGACCATTTACGTCCAGTCAGGTAAAGAGACCTTCCTCTCCTAGTGATATGGAGAGACCCATCCCTTCCAGTCAGGTAGAGAGACCCCACTCTTCTAGTCAGGTACAGAGACCCCTCTCCTCCAGTCAGGTAGAGAGACCCCTCTTTTCCAGTCAGGTAGAGAGATCTCTCTCTATCAGTCAGGTAGCGAGACCCCTCTCTGAGTGCGACAGAAAGATCATTCTTTTTCTGTCCGATAGAGAGACCCCTCTCTCTGTGTCAGGCAGAGATCACCTTTCAGTTCCAGTCAAGAAGCGAGACCCCCCGTCTCTGAGTGAGACAGAGAGACCTTTCTCTTCCAGTCAGGTAGAGAGACCCCTCTCTGAGTGAGACAGAAAAAGCATTTTCTTTCTGTCAAATAGAGAGAACCCTCAGGCAGAGATCATCCTTCAGTTCCAGTCAGGTAGAGAGACTCAGGTACAGAGACACCTCTCTTCCAGTCAGGTAGAGAGACCCCTCACTGAGTGAGATAGAAAAAAGCATTCTTTCTGTCAAATAGAGAGACCCCTCTCTGTGTGTCAGGCAGAGATCATCCTTCAGTTCCAGTCAGGTAGAATAACTCCTCTCTTCCAGTCAGGTAGAGAGACCCTTCTCTTCCAGACAGATAGGCAGAACCATATCTGAGTGAGAAAGAAAGAGCATTCTCTTTCTGTCAGATAGAGAGAACCCTCTCTGACTGAGACAGAAAAAGCATTCTCTTTCTTTCAGATAGAGAGACCCCTCTCTCTGTGTCAGGCAGAGATCATCCTTCAGTTCCAGTCAGGTAGAGAGACCCCATACTTCCAGTCAGGTACAGAGACCCCTCTCTTCCGGTCAGGTATAGAGACCCTACTTTCCAGTCCAGTAGAGAGACCTGTCTTTTTCAGTCAGGTACAGAGACCCCTGTCTCGGAGAGACCCTTCTCTTCCAGTCAGGTAGAGAGACCCGTGTCTTCAAGTCAGGTAGAGTGACTCTTATCTCCAAGTGAGACAGAGAAACCATCCCTTCCAGTCAGGTAGAGAGACCCCTCTCTGAGTGAGAAAGAACAATCATTCTCTTTCTATCAGACAGAGAGGCCCCTCTCTCTGTGTCAGGCAGAGATCACCTTTCAGTTCCAGTCAGGTAGAGAGACCCCCGTCTCTGAGTGAGACAGAGAGACCTTTTCCTTCCAGTCAGGTAGAGAGACCCCTCTCTGAGTGAGACAGAAAAAGGATTTACTTTCTGTCAAATTAAGAGACCCCTCAGGCAGAGATCATCCTTCAGTTCCAGTCAGGTAGAGAGACTCCTCTCTTCCAGTCAGGTAGAGAGACCCTTCTCTTCCAGACAGATTGACAGAACCCTCTCTGACTGAGACAGATCTGTTTCTGTCAGATAGAGAGACCTCTCTCTCTGTGTCAGGCAGAGATCATCCTTCAGTTCCAGTCAGGTATAGAGAGACCCCTAACATCCAGTCAGGTAGAGAGACCCCTCTCTTCCTGTCAGGTACAGAGACCCCTCTCTGGGTGAGACAGAAAAAAGTATTCTCTCTCTGTCAAATAGAGAGACCCCCCTCTCTCTGTGTCAGGCAGAGATCATCCTTCATTTCCAGTCAGGTAGAGAGACCCCTCTCTTTCCAGTCAGGTAGAGAGACCCCTCTCTTTCCAGTCAGGTAGAGAGACCCCTGCCTTCCAGTCAGGTAGAGAGACCCCTCTTTTCAAGTCAGGTAGAGAGACCCCGGCCTTCCAGTCAGGTAGAGAGACCCCTGCTTTCCAGTCAGGTAGAGAGACGCCTCTCTTCTAGTCGGGTAGAGAGACCTTTTCTCCAAGTGAGACGGAGAGACCCCGACCTTCCAGTCCAGGTGGAGGCAGAGTGACTACGTATACAGCAGGTAGGCCTGTCGAGGCCGGCACGCACGTACACGAACCTTAGTTAGTGTGGTAGGACATTGCAGAGCAAGCTGCTTCAGTTGTTTTTGGGTTCGTACAAGTGTCCTGCTCGTAGCGACCCTGCTTTCTACGAATTCTGTCTGTAACATGAACGAATACGCTACATAATTTCTGAACCCATACTTACCTATGCGCGTGCATGTGTACGTACGTACTCTAGCGTCTTTGATGAAGCACGTTCTGGACCACGCGGCTGCATGCACTAGTGTAGCTGCAGCGCTGTACTAAGCTGCCTTGTTGCTTAAGTTCACCTCCCGCCTTTGTGCGCAGGTAGGCCTATTTGAAATGACGTTCGAATTGAAATGGTGCACACCTAGTACGGTTTGTTATTAAAACCAGTACAGCTAGCTAACTGCTGTGAAACGAACGTCGCGGTATGGTACGATTTGCGTCCAATAAAGATTCTCTGCTTTTTATTTTATTTTATGAACAACTCAGTGAAGCATAGGCTCGTTAGCCACGGCTTGGGGATTTTTGATAACACTGGATTTTACAATATTTGCCTATGCATCTGATGGGTCACATTTGCGCAGGCGAATGAAAAGTGCGCGCAATGATGTTGAAGTTTAGGAGGGTGGGGCTGTGTTGTGCACAGCGGTAATGTATCACGTGAATGTGATAATATTCAATTGTGTTCACGTGAGACCTCTCGTACGCAGACCTAAACATTCATGTTCCACTTTCGTTCAATAATTCCACGCATGCGTAAGCGCTGCCAAACTTGGACAGTTTGTAACTTTGTTTCCAGTGGAGGAGAAAATACAAAAGTTAGTTCCACAATTAGAGTACGGCTTCCTCTACAGGTCTGATAATTCAAAGTTAGCTTTTAACAATGTCAATTAACAGAAACTAATCAACTCCGTTTTAAACGTTTGGCTTCGTTAGTCACCACGCAAGATGGTAAGCTGTTCATTGGCACGATTATTGGATGCTTCTTTGCATAGATTCACCGTGATATTGGTGATTAATTTGCAATAGCTTGACTTTCAGCAGGGGTTTCCCCACAAAAACCACATATAAGATAGATCACGTGATAAGTAATTTTAATAGTTATAAAAATTAATTTTTACACACTTCCTGGGTGGTACTGAATGTTGATCATAGCATTGGCATGTTTTTAATAAACCGATAACTAACTTTTAATAACTACACATTCATAACTTAAGCTAATGATTGGCATGATTTTTGGTTTAAACAGCATAATTTTACCATGTTCAGTTCTGGAGTTATGCCAATTCAAAGATTTTGCGCGACTTTTGGATTACCCTGTATATTTTTCTCTTTGGCACTTTAGTATACTCGTTGCGTAATCTTCTAGCTTATGGAGTGAACATCAGCCGGATATTGTGTCGGTATTCTAATGCTCAATGACGCCATTCTTATCTCATCCTCCTGGTCCCCTGCCCTTCACGCCCCCCCCCCCGGCCCTAGCCTGCCCCTTGACCACCTTTTTTTTTTTTTTGAGAAATATAATATTTCTGACATACATGACTATACAGATATACACACACGTTCGAAACACCGCGACGGCGTGTCCCGCGTCAGAAACTGAAATGAGAGGGCGTACGTTAAACTTTGCACTACCAATAGACCTTGCAAGGCTTACCGTGTATAGATATCCCCATTCCGTACTGCACAGTCAGAAGTGAAACTGGCAAAAGAAACCCGTATAAAAGCATGCGCAGCTATCTAAAACAGCTTACTATGTCTTCAAGTATTTGGGTGAAACTGGCAAAAGAGACCCGTATAAAAGCATGCGCAGCTATCTAAAACAGCTTACTATGTCTTCAAGTATTTGGTCAAGTGCACACTACGGTGCTCTAGATAGGTAAGAAAAAAAGAGCGCAATGGACGAGATTAAAAGTTATGCACACTTGCCTTGGCCCACCTTCACTTCACCAGCGTGCAGCGTAATGGGAAAGAAAACAATATACTGAACTTACACTTTGTGGTAGAAACACTTGCACGCTACGACATTCTGACTAAAAGAACATGATAAAAGTACACAATTTACGTACCGACATGACTTCCTTTGCGATACGGAGGGAAAGAAGTTGCAATGTACGAAAAAACAAACGGCGCAAGATATACATGTATAAGGTCATACCTGCTGAGGGATTCGCGTCGCAGCTGAACAGCAGGCAATTAATAACACCGACCCTACAGCGCTAATAGCAGCTGTCAAGATTTGCGCGCTGTAATACGCTATCACGTGACGCACGTAGTAGACAAATGTTCAACGATCGTTTTAGGTAAGCCAAGCCAAACTTTAATGGGTCGGTGGGGGGTGGGGTCAGATGTGCGTAAGTTAATATGAAAACTGTGGGAGGGGGCGGCCGGCCGGAATGGGGGGTGTCTGCTTTCGGCCGATTCAACCAGCTGCATGCAGTGAGGTGGAGGTGAGAAGCCGATTCAATAAGTGGGGGGTACCGATTCAAACAGTGGGCGTTCTATACCTATCGTTATTTTATATATTATGACATTCAATAGGTCCTCAAGGAACCACTCCCCACCCGGCTGCGCTAATTGCTTATTCTTTGTTTACAGGTGATGTGTGTACTGGAAGATGCAGACAGTGCTGTGTCAAGGTGTATATTGACTGCTGGTGCGCCATCTTATGAATATTGCCTGTGTGATGGTCCTCATTCTGGGTTACCAATGGCTGTACTATAAGCCATGAAGAAGTATAATGGAAGTAGGGTTTATAGTGTATGTGTGAGTGTCTGTAACTTATTTCTAATTCCACAGATTGATCAAGGCTGCATGTCCACTGTCTGTTGTTACAATTCTAGACTTGCATGTGAAGCTCCTTATATTTTCAATGTAGACTTTTGTTCGTCACTTCTTCACTATATTGCGCAAAACACATTTATATGTCTCACAAATGCACATGTATGTCATTTAATTGTACATCACACCCAAGACATGAGGACCATCCCCCACAACATGAGTGCATGGTACTTGCTTGTATGGCACAATAGGAATGATGCTGGTCCTGCCCCAAACACACCCAGAACATGACGACCATCCCACACAACATGGGTGCATGGCCACTGTTGTCGTGACACCAAGACGGTGGACATGACACAGTGCTTTGGGGGCACAGAGTGACTGTTTTGGAATGTGTTACTCCTCAGTTGACACTGTTGGTATCCTTACCTCTGTAGTGCCCCAAGTATTTAGACTCGCAAATCAAAACGTTCCACGGTGCTTGTATGGCACAACAGGAATGATACTGGTCCTGCCCCAAACACACCCAGAACATGAAGACCATCCCACACAACATGGGTGCATGGTACTTGTGTGTTGTGTCCATACGCAAGGGGTGATGGAAGGCTTTGTACCTGTGAGGTCCCCAGTCCACTAAATACAAAGCACTCTCTATGGCCACTGTTGTCGTGACACCAAGACGGTGGACATGACACAGTGCTCTGGGGGCACAGAGTGACTGATTTGGAATGTGTTACTCCTCAGTTGACACTGTTCGTATCCATACCTCTGTAGTGCCCCAAGTGTTTAGACTCGCAAATCTAAACGTTCCACGGTGCTTGTATGGCACAACAGGAATGATGCTGGTCCTGCCCCAAACACACCCAGAACATGACGACCATCCCACACAACATGGGTGCATGGTTCTTGTGTGTTGTGTCCACCAGCCGCTTTTTCACTTTTGCGTTCATTTAGCATGAAAATAAGCATACTTTGAAAGTCTATTCAATATTGACAGCTAGCAAGCGCAGTCGATTAATATAGAAGCCTGTGTGAGTCAACGTGAATAAGGATAGCGAATAGAAAACTCTACGCAAAGTCATTGTGACCGTATTCTGGTCGAAACGACACACACGTTTTACCTTTAATAGAATTATATACCTATTTGATTTATTAGCTCTGCCTATTTCCTGAGGTAAACTATCTTCTTTTGATCGCTTACTTCTTGATCGCTTACTTCTTGCTCGCACAATATTCCATCGGGCAGCAACAATACTATTTAAACACTGCACGCTTGGAGGGCCTTGGCTTTAGACCCCCACCCCCCACACACACTCACAGTTCACTCGCGTTCACTAAACGCTTCGTTTTTCAACTCGTCAATCTTGTAATTAGTTATTCATAAGTTAATTTATTCATAACTGGTCGGGCCGAGGGGGGGGTCTTTAGACCCCTTAGACCCCCCCTGGATCCGCCACTGACCGGGGGCACGTGCCCCCCCCTTCCGGAAGACTCATTAAATATTCATGAGTGTATTTTGCGTACAGTGCTCCCTCGATTATACGGAAAAGTAGCACCTCGATTATACGGAAAATAAAGCACATTCATTGGGTGTTAGGAAAACTATCCGTGTACTTAGTGGTAAGATATGTAAACCGGTTTACATATCTTACCACTAAGTACACGGATAGTTTTCCTAACACCCAATGAATGTGCTTTATTTTCCGTATAATCGAGGTGCTACTTTTCCGTATAATCGAGGGAGCACTGTACCGCGTGCGATTATAACCGCACGAAACAGTGCCGCGGTTAGCTACAGCGCTGATACATGTACTGACAGGGGCGGATTTAGGGAGGGCACCGCGGGCATGCCCCCCCCCCCCCCCCCCCCCATTCAATAATCCCACTTTATATTCACATGACGTGGCACGTTACTCAATAATCGGAGTGTTTTCTTGTGTTTTCAAGCGCACACTGATAGCGGAGCGATCTGATCGGCCATGTACAGCGTTTGTAGCGCATATGGTTATTCATACCTAACCGGGTGTGGCCTGGTTTGTGGTTGGTTGATTGATGCTAGAGCAGTTATGCAGACGGTATCATGACATTGATGTCGATCAGCCACATGTAGGTCCTGCGTTAACATCGAACAGTTGTTACCCGTAGCAAAGATTATATATTATCTCTGCCTGTAGTACCCATAGAAAACGGAATACATTGTGTCTGATGCATATTCACTGTAGTATGCATATTTATCGCCATATAATATTGTGGGAGAGGAACACAGCAAAAATGAAAAAAGAAAAGAAGATCGCAAATCGAGACCTGATTTTAAAAGTGATCTGACACATATACATACTTATACAGACTGATTACATGCAGCCTGCATGCACATACATTTTCATATGATTTTCTGCTGCGGAAACCAACGGCCTCGGCCGGCGCCTTATATCACAAGGAAAGTGACTCAAAATGAATATTTCGTATCCCTGTTTTGCTATTTATGACTCAAATGATGCATTATGGCTAATAATAAATAAGCGTTTTTCGCAACAATTTTAGGCCCGAAACTATAGCTAGTTGCTCATCTAACCGCACGGTGCAAATACATTTCTTGCAGCGCAATTTATAATTGTACATATAAATAAAGCACTAAAACTAGGCATAGTTTTAATGCTTTAATACTTAGATAGTATCAAAAGCTTCCGCGCTTCGCGCGGGAGGGGGCATATCCCCCTCCCGCACGCACCCATCAACGAT
>OX442416.1:9858359-10250168 GCA_949361645.1 Spongilla lacustris | reverse complement strand
CTTCTGGGAGGACTGGACATGTCCAAGGTATGCTGCCATCATATGATCCCTCCTCTTCCCACCCCCACACCTCAACATTACCACAACACCTCAAGCTTCGATCCCCCCACACATTGATTTATAATACAACACACAAGCAACGTCCCATGACCTCCTCACACCTTCAGGACCTGGGCTGCATGGGTTAATAAATTTTGTTAGCAGTTCTTTGTGATAGGCAGGGTACGTAGTGGCTTAGGTCAACTTATGGTGGTCACTTTGGAGCCAACAATATGTAGCTACATGGTGGTTGTGGGAATACATACAACATCTTTGGCTTAGTACATACCAAACACTCTTCACACCACACCAGCACCACTTTACGCCTACACACCTCACTGCAATATCACCCTAACAAAGGCAGCCACCCCACCCCCAGCCTGCACATAGCAGTGTTCATTTTTGATGTGTACAAAAGGAAAGAAAACAGCACACACGATAAAAATTACATTCTAATAAATGCACACTAACATAAGTATTTTGTCCTTAGCTTAGCTGCCAGTGCTACTTCTCCAACACTTGGTGTCTCCAGAGCACCAATAATGGTGCTCCAGGTGTACTGATGGGGGTTAAGGGTGCTCCATTTATCCAACGCCACTTCAAATGCATGAAGATTACTATATGGACTCCCAGCCATCCTTGACTGGATATCATCGAGGTCCCTCTGGGGCACTTTTAGTTGTATGCCAACAAGTCTCCACTTGGCTGGAACCACAGCTGCAACATCATTCATCAGGTCCTCCATTGTTGGTACTGATGACCTCATCCCTATAAATAGACATGACACAAATGTGGCACATAAGCACTACAGCTGTACCAAAGGGATGGCACTCACCTGTCCAGGATGGTAACCACATCAGCTGGTCCTCACTCAGGCCTCCATTCTGGCTTTCTAAAATGGTACACTTCCACTTGTATGCTGACCTTGAACGCACCACTACAGCTACATGAGGAGGGTCTGAGGTACAACGGGCTCCTGCACACATGAAGGCATCATCAAACTGGATATCATGGTACTTGAGCACACTACAGGCCCTATTGATACCACTGTAAACAAGACCTCTTATCTCCCTACACACCTCACTTGAAGCCTCATCAACATGCACTTCTATACAGGAGAACATGTCGACAAGGGTCACAATTTCAGAGAAGTTCTTATGTACTATACTGATGCAGTTGCGATACAGACACAACGGCTTGCCTCTATCCATGCACACCTTCCAAGAAGATGAAAGTAGAAGGGCCACAAGACAGCAAAACAGACCACTAGGAATATAGCCATGGGGGAACCTAATCATCAGGGAGACACCTCTTTCAAGGTACTTAGACACTTGTGTGGAGTCTAGGTGGGGCAGCAGAACAGGCATCAAGTACTCACCATCTCTGATCATAGCTATGGCACCACGACTGACCAGCAACTTTACTAGATCTTGTGGAGCGAACAGACCATCTTTGTAGTGCTTTGGAAACTTCCTCAGTAGTTCCACTGACAACAGCCCAAGGTCCCTGAACATGACCAGGTCACCTATAACTGCCACACCCTCGTCTGGATTATCCCTCAGCTTGTGGTGGTACTGCACTAGTTCAGTCACCTTGGTGAGGACTACCTGGGGGTCACAGAACACTGTCTGGGGAAGAACCTCTGGGTAATATAAGAACACATTGTGTTTCACAAGATGGTGCAAGGCAGCAGAGAATGCATCTCCTTCAATGTAAAACCTTTTAGCAGACACCTGACATTCTACAAGACTCAAGACACCATCATGGGAAGACCGTTGGAGAACAACCTCCAGCCCAAACCATGCTATAGGCATTTTTATCAACTGCTGGGGTGACATGGATATGATTTGCTTCTTAAGTACCTGGGCAACATGTCTGTCCACATCTTCAGGGAAAAAGCCATTCACAGCAAATATCAGCTCTTTCATTCCTTCTCCACAATACAGCACTTTAAAGTGGGCAGTACCCAGTAATGCCTGGAGCTGTTGGTTTTTCTCTAGGATGGTTTCAGCACAGCTATCTTGAGCATCTCTGTGTGTTCCAATGATAATGATCAGAGGATGAGCATCCTGTGAGTGAATTGCTCCAAGACAGTGTTGAACGATCTGTTTATGAGAGAGAGATGATCGATATGGTTTACCAATAGGCTTGCCATCTGCTCCATAGTACTCAATGGTGGGGTGATGTGATAGCTCTTCTGACAGCTTCAGTACAAATATTGTTACCATGGGATCTTGAATAAACAATGGAAGGATGTCATGGTATTGTAGCTGACCACCACTGTCAATGAACTGGATCCACTTCACACCAAACAACTTTTTGTTATCTACAGAGGGAGATTTACATGTAGGGTGAATACAAGCAAATACCAAGGCCTGCTGCTCTTACCTGAGGATTGGTTGATGTGATGAACCAGCTCATCCTCTATATCTGTAGCCCTGCTCTGTTCAGGCTGGGTGGTGTCCTTGGTGATGTTCACACCAGCAGGGGTGGGACCAACAGCTCCATGACTGGCTACATTGGAAGGGTCTATGGCCATCTTTGGGAGAGTGCTCACCACATCAGCCAATGATGGTGCCATGGATACACCACCTTTGATGGTTCCTCCAATAACACTCATCAATGCCTGGTCATCTTCAACCACAAACCAGTCTTCCTCCTCTTGTTCACCCACACCAGCCAGTGTGAAGGAGATGGCTCTAACAGGGTTGTCAGCCAGTCCTGTACTGACACGTTGCTTTGGATGGTCCTTCTTGAGAAGGAGGTGTTTGAGGTGAGTCTTGCCAACACCAGCAGCTCCAAGGATGAGACACTTGGTCACTGAAGTTTCCACATATCCCTTGGTCATGGCCTCCTCATAGAGCCTCCTGAATGAAGGTATCAAACCACATATGTAAAAGGTATAAAGCTAGCCATAGCCACAATCCAGATAGTATAAGGATGTTCCAATAATACACAGCATACTCCACTCTGCTTATACAGGCATAATCTTAGAGTACGGGAGGGGCCAAAAAAAATTAACATCTAACTCTGCAATAGTCTAACAAGGGTATCCCCCCTTATTTGGCCAAATGTGAGAGATTGGTATTTTGACCCCTCATAGCCATATTTGGTCAATCACGAGGTGACTCCGGGCCCCCCCCCCCCCCCCCCCCCCCCCCCCTCCCCTCATAGTCAACAGATTGTAGGGCTCTATACTGTTGGTATGCTGATGCAATGTCAGGGCCTTCTGTCAGGCTGTTGAGGTGTGCTGGATATGGGTGGGCATATGCAGTAACGTTGTACATGTATGAGATCTTATGGTTTCTGCAGACATGTGAGCATTCTAGTGGTCCCTGCTCAGATGTGTAAACATGCAGTGCGTTAGTGGTCCCTGCTGAGATGCTCAGATGTGTACACATGCAGTGTGTTAGTGGTCCCTGCTCAGATGTGTACACATGCAGTGTGTTAGTGGTCCCTGGGTACATTATCAGTTGTCACACATCAGTATGACAAAACGTATGTGTTAGGCATAGAGTTTCATTCAACCCAGGTGGGGGGGGGGGGGGAGGGGGGGGGGGAGGGGGGGGGGCAGTGTGAGCTAGCGTTTGGCCAAATACACTAATATGACCTCATTACACTTTAGAATATATCACTACGTACATGTATCATGCAAGCATATTATTAAACTCATGAATAAGTACATCCAGAAGGACTACGCCCCCTCAACAATATGCCGGGGTGTCGGGGGGGGGGGGGGGGGGGGTCTTATACCCCTCAGTCCCCACGTACACTATACTTATGTAGGTTACTATTATATAACAGTAGCTGCAGCTCTCAAAGCAACCATTACTGCCTTCATAGATTGCTCCTCCAAAACAAAGCACTTAACTACAAAGAGGTCTCTAGATGGTCAGGACCCCTCCCCCCCACACAAGGTCATCAACACCCCACAGGCACACATGACCCCACAGGCACACATGACCACCATCAACACTCCCACAGGTACACATGACCATCATCAACACCCCCACAGGTACACATGACCACCATCAACACCCCTATAGGTACACATGACCACCATCAACGCCCCCACAGGTACACATGACCACCATAAACACCCCCACAGGCACACATGACCACCATCAACACCTCCACAGGTACACATGACCACCATCAACACCCCCACAGGTATACATGACCACCATCAACACCCCCACAGGTACACATGACCACCATCAACACCCCCACAGGTACACATGACCACCATCAACACCCCCACAGGTACACCCCAACCATTCACACACCTGTCATCTGTCGTCTTCACTGTGTTCCAAGGAATGAAAGTAGTAAGTTGATTAGATTCGAAGTACAACCGCGCGTGGAAAAATTATTTTCAGCGATAATAATAATAATTATTATTATTATTATTTCATACAACATATACATAAGATACACCTGAAAAAGTTAAACTCCATGTACACCCTAACTATTAACACTATAGCTACAAGGAAAACAATACATGTACACTAGAGATGGATTGGGCTAGTACCCAACTGGTCTTTGGGTAAGCCGGCAGCCTTTGACTTGTCTGTGACGTCACCGCTTAACTCCAATGTTTTACTTGAAGCGGGACTAGCAGCAGGTCAGGCTGCCAGAGCTACTGAGCTGAGAAAGCATGAAGAAAGTGATGCCAAATGCAAGGAGCTAGGGTGGGTTTGTGTCCCCATGGTGGTTGAGGCATATGGTGCTTGGGGGACAGAAGCAATGGAGTCTTTGGCACTTCTGGCCTCTTGCCTTGCGACCAGCTGCAACAGGGCTAAGGCTGTGGTCCTAGCTGAGCTATATGGCAGGCTGAACCTCTGCTTAGTTAGAGCCAACGCTGTAGCCATCCTCTCCAGATGTTTTGTACCAGACCAGTAGTAATAATAGGGTGTATTTATGTATTATTATTGATACTACATGTATTGTGGAATAATAATAAAAATAAAAAGTAAAAAATAATAATACTAACATACATTATAAACTAACACAACCTAACATATACAATGTACTGGCACACTAACACACTCGATCACTCACACACAGAACTAAAAGTCATCTAAACCATCAGAGGAACTTAATGTTCCCAAGACGGAGGTAGAATTTCCTCTCTGGATTGCCACAGAAAGGCACTGGAGTAAGAACTGGTAGGATTGTGAGTCTCCAGTGGTTTGGTGCAGACGATGGCCAAGGTCCTTAAGAAAGGACAATGTTTCAGCACCAAACACACCAAGAGACTCACATGCTTATTTTTTTCTTACAACTCCTGTTGGTAAGCGTGCATTGCAAGCGAAGCCGCTGGGGCTTAGTTTAGGTTTAGGGTTAGAGTTAGGGTTGAATTGAGAGATCAGCATAACAAATCCAGCTAGATCCAGATGTATTTCGTTTTCCCGTTTTCAGGGATGGCCGATGGGACCATACATCCAGATCTAGCTGGATTTGTTAACAGATCAGCCGACTGTTCCCCGCGGTGTAACCCTAACCCTAACCCTAACCCTAACCCTAACCCTAACCCTTTCTACACGCTTATCTACAGCTACGTGTATTGTTCATATATACGCAGCAGCTGCTATTAGACGGTAATCTAAAACCAAGCAACGTATGCGCGCGCTCCCTTGCCTTAATCTACCTGAGAGGCCTATATACTCAGATTACACATAAGGGGAATCTAAGAGTTCTATAGATTGCAAGGAATACACTAAGCCATATCAGGACCCACGTTAGTGGGTCCTATGTAGGATTGGCTTTAGTAGGCGTGGTTTTCGATTGATCGTTTTAAAACGGTAACGAAGCGTTGCCTTTACTCGCCAGCTCGCATATAATCCATCACAAACATGACAGATATGCACATATAACGTGAGCTTCACTAAACAGTGCCGTTTTACTTTACTTGGAGTTACAAGTCGTTACCAAAATTCAGCCATTTAATTTTTGTTCATCTCCTCCTCCTCCATCTTCCGTTCATCACGTATAACTATGGTTATAATTATGATATCAATGATAATTAAAACAGGCTGTTATATTTTAAAATTCTTATTTTAAAAGTATGAAATAATTGTTATTACCTGCTTTCCATCATCAGCTTTTTGTTTAAACATGTCATCGATTTTGCTGAAAGTTTCCAAATCCTTGGCACGTTTTAAATGGTCGGATCCACCAAGGTGACACACGATGTCTCTTTCACCCTGATGATCAAAGCTAAACACTCTGGAGCAGACACTGCACTCTGCCTGGGTCTCAGACTTTTGTGTGAT
This sequence comes from Spongilla lacustris, assembly GCA_949361645.1. Lineage (NCBI taxonomy): Eukaryota > Metazoa > Porifera > Demospongiae > Spongillida > Spongillidae > Spongilla > Spongilla lacustris. Next base: position 10,243,854 of record OX442416.1, on the reverse strand, counting down.
GCAAGGGTATTTTGATGCCTAGACTTGTTGCCATTTTGTTTTATAATGCTGACTGGCTCGCTTCTTTGGTGGGGTATCAGCAGACCAGTGTGCCTCACGGTTGCCCTTATTATCATCGGAAGAGCCAATTAGATCAGCCATCTTGTCAGGACTGGATCATCGCCCATACCGTTGATACCATAATCATAAGAGCCATCTAGATTCGCAGCGCACGTGAGATTGTACGACGTTTAATCTATGGGGGGGGGGGGGTAGCCGTACTCAGACCCAAACGTACGTAAGCATTATATAATACTGTACGCGATAATGCTTATGTACGTTTGGGTCTGTGTACGAGACTAGGAGGGGGATTATGCGTGAGAATGGACATGGCTAGCGGGAGTGCGGGAGAGTGGCTGTAAATGCGTGAGTCACCCGCGAAATGCGTGAGAGTTGGCAGGTATGCAAACTTTTCACCGTTTGAAAGTTATATGACGCGTCACAGGCTATATTAAAACTATAAGAAAATTCAAAATTTAATCTGGGCACTAATCTGTTAATTTACTGTTGCCAGGCTACACACAATTAACGTAATACATCTACATGTATAAGCAGCTGCAGACACGTTTACAGCAGGCAGTTCTAATTCAGCAAAGGTGACCAAGCCAATAAAAACGGCTCGTTAACAAAGATAACACTGAGTTGAAGATACATGTATCCGAAGAATAAAGGTAGGCCTATCAATAAAATTATCGAGGGGGGGAGTGCTGTCCGCCTTCGGCCGATTCAACGAGCGGGGGGTGCTGTCCACCATCGGCCGATTAAACGAGCAGGGGAGGGGGGGGGGGGGGGGGGGGGGGGGGGAGGCTGTCCGCGTAAACTGCGTGCAAAAAAAAACAACCCTCAACCCCCACCCCCCCCCCCCCCCCCCCCCCCCCCCCCCCCCCCCCCCAGCCCAGGGGAGATTAAGCATTATTAAGCCATATATTACTGAGCACTCCTGGCAGAGAAAAAAAAATTAGGGGAACAAGTAAATCAAAAACTTCTCTATCAAGAAAGTGATTGGTGGGATGTAGGATTGGTGACTGTGAGTTGTAGGATCCTACCAAACCTCACGTTAACATACTGTACCTTGTTTCCTTGCTTTTTGCCCACCAATCACTTTCTCGATAGAGAAATTTTTGATTTACTTGTATTATATTGAACACTCCTGGCAGAGAAAAAAAATTAGGGGAACAAGTAAATCAAAAACTTCTCTATCGAGAATGTGATTGGTGGTATGTAGGATTGGTGGTGCAAAAAGCAAGGAAACAAGGTACAGTATGTTAAAGTGATGTTTGGTAGGATCCTACAACTATTACAGTCCTACATTTGCAAATAGGCTTCTTTATTTGCAAATTCAGGACTGTGAGTTGTAGGATCCTACCAAATCCTACTTTAACACAAGATATAAAAAACATTCTCTCTGAGAAAGTTAGTGGTATATAGGATTTAAAGGCAATGGTGGTGTAAAAAGAAAGGGAACAAGGGATTCAGTGGAGATACAATGATTATTCCTATATTTAGCACTGTATAGAATGTCATTACAATATGTTGCTAATTCTTTTTACACCACCATTGCCTTCAAATCCTATATACCACTAACTTTCTCAGAGAGAATGTTTTTTATATCTTGTTTCATTCATTTTTTTAAATAAGTGACTACTAGTACATGTGTACATGTAAGAAGTAAATACGATTGTACGATAAAATCCAGCCGTTGCCATGTTTATTGCCTAGCAACACAATGTTTACAGTTATGTAGCATTTGCAGCTGTTCCATTAGTTCGATACTCACGCGCCAAGCTTTCCCTCTTAGAAGCTCGTTTCTCGTCTGAGCTCAGTTCATAACGTCGCTTCTTAGACGCAACATAATTCTTTTCCTGTTAATTGCCACCTCTTAGAAGCTTGGTTCGACTCCAGATTTGCTCTGTACATATCACGAACAGACGCCCGCCTTTGTTCAGCATCAGCATCGTACCGAACTCGGGAGGACTCTAACTCATAGTCTCGGTTTAGGAGGTATTCCTCTCGTCGCTTAGCTTTCCTCTTTCGTAGCCGTAAAGGTATTTTGACAACTTTGCTAGCTAAAAGTGGTGTGCAAAACCTAAAAACGCAAATGAAACTCACACCTGTTCCATGCCAATCTTTCACAATACACAATTCTGCAACATTGTCATGGAAACGGTTTTGTTTTTAATATAGCGATTATGTACTTATATTTTGGCGCGCGAGAACAGCTGCTGATTACGTATATTGGTTACATGCTTTATTTATATATCTGATACCTGAAGATGTATTGTCAGATTTTTCTACGATTTTTGGTGTAGCTGGCGCTCTTTAAAGCCTTTCCTATCTCGAGTTATACTCACCCATAAAGACGACGACGACGACGACGACTATAGACAAATTACGGTCAGGGAACGAGAACTACGACCGTTTTTGTTCTCTTAAAGTAAAATGTCTGGCGACTTGAACAAAACATGAAAATGATCGTCTTTCCATTGTGGATCGATAGCAATTACACTATCCGTTTCTCGGTTCGTGAGTTATACGCGGGACGCGTTTTTTTAATGATATTCATGATACGGCACAAATCCTATATGAGAGTTACTGCCGTAACTCTCGATACTGCATCTTGTTTCCTTGCTTTTTGCACCACCAATCCTACATCCCACCAATTACTTTTTCGATAGAGAAGTTTATGATTTACTTGTTAGAATACAGATCCCTTGCTAATAATCATTTCCTGACACACTGGCACAGTTCACTGCTAGAAACGAAGTACTATCGATCAGTAGCATGTTGGTAGTAGGTGTTAGATGTGGATTGACATCAGAAAATGTTTTCTCAAAATGGCATCCAAGAAACCATTAACTCTACAGAGCCGCCGGAAGGAGTCGACAATTGGGGCGGCTCATTAATATTCATGACTTAATTATCACGCTTATCGATACCAAAAGTTAGATAATTCCCGTACAATAATCATTTTCCTTAAATTCAGACCCAAATACTTGTCTCCTACATGTATGCAATGAATTCGTAAATTTAGAACTTTGTAAAATTCTATCCAGCAATTAAATCTCGTAGATATGAAGGATTTCTCTAACCCTTTGGGTGCCAAGGGCATATTTATATATCACAGTCCAATGTCCATGATATCAGGACATACATGTAAATGGATGTACATCAATAATGGAGCTCCATATGCATTCTGTTCTTGAAGATGGATGCAATGAGTTTAGTAGGAGGAATATGGTACATGCATAAACTAATCATGGCAAGTAGTACAACTCTTCACATTTCAGCAACACTACATAAACTGTTGCCAGTGCACCCCACAGGTCATATGCTATGTGTGCACATTTTTGATGTGGGAGAAACTAACGCAAGTATAGTTATCAGCAATTGTCAGTTTGTGGAGCAAATCATATACATGTACAGTACTTGAGTGCATGACATGCAAACATTATTTGATACATGTAATGTACATGCACAAGGTATACCATGTACATAATTATATCATTATTATACACATCTGGCAGACAGGCACCCAAAGAGTTGGGGAAGTTGGGGTAGTAAATAATTATTCTTGTAATTATTCTTGTAAGTCATGACACACGAAAAGCAGAAAGCTTGAGCACGATTAACATCGTAATGTAGCCATGGCCACCTTTAATTCGAACCACTGAGCTTAGAACGAGCGCTTCACGACTGATAATTTCCCATGCAAATTCACGCTGGGGAAAGCTAAAGTTCAAAGGCTGGTGTGCCTTGTCACTGATTTCGGGTAGCGGCAACTTGCTGCAAGACATGTACACTATTCTGAATCGGTACGAAAAAAAAAAAAAAAAAAAACGGCGAAAGTATTACCAGCTGTGTGTAGTTAATTAAAGTTATTAATGTACTCAATAAAAAGTGGGGCGGCTCTAGCCGCCCCAGCCGCCCCGGCTCCGGCGGCCCTGCTCTAATGTTGGATCTTGCTTCAATGTGCTTCAATGTTGATGGCAGAGGCAAGTCTAACCGTTTCTCCAATAACTGGTTGTAGGGTTGGTTCCATTGATCTATTTATAAATGCGCGGATAGTCTGTCTGTCTGACTGTGTTCGTTTTTTGAGCGTTTGGCTGGACCATTTGGACAAAAGTGGACTCTTTAGACTCCTTTTGACGATGCGCGGACAGTGACGGGCTTACTTCTTTAATTTCACAACTTGATATCATTAAATGGCGCTCTTTTAAGTATCGAATATTTAATCACCGGTTGTCCCGTTGCTATGTATTTGTCTGTCTGTGTATGTTCTTTTTGAGCGTTTGGCTGGGCCAATTTACTTTTTCAAAACTCCTTTCAACGATGCACAGACAGTGCACGGCTGTTTGCGGCTGGAAACCTAGTTTATAAATAGGATTTTACGGTATTAGTTTACATCCTCTTAGCAACCAGCCTAGCAACCTAGTATGCTTCGAAAAGCTCGATGTGTCTGGTATCGGGTGGCAGTGTATAAGATTTGGCAAATAGCATGTTGTGGGGCAGTCTTAGATGGATTTCGTGTCCCAAACACGCAACTTCAGTTTTTGGTTCCTGTCTACGGCGCAAGTATTAGTTGTGTTACGTTTACAGCGAGCGATTAGAGTGGTGTCCATAAAAGGTCACTTTTTCAGCTTCATGCAGTTTTCCCAGCGATTCTGCCTACATATTCGGGTTCCTGTGTCATTATTCAACACATAAAAAGTAACCAGGTATAATGAATGTTTTTTTCTCGTATTCTACAATATGGCAAAAAATGTTGACTTTCGCGTAGTTTGTGCTGAAAGTAGCCGTTTGCTTGTACCGTATAGTCACATAATGGAGGAACATGCAGACCTTTTAGCAAGGCTATGCAGTATTTGTGCTGTCACAGAGGCTGCATATTACATTAGGCATTAATGGAAGAAGAAACCATTTATTGAATGTTAAAAATGAGGCTACCCTGGCTCATACAAGGCTCATACTGGCTTATGTACCAGGCTCATACTGGCTCACACTAAGGCTACTGGCTCATACTGCATGATACTAAGGATACTGGCTCAATGGCTCATACTAAGAATATTGGCTCATATGAAAGTGGGATACTGGTCACGTGTCATACCAAGGCTACTGGCTCCCACTAAAGCAACTGGCTCATACTAAGGTACTAGCTCATACCCACACACACACACACACACACACACACACACACACATACACACAAAACATATACTTATTGACCGGCACACACACACATAAACACACAAAAACACACACATACACACTCATACACATAAAAATCGCTCCTACTATGGATACTGGTTGACAGCTCATGGCTCATACTAATACTAAGGCTACTTGCTCATATTGAGGATACTGACTCATAACACCCACAGACACAGAAAAACATATTCACCAGCACACACATCACCTCAGTTCATCCTTTCACACATCACCCGCAGCATCCACACATCACCCTAATCCTTCCACACATCACCTCACACCTCCACACATCACCCTCACCCTCCACACATCACTCTCACCCTCCACACATCACCCTCTCCCTCCACACATCACCCTCTCCACACATCACTCATCCTTCCAAACATCACCCTCACCCTCCACACATCACCCTCATCCTCCACACATCACCCTTACCCTCCACACATCACCGTCACCCTTTCACACATCACCCTCACCCTCCACACATCACCCTCATCCTCTACACATCACCCTCACCCTTTCACACATCACCCTCACCCTCCACACATCACCCTCATCCTTCCACACATCACCTCACACCTCCACACATCACCCTCACCCTCCACACATCACCCTCACCCTTCCACATATCACCCTCACCCTCCACACATCACCCTCTCCACACATCACTCATCCTTCCACACATCACCCTCACCCTCCACACATCACCCTCTCCGCACATCACCCTCACCCTCCACACATCACCCTCACCCTCCACACATCACCCTCATCCTTCCACACATCACCCTCACCCTCCACACATCACCCTCTCCACACATCATCCTCACCCTTCCACATATCACCCTCACCCTCCACACATCACCCTCACCCTCCACACATCACCCTCTCCACACATCACTCATCCTTCCACACATCACCCTCACCCTCCACACATCACCCTCATCCTTCCACACATCACCCTCACCCTCCACACATCACCCTGTCCACACATCACCCTCACCCTTCCACATATCACCCTCACCCTCCACACATCACCCTCACCCTCCACACATCACCCTCTCCACACATCACTCATCCTTCCACACATCACCCTCACCCTCCACACATCACCCTCTGCACATCACCCTCACCCTTCCACACAACACCCTCACCCTCCACACATCACCCTACCCCTCTATACATCACCCTACCCCTCTATACATTACCCTCATCCTTTTACACACACCCTCACCCTTCCACACATCACCCTCATTCTTCCACACCTCCCCCTCCCCCTCCACACATCACCCTCACCCTCTCCACACATCACTCTCATCCTTCATGCAAATATTAGTATGGTTACTGATGTTGAAATAAATGCACTAGGTATGTTTTAAAAATCTTTATCTACTGAAATGATATCAACAATATTATACAGTTCTACCAAATTTATTTTCCCACTTCTACAGTAACCTCTAAAATGTTCATACTGGCTTCACATGTGGTACCCTTATTTAAAAGATGGTGTATTGGCTTTGGCTTTTTAGCTAGGGAGCAGGGTATTGAAACTTTCAGGGTATTTGGGTATTAACCCATACTTCATTACCCTTGTTTGCACATATGACTCCATAAAGCACCAATTAATGTAACTTCTAGGCCTGAAGTAAAACACTACAGCAAGAAAAGTAAGCTGTTGTAGGTGATTATAACGTCAACTACATTACTCATTTCTTTGTAGGCCCTACTGGCCATGGTATATTATAAATCAATAATTGTATTTCAGCTGGGATGATACCTGAACGAACCTATACAGTAATGTACACCTTTATGTGCGATATGTTACATTTTATGATTTAAAAGTAATAAAAATAATGAGTATTTCATGACTTTTAGGTGGCTGCATTGGATTTGTAATATACGGATTAAAAAAAGGATTCATAACAGTTGCTATGCATATTCTGGCAGACCATATGGCAAGCCTTTTAGTTTCTTTAATCATTTTCTTAGGAAAACTGCATAATTGAAATACGTTTCGCGCTTTAAGGTCCAACAACGCGTGAATTAGTACAAATTTGAAATTAATTAAATCAGAGCCAGAGGACTGCTCCATACACCTTATAAGTTTTGAGGTGTGGCTATACTCCCATGTGCTGGTAATACATTGGGAAGTGACGGGCATCCATGGTATCTAAGGAGGTTGCTAGGGGAAAATTTTACGCGGCGCGCGCGTACTAAGTTTCCACCGATTCAATGCAATAAAACAGCCGTGAGTGACGGGCTCTATTCCTGCTGTTGATATCGTATAAATGGTGCTAATTCCCCTCCCCTCCCCTCCCCTCCCCTTGCATGTTATTTTGAAGAGGTATTGGGTCACTTTAAACCATGTGACAAAAAAAATACATGCGAAGCTGCAACAGGCATCTAGTACTTCAAAGTGGTGGTTTATGTACAGTGGTGTTCACCGAAAGAGGGGGAAAAATGCAATAATGCACATTTTTGATAATATCTCATAAATGGTATACAATTATATCATGCCAATTACATTGTTAGATTCAGCATCTACTTCTGAACAATTACATTCACTTTAATTCAATTATAACTTGTAAACAACTGCTGGTCAGGTTGGATGTTCAAGGCTATATATAACTCCTCTATTCTTTGCAGTTTAGCTACCAAATATTTTTGTATGTACCCAATACTGGTGAGTGCCTGTAGTGTTGTGTTGAACTCTTAAGTCTCACTCGCTGTGGAGATTGGTAGGAAAGTATCACTTTTCAGAGGGAGGCGGGGTCTTCATATGAATTCAGACAAATTAGTTTGATTTAAGGGTTAAAATTTACTTTTTCGAAATGAGAGGTGCCTGAGGTATCCACATCATATTATTTGGCAGCATACTATCGACATTAAACAATTCATATATTAAATATCACATTTTAAATAGCAAAAAAAAAAATCCATGAAATGCTAAAAAGCCTAACATTGGAAGGCATTTTTCACCCGTTTTTAGGATTTCTCCGTATATCATAGTTTGTAATGAGTACGGGATAAATAACCACCATAAATACATACAAGAATAAGAACCAAAAGTATTAAAAAAACATAAACAGGTTGCACAACTTAGTCCATGTAACTGGGGAGCCCAGCTCCGGCATTAATGTCCATCACTCTCCTCCCCATTTCCTTCTAGAGCCATGCAGACAAAGATTAGTTGCCCTAAGAATGGCAAGGGACATCTGTGCTCTGACCCAACAGCATAAAAACGTAGTAAAGAATCATAATATTTGCGTTCGTAAGCACTGTACGTAACTTTTAAAAGGATTTCTACATATAGTATACCAATCTCCACAGTGAGTGAGACTTATAAGCTCAACACAACACTATAGGTACTCACCTGTATTGGTTACGTACAAAAAAAAATTGGTAGCTTAACTGCAAAGAATAGAGGTGTTTACTATGGTGCATTGTTTTGTTTACAAGTTATAACTGAATTAGAGTGAATGCCTCTGTTCAGAAGTAGATGCTGAATCTAAAAATGTAATTGGCATGATACAATTGTATATCATTCACGAGATATTCTCAAAAATGTGCATCATTACATTTTTCCCCTCTTTCGGTGAACACCACTCTACATCACTGCATCAATTAATTAAGTTTTCAGTATTCAACTTCATAAAATTAATTATACATACTAACAGGTACATATATGGATTTAAAAAGTTGTACGTTTTCCTAGTATATACATGTAGATGATACATGTACCAAACCAAATTGTTGTGTACCTATGTACTTACGTTTCTACTCACATGACAGGTTATAATAAAAATTTGCAAAATTGCATTATTTCATTTAGTATTGAGTTACTAAACCTAAAATCTTGATTCTCAGGTCTTGGTTTTGGAAAGTTTTTATCACCTAATATCCTCAACAATAACATCTTTTGCTGATAAGAATTTCACCAATATACTCGTTTCATTACATATACATGTATGTACAACTCAAATTTCTGCCAAATGATACCAATAATTGTGCAGTACAATATGAATGGACCTGACAGCTTCCTACTGTGTGACCTACATGTACAGACAAGATCGTATTATATACCCTGCTATACATTTACTTATTGCAAATTTGGTGCTACATGTATACATTTACTTTTTGCAAATTTCGATATCCCACCTGGTTAGAACTGTACTTATCTTGAAGTTTATTAGGTATCTAAGCATGTATGTATACATACGAGTGTCAAAAGCATTTCAAATACAGTTTGAGTTCTGTAGGTATTGAATTGTATATATTGCTGAAAAAAAAAATCGTATGTGCACATTTTCCCGCTCGATTTGCGCAGATTATTTAGGCAAACCGCACTATGAATAGACCCTTTTCATTGCGTGAGCAATGACATTAAAATTATTTGTTGTCCGCCATCTTGGTGCGCAAGATACATAGGACGGTATGGGCAAAACAAAGCTTTTGGTTATTACTGTACGTTCACAGTAAGTGATTATGGGTTTGGTTTTATTTTATTACAGTGGGCACTGACATCATTCCATGGTAAGAATATAAAAGTATTACGATACCCAAAACAGGCATAAAGAATAACAAAACTGTTAATTGCCCATACCATTCTATAGTAAATTGAGCACCAAAATGGCGGACAGCTTTGAATATGAATGAATTAACCTCAAATGAATTTCATTCAATTATTACTTCATGTGATTTTTGATGTCATATGAAAGAGGTCTATGGGAGATGGGTAACAATACTGTTCAGGGGCGAATACAGGGGGGGGGGGGGTTGGAGGTTGCAACCCCTCTTTTGTCCAAAAACCTTGTTTTTTGCACGCACGTGGACAGCACCCTCCCCCCTCCTCTCGTTTAATCGGCCGAAAGTGGACAGCACCCCCCCCTCCCCGCTCGTAGAATCAGCCAAAAGCGCGGACAGCCCCCCCCCCCCTCCCCCCCGCTCGTCTTATTCTCGTCTTATTATTCATTAACAACCCCCCTTTGTCTGAAATCCTGTATCCGCCCCTGTCGTTGCTAGTCTCGGAAGCCAGGCTACTTCGACGCTCACGCACTATGACGTGGACTGGGGATTAGCACGAGAAGTTCTTCTCGTGCTAGTTCCCAGTCCATGTTATAGTACGTGAACTTCGAAGTATGCCTGGCTTGCGAGACTATATCGTTGCCACATCCTGAAGGCTGCGCTATAGTAGGGATTGCAACAGCAAAGTGCTAATAGGGCATTCCCTACTATGATAAAGCTGCAGTTTGAAAAGAACGCTTAACAAATGAATCATGCAAGTTGATGCAACTACTTGAAACATTGTTCTCTAATCTATTATCAATGCCCCACCCATTTAGGTATTCTTGCATGTAGTTATTCATTGAGACGCGTAAATTTAACTCACTCACCAAATGACAAAGTCGCCTTCTTATCGAACCGCTTCATTATCTGTTCCACTTGAACACTGTACTATGTGAAGTTTCTGACGTCATTATCTTGCACTACACTAAATATCGAGTCTAAAATCCGCTTATCGGGTCTTGCAGTAGCATCGCGCGCAATACAAATGCACTCCACAAATTTCAAAAAGGTCTCAAAGTCTTGATTTCGTAAATAACCAATGACTTTTTTTATCCAGTCCTTTGTATTGCACAGTCTGTCCAAAGAGGGCGGGATGACGCCGCGTTCTAACAGTATGGGTCGCACTTCAATCGGAATTTTGCTACATATCTCCCTTTGCAGAGCGTTGAAGACATGGTGATGGCACTGAGACATCACAGTACAGTAGTAAGTTGCGCACGAGAACGAAATGAAAACGAGAGAAGCTCTTCCTCGTCCCCAGTCGATCATTGTCACATGGCGATAAGGTTTTGATTTCACTGTATTTTTTGCTGTGAATGGTAATGATTACAGCTAAGGATGCAAGGTATATTAATATTCTTTTTCAAGCTTCTTGATTTGTTACATGTACTTCATTGCCCCACGCTACTCGAGGTTTGATTATTATGTTTCTTGACATACACATGTATATATAGAATTTGTACAAGATTCATATAATGCATGCCGATCGACCGCGGCAGAGTATTGAAATAATTTTTTCATTGTGTCGATAGCCGCTGCCTTAGACACCTTATATTCATTCCTTTGATATCTTATCCTGCTGTAAATTTTGGTTTCAGGGGGCAGGATAAAGGGGTGGAGGGGTGGGATCAGGGCCAGGTTTGAATATCATTATACACACGTGTTGTTAAAGCTCTTGTGCGCACTGATCAGTCTATGGTTAGTCGATCATCATAATTCTTTGCCAAATTCCTCACACATTTGTTGGAAGGAGTACAACAAAGGATCAATATGGCATTGGGTTAACATCTAAGCTTTGGCCCATAAAACCGCGAATGCTTATGTAATGGTCTGAGTACGAAACTAGGACGCGTAAACCATGCATGCGTCCACCCAGGCCCTGCAGCTGTGGTAAAAATTCCTGACTTGTTATGCATGGGCGGCCTTAGTCTCGAACATATATGTCTATAGTACGTCCGAGTAGGAGACTAGGCCGGCTGAGCTATCCTTCGTTCGACGACCAATGATAAAGCTAGCCTGGCTGAGTCTGTAATGTTTTGATGTTTGTCGTGTAGCTTTCGCTGGTCTATATGATTGTGTCTGCTTACTACTACCATTACATACTGAATGTGAGCGGAAATAATTTGAACCGAGTGATTTATTCACCATCACACAAATTCAATTAATTACAATAACGTAATAGTTATGGGATGGTGTCTGTTCCGCAAAAATATTGTCAGTTACACTGTGTACCGAATTGAAACATATACAATTACATTTCTATATTATGATTATTGTATATATCAGTATTGCTAACCAGACCCTCTGTCATCCAAGCTATGACATCATTATGCTCTATCCCAGGAGAGCATCTAGAGCTAGTAGATACACACAAGGTGATCATTGTTTCTACACTGTGTGCAAGGCATTGAGGTTCATTCATATTAAAAGCACAGCTATTGAAGTGCATGCATGCATGCAGAGAAGTGCAGTGGAAACATGTGCAACCGTGATATGCTAAGATTAATAGATGAGAGGGTGTACTTGTGGGGATCCAACTGAGGTTCGTACTGCCCCAAACTTTCGTAGGTCGATTTTTAAAACTAGTCGCGTTCCCAGACTCGATCACTTACGAATTGTACATTATAGGATGATGGTCTGGGAACAAGAGCATCTGAAAAATGCACGCTAACCTAATCAGCAGCTTCGAAAAAAGTATACAACAAGGCTGTGCATGGTGGATTTTGTAATGTGTTTGGGTTTCGTAAAACGGACCTCTGAGAGTTTAGAAGTTATTTGGGAGGGAGGGCTTAAATTTTCCGTTTGCATGCAAGGCTGCCCTAATTAAGGAGACTGAAGTACGCAACTTTAATTGCATATCCTTGGCTGCATGCAAGCAAGGTCTAAATGTATTACTTGTGACAGTACTGATTCATGAAACAGCATGTGGTGATGATATGTACATGTACTTGTATGTATTTAGCATTGATTAAAGCTGCAATGTGGCTGCGGCCTATAGCCCATGCAGACCCGACCAGGGAGCTAATACATCATTCCCTCATATAAACCCAAATGTCCCAATAGTTTGGTGGGAGGCCCACCTGAAATCTTGGATCCTCCCCCAGTTAGGCCTGAGGACCCCCACGTGTTTATGCATTAAAAGATGGGCGACGAGTTTCCTACTCCACGGAGATCTTCTGCCATGTTCATATACCATCGCCAGCTGATGCTATGGGGTGGTTTAACACAAGTGTTCATCGGAGAAGGAAAAGAGCAATTTATGTATGAAACCGACATACCAGGTAAATTACTGTACTTGTATATGCCACACACAGTAAAGATTTATAAAGAAAATATAAAACAAGTTGCACAACTTAGTCCATGTAACTGGGGAGCCCAGCTCCGGCATTAATGTCCATCGCTTTCCTCCATTTCCTTCTAGAGCCATGCAGACAAAGATTAGTTGCCCTAAGAATGGCAAAGGACATCTTTGCTCTGAACTAACAGCGTAAAAAGGTAGTAAAGAACGTATTTTCGTTCGTAAGCACTGTACGTAACTTTTAAAAGCATTTATACATATAGAATTTACTACCAATCTCCACAGTGAGTGAGACTTATAAGCTCAACACAACACTATAGGTACTCACCTGTATTGGTTACGTACAAAAAAAAATTGGTAGCTTAACTGCAAAGAATAGAGGTGATTACTATGGTGCATTGTTTTGTTTACAAGTTATAATTGAATTAAAGTGAATGTCTCTGTTCAGTAGATGCTGAATCTAAAAATGTAACTTGCATGATACAATTGTAAACCATTCATGAGATATTATCAAAAATGTGCATCATTACATTTTTTGCCGCTTTCTGTGTACACCACTCTACATCACTGTATCAATTAATTAAGTTATCAGTATTCAGCTTCATAAAATTAATCATACATATTAACAGGTACATATATAGATTAGAAAAGTTGTACGGTTTCCTAGTATATATATATGTACATGTACATGAATCATATACCATACCATATTGTTGTGTACTTGCATGACAGGTTGTAATAAAAATGTGCAAAATTTAATTAAAGTATTGAGTTACTAAACCTAAAATCTTGATTTTCAGGTCTTGGTTTTGGAAAGTTTTTATCACCTAATAATGCATCCTCAACAATAACATCTTTTGCTGATGAGAATTTCACCAATTTAATTACATATATGTACAACTCACATTTCTGCCAAATTATAGCAATAATTATAATTGTGCAGTACAATATGAATGGACCTGACAGCTTTCCACTTTGACCATTATACATGCATGAAGCAAGGAGTGTGTGAGAGCCATTACATGAAGCAAGGAGTGTGTCAGAGCCATTATGAAGCAAGGAGTGTATATATGTGGGGGGACGGTGACTTGGAGTGCACCACACACAAGAGGGGTGTAGTTAGGTTACCTTCTTCAATCAGCTTGCCCTGGTCATCCAGCATCCCTTCCACCTCACAGCCCCTCACATACACCACACCCACTTGTGGAACAAAGGGTCTGGACCAGTCAAAGGCTTGATTCAGGTCCATTTGAGCACGCACCGTTATCAGAAAGCACACATCATGCTTTGATGTACAGACAAGATCGTATTAAAAACCCTGCTAAACACATTTACTTATTGCAAATTTGGTGCTATACATTTACTTATTGCACATTTCGATATCCCACCTGGTTGGAACTGTACTTATCAATAAGTTTATTAAGTATCTAAGTATGTATGTACATGGATACATACGAGTGTCAAAAGCATTTCAAATATGGTTTGAGTTCTGTAGGTATTGAATTGAATTTGTATATATCGCTGATTAAAAAAAAAAAAAAAAAAACATATCGTATGTGCACACTTTCCCGCTCGATTCTCGCGGATTATTTAGGCAAACCGCACTATATATGGGAGACCTGACGGGTAACAATATCGTTGCTACATGTAGTCTCGCAAGCCAGACTACTTCGACGCTCACATACTACGACGTGGACTGGGGATTAGCACGAGAAGTACTTCTCGTGCTAGTCCCCAGTCCACGTCATAGTACGAAGTACTCCTGGCTTGCGCAGGGCCGCCGGAGCCGGGGCGGCTGGGGCGGCTAAGGCCGCCCCACTTTTGTATTGGGTACATTCATAACTTTAATTAACTTAGACAGCTGGTAATTCTTTGTGTACCGATTCAGAATAGTGCACATGTCTTGCAGCAAGTCCGAAATCAGTGACAAGGCACACCAGCCTTTGAACTTTAGCTTTCCCCAGCGTGAATTTGGGAAATCATCGGTCGTGAAGCGCTCGTTCCAAGCCCAGGCCAGTGGTTCCAAAGGTGGCCATAGCTACATTACAATGTTAATCGGGATCAAACTTTCTGCTTTTTGTGTGTCATGGCTAAGGAAAATGATAGTTGTACGGGAGTTATCTAACTATTGATATTGATAAGCGCGCGCGATAATAAATCATGAATAATCATATTAATGAGCCGCCCCAACTGTCGATTCCTTCCGGCGGCTCTGCAATGCGAGACTATATCGGTGCCACAAGAGCAAAAGTGCTAATAGGGCATTCCCTACTATGATAAAGCTGTAGATTGAAAAGAACGCTTAACAAATGAATCATGCAAGTTGATGCAACTACGACATTGTTCTTTAATCTATTATCAATGCCCCACCCATTTTGGTATTCCTACATGTACCGGTATATTCTTTTCTATTCATCTGGGTTATTCATTGAGACGTGCAAGTTTAACTCACTCTCGAACTGCTTCATTATCTGTTCCACTTGAACACTGTGCTTTGTGGAGTTCCTGGCGTCAAAATCTTGCACTACACGAAATATTGAGACTAAAATCCGCTTATCGGGTCTTGCAGTAGCATCGCGCGCAATACAAATGCACTCCAAAAATTTCAAAAAAGTCTCAAAGTCTTTATTTCGCAAGTAGCCAATGACTATTTTTATCCAGTCCTTTGTACTACACAGTCTGTCCAAAGAGGGCGGGATGACGCCGCGTTCTAACAGTATGGGTCGCACTTCAATCGGAATTTTGCTACATATCTCCCTTTGCAGAGCGTTGAAGACATGGTGATGGCACTGAGACATCACAGTACAGTAGTAAGTTGCGCACAAGAACGAAATGAAAACGAGAGAAGCTCTTCCTCGTCCCCAGTCGATCATTGTCACATGGCGATAAGGTTTTGATTTCACTGTATTTTTTGCTGTGAATGGTAATGATTACAGCTAAGGATGCAAGGTATATTAATATTCTTTTTCAAGCTTCTTGATTTGTTACATGTACTTCATTGCCCCACGCTACTCGAGGTTTGATTATTATGTTTCTTGACATACACATGTATATATAGAATTTGTACAAGATTCATATAATGCATGCCGATCGACCGCGGCAGAGTATTGAAATAATTTTTTCATTGTGTCGATAGCCGCTGCCTTAGACACCTTATATTCATTCCTTTGATATCTTATCGTGCTGTAAATTTTGGTTGCAGGAGGCAGGAGGAAGGGGTGGAGGGGTGGGATCAGGGCCAGGTTTGAATATCATTATGCACACGTGTTGTTAAAGCTTTTTGTGCGCACTGATCAGTCTATGGTTAGTCGATCATCATAATTCTTTGCCAAATTCCTCGCACATTTGTTGGAAGGAGTACAACAAAGGATCGATATGGCATTGGGTTAACACCTGAGCTTTGGCCCATAAAACCGCGAATGCCTACGTAATGGTCTGGGTACGAATCTAGGACGCGTAAACCATGCGTCCACCCAGGCCCTGCAGCTGTGGTAAAAATTCCTGACTTGTTATGCACGGGCGGCCTTATAGTCTCGCACATATATGTCTAGTAAGTTCGACCATACATGTAGAGTTTCTCTCAACTATCTATGGTACGACGACCAATATGATAAACCTAGCCCGGCTGAGTCTGTCAGTAATGTTTTGAATTTTGTCGTATAGCTTTCGCTGTCTATATCATTGTGACTGCTTACTACCGGTACTACCATTACATACTGAATGTGAACCGAGTGATTTATTCATCATCACACAAATTCGGTTAATTACAATAAAAACTGTTATGGGATGGATCCGGAAATTTACTTGTCCGTAAGGTGTCTCACCGTGTCTGTTCCGCAAAAATATTGTCTGTTACATGTACACTGTGTACCGAATTGAAATATATACGATTACATTTCTGTATTATGATTATTGTATATATCAGTACTGATAACCAGACCCACATTGCTGGTGTCATGCAAGCTATGACATAATTATGCTCTATCCCAGGAGAGCGTCTAGAGCTAGTATGTAGATACACACAAGGTGATTATTGTTTCTACACTGTGTGCACGGCATTGAGGTTCATTCATACTGATTAAAAGCACAGCTATATTGAAGTGCATGCATGCATGCATGCTGAGAAGTGCAGTGGAGACATATGCACCCGTGATATGCTAAGATCAATAGATGAGAGGGTGTACTTGTGGGGATCCAACTGAGGTTCGTACAGCCCCAAACTTTCGTAGGTCGATTTCATCGGCTCTTTAAAACTAGTCGCGTTCCCAGACTCACTTGCGAATTGTACATTATAGGATGGTGGTCTGGGAACATGAGATCTAAAAAATGCTCGCTAACCTAATCAGCGGCTTCGAAAAAAGTATACAACAAGGCTGTACATGGTGGATTTTGCGATGTGTTTGGGTTTCGTAAAACGTAGTGTGGTTGACTTCTGAGAGTTTTGAAGTTATTTGGGAGCAGTGGCGTAGCGAGGGTGTTGGGCTAGTCTCGTACCCAGACCCAAATGTACGTAACGATGATTATCGCTTACAGTATAAACATCACGTACAGAGGGTCTGGCCAACAAGTCGATCGAAGTTGTTCTGGTGCGCCGGAATGTTGGCGCTCCAATCAGAATCGAGAGCCCGCGTGACGTCACGGTAATTAGATTCCAATAGCATTCCACACTACAGAGAGAAGCCTGGTGCTTGATCGTGCGTGCGCGGCTAAGGTTGTGATATATGGACACGTGTCTAAAACGAAGGGAAAGCCATTTCAATATGGAAGGACTCATTACGAAGTACGTCTAAAATCTGTCGAGAATCGCTTTCCAGCCCATCGCGTTCACCACTCTAAGAGTATCATTGCGGTGGTAGCCTTTTCTCTCTGTAGCTTAAGCAAAGACAGATCTGATTAAATAAGCCTCACGTTTTATCGTGATGACGTAGCCGTTGCTACGACAACCCAAATTATCGATTACATTGGGCTATTCCAGTTAATAAGTATACACCCCTACTGATGACATAAAATTTGTGTCCTGGGGGGGTATTTTTGAAAATTGTCCTGGGGGGGGGGGGGGGGGGGGGGGGGGGGGGGCGTAGTGTAGTGTGGGCTACATCCTACATCACTGCTGTAGGGGTTGTGTACATATCATGTTGGCATGTTGGATAATTATTGTTCTTGGGGGGGGGGGGGGGGGGGTAGTGTGGCTACATCACTTTATTATGGTGTTACATGTGTGTATAAATAATAATGTCTTGGGGGGGGGGGGGGTAGAGTGGCTATGTCACTGTCCTAGGGGGTGTCTATAAAATGTCTATAAAAAATGCCTTGGGGGGGTTGAGTGGCTATGTCACTGTCCTAGGGGGTGTGTATAAAAAGTGTCTTGGGGGGGTTGAGTGGCTATGTCACTGTCCTAGGGGGGGTCTAAAAAAAGTGTCTTGGGGGGTTGAGTGGCTATGTCACTGTCCTAGGGGGTGTGTATAAAAATGTCTTGGGGGGGTAGGGTGGCTATGTCACTGTCCTAGGGTGTGTGTATAAAAAATGTCTTGGGGGGGTAGGGTGGCTATGTCACTGTCCTAGGGGGTGTGTATAAAAAGTGTCTTGGGGGGGGTTGAGTGGTATGTCACTGTCCTAGGGGGGTCTAAAAAAAGTGTCTTGAGGGGGTTGAGTGGCTATGTCACTGTCCTAGGGGGTGTCTAAAAAAAGTGTCTTGGGGGGTTGAGTGGCTATATCACTGTCCTAGGTGGGGTGTATAAAAAATGTCTTGGGGGGGTAGGGTGGCTATGTCAATGTCCTAGGGGGTGTGTATAAAAAGTGTCTTGGGGGGGTAGGGTGGCTATGTCACTGTCCTAATGGGTGTGTATAAAAAGTGTCTTGGGGGGGTTGAGTGGCTATGTCACTGTCCTAGGGTGTGTGTATAAAAAATGTCTTGGGGGGGTAGGGTGGCTATATGTCACTGTCCTAGGGGGTGTGTATAAATCATGTCTTGGGGGGGTAGAATGACTATATCACTGTCCTAGGGGGTGTGTATAAATCATGTCTTGGGGGGGAGTGCTAGTACAAGTGTAGAGTGGCTATAGCACTGCCCTAAGGGGTGTGTATAAACCATGTCTTGGAATAGTGTACATGCTTGCTGGCAGGTTCGACTATCCCATATCACATCTCAGACTACTTCAGAACTCATGCATCATACGTAGCAAGGGTTTGGCTGGGTACCAGACCGACTCCCCTGGCTTCATAAGTGATACAGGGGCGTGTATGTGATACACCCTATGGAGAGGAGTGGGTCCTATCTGCCTCTTTCCGTATCAGTCTCCCTAAAGTCACAGGGTTGACCCAGGAGGAATCCCATGTAACAGCCGACCCCTCCCCCAGCCCAACCCCCGCTGATATGCACCGTCTCTCATAAAAATTTGATTCAAGCAGCAAACATTCTAAAAGCACGTGCAGTCCAAATTCTGTTGTTGTAGAGCATTCCAAAATGATACAGCATCTCTGAACAGAATGGAAGAGAAAATATGTAAATTAAAATGATACCACCATTGCCTTCAAATCCTATATACCATCAACTTTCTCAGAACTCAGAGAGAATGTTGTAACATGTGAAGTCACAAAGGCTTGCTCTTAAGTGAGCAATTGAAGAGCATTTTAAAAACGAATCTTTCTCAGTGCCAAAGGAGGGAATATATAACTTGAAGTTTGGGGGTAACCACAGCATGTGTACTAAGCCCTCCACCCCCACACTAAGCCCTCTGCCCCCACCAAAAAAAAAAAAGGCTCATGTTTGAACAAGGGTATTGTTGTGATCTTGAGCGCTGCTGCACTTTTTGCTTTGAGCGCATTCTTTCTTTCCAGATATGTTGAACAGGTACACACTAGCATTAATGATTACGACGATACGAGCCATTTTATTGTGGGAGCGGAGGGGGCCCTTAGTATATGCACTTTACGGTAAGTGTACATGTAACACATGCACAAGCCCAGATATGTACAACAATCTTGCTTCACAGACACAACACAGAGATACACACACTAACAGACATATGAACACCACAACATAAAGAGTGGGCATGTTCTTATGCAAGCTGGGAGGATTGTAAAATGGATTGAAATTGAAACATAACAAAGTGTCATTGCCTGGTTCAACCACAAGAAGTGCATACATGTAAGTATAATTACAAGTAGTAGGGTGTGTAACCTCCCCTGAATAATGAAAATCGATTTTTCCGAATACTTTTAAAACACTAATCGATTTTTCAGGTTTTTCTGGATCTGAAAATCGATTTTTCCGAATACTTGAAAAAAGAAAATCGATTTTTCCGAATAGGTTTTGACAATTTGCCAGCCGAATACCTAGGTTATTCAGGTTTTCTGCTCATTGAGCCACCTAAATGTACACATCACACCAGAGACCCTCCTACAGCTACCCACATCACACCAGATACCCTCAGCACACAAACACACCTACCCCCATCACACCAGATACCCTCATGAGACACACAACCATAGCTTCCCCCATCACACCAGATGCCCTACTACAACTATCCACATTACACCAGATCAGTACCCTCAGCATGCATCCACAGCTACCCACATCACACCAGATGCACTCAGCACACAACCACAGCTACCTACATAGGCCTGAATCGCTTGGCCTAACCACATACATGTACCTAGTTGGGCGTGTCCCGACCTAAGTTAGCGTGGCCACGCTGAGCTTTACCAGTACCTACAGTCTACAGATGTACACATCGCACTTGATGCCAACAGAATAGAACCACAGATGACGTTTACGCACTACCAGCCATGCAGCCTCCATTTTACCATCGCGAGTTTTGAAAATACTAGTAACTAAGTAGGCCTTCGTACGATCGCGGCAACATCAGCTCAGAGAGATTGATGCAAGAAGCCAGCTGGTTCAAAATACACTAAGCGAACTGACTTTGATTTGTAGCTGGAGCTATCCGTCGCCATGACACGTGAAGAGGGAGATCTCTTTTGGCTACATGTAGTTCGAATTACTGCCCGTATTTGATCTCGTCCCCACGTATATATTTATAGTAACAGCAGTGACGTTATAACTTTAAATTAGAAGTAATTATTGTCGTACATGTAATATCGTAAACGCGTATCCGGATATCGTCATAAAAATGTATTCGAATAATGAGCGAATTGTCGATGCGGACGACGAATACCTAAGTACCTCCGAATGGAGATTCACAAACCGGTTATTTCGAATAGAACAAATCCAATAATCGATTTTTCCGAGTAATGCTAAATCACTATTCGAGCGGATAGGTTTTTGCGAATATCCGAATAACCCGAATAACCTGATAACCGGTTACACACCCTAACAAGTAGAGCTCTGTTAAAACAAACATGCACACACCCAACAGACACATACACACACCCAACAGACACATACACACACCCAACATACATATACACACACCCAACAGACACATACACACACCCAACAGACACATACACACACCCAACAGACACATACACACACCCAACAGACACATACACACACCGAACAGACACATACACACACCCTACAGACACATACACACACCCAACAGACACATACACACACCAACAGACACATACACACACCCAAGACACACACACACACACACCCAACAGACACATACACACACCCAACAGACACATACACACACCCAACAGACACATACACACACCCAACGGACACATACACACCCAACAGACACATACACACCCAACAGAGTCAGAGACACATATAAATATAACAAGGAGTGAGCTTGCTCTTAATTTATGCGAGCAATGGATGATGGATTTAGTTTAGCCAGTGCCAAGGAGTTCATATGTTTTTATCACACAGGGGACTCAGACTGAAGGGGGAGTAGGGTCATGGTGATAAAAACTACATAGACAGAAGTGTACACATAACAGTTAAAACTAGATATGCATGCTACACACATGCTAACACACAAAACACACACAGAAGCGCCGAAACAGATACACATAAACGTAAGAGTTAGCTTGCTCGTTGTGAAAATGGATCCAAATGAAACATCACAAGATCCTTGTGTGTCTGGGAGCACCATGTCAGAGATGGGGCCTGGTGGCGCTAGTTATCTCCAAGGGGCGCTTCAGTGGTTTCTGGCCACAATGACAACTGACCCTGACCACAAGCTACAAGAGTTTCAACCTTTATGGCTTCCAAATCAGATAAAATCTGTTGTGCTATTGCTAAGTACATGAAATTGTGTTCAGTATGTTTCTAATTGTCTTTTTCGTCGCAGCTAACATTTCGCTTCAATCATGAGAAAGATGCAGTGCAATAAACCTCTTATCTGAGTGAATCATTTCTTATCAGTTCCGGAAAACACTTGTGTAAGGTTCGAGTGTGCGCGGTATCTATGTCTGAGCTTTCTAAGCGTTGGCAGTTTTACTACATTGTAGGTATTCGATGGCTCTTATCCAAATACTCTAGCTAAAGTCCAATTGATTCTACATGTACAGTACATCAGCAATTGTAGAATCTGGTGTTTTGCTTATTGTACTCATGACAGACACTTCCTACATAGGACCTACATGCACTAACATGTAGTAGAACAAACAGCCCAAGGAGGTTGGGTAAACCAGATGATCAAGTTCAGGATAGAACAACCACAGTAACCACAAAGACAAATGTAACAGTTAAACAGATACATGCATGCAACACTATCTTGCTTCAAAGACACACAACACAACAGGACAATCACAAACGCACAACAGACAGACATACACACACACACACACACAAACGTAGAGACACAGACAAACGCATAACAAAGACATACACATGTACAAGCACGCACGCAAGTGAACACACACACACACACACACACACACACACACACACACACACACACACACACACACACGTATAACATGAAGCTTGCTCTTTGTGAAAATGGATCCAAAAGAAACATGCATAGTAGAGCAAACTGCCCACGGAGGTTGGGTAAACCAGCTGATCAATGAGATAGAACAACCACAGTAACCACAAAGACAGATGTAACAGTTAAACAGATACATGTATGCAACACTATCTTGCACACAACACAACAGGACGATCAAAAATGCACAACACACACAGCATACATGTATATGTACAGAGGCAGACACACAAACGTACAGAGACACAGACAAATGCATAACAAAGACATACACATGTACAAGCACGCACGCGAGTGAACACACACACACACACACACACACACACACACGCGAGTGAAAACACACACACACACGCGAGTGAACACACACACACACACGCACACACACACACACACGCACACACACACACACACACACACACACACACACACACACACGTATTTCGGTATAACATGAAGCTTGCTCTTTGTGAAAATGGATCCAAAAGAAACATGCATAGTAGAGCCAACTGTCCAAGGAGGTTGGGTAAACCAGATGATCAATGTGATAGAACAACCACAGTAACCACAAAGACAGATGTAACAGTTAAACAGATACATGTATGCAACACTATCTTGCACACAACACAACAGGACGATCAAAAATGCACAACACACACAGCATACATGTATATGTACAGAGGCAGACACACAAACGTACAGAGACACAGACAAATGCATAACAAAGACATACACATGTACAAGCACGCACGCGAGTGAACACACACACACACACACACACACACACACGCGAGTGAAAACACACACACACACGCGAGTGAACACACACACACACACGCACACACACACACACACGCACACGCACACACACACACACACACACACACACACACACACACACACACACACACGTATTTCGGTATAACATGAAGCTTGCTCTTTGTGAAAATGGATCCAAAAGAAACATGCATAGTAGAGCCAACTGTCCAAGGAGGTTGGGTAAACCAGATGATCAATGTGATAGAACAACCACAGTAACCACAAAGACAGATGTACAAGTTACAGTTTTAAAAGACAGTAACCACAAACTCAACACAAAAGCAAACGAAAAACAACAACAAACGAAAAACAACAACAAACACCACACTGACAGACATGCACACCTTAGATGCGCAACATACATGTAAAGCTTGATAATCGGTAGTTCCAGTCTGACCATACAAGGTAAATATAGCTAATAACATAAAAACTGACCCTATAAAAGTATAAAAGAAAAAATAATAAGATGCTTGCACTTTTTCTTCCCTTGATCCCCATATTCCTATTATTAAAAACATTGGAATTAATATCCCATAGAGGCTTGCTCTTATTAAGCACTTTAAAAAATCGATTGAAAGGAAACAGACAGGTACAAGAACTATTGTTTTGTCAGTGCACAAGGAGTAGATGTTTCATGTAATGCTTAAGTCAACCAGTAGCAGTGAGTGCTTACCTTTGTGAGCTGAATGTCTCCTAAGTCTATCCTGTTCAATACCAGCAGTACCTTTTCTTATTTCCTGATGTCTCCTGACATGCTATCATGCCCAAGCAATACATGGAGGGTGGGCTTTTGGTTCAGAGAAAAAAGTTGGTGAGATGATCATATCTCCTGGAGAGATAGATGTATACATTTGAACAGTTCAGCAAAGTTAATAATAACCTTACTGACTGGCATAAAGGATACAGCAAATATTAGTTAAGTGGCTTTTACATGTCTCTCATATTTAATGACAGTACAATCATACTTCAATGGGTATTAATAACAGACAAGGACAATAATCTTTTTTGGATACTCCTACTAGAAAATTACATCTCAGTTTTTAAAATTAGTGCCCATTCATCTACAAACTGTAAGTTTTTACAACACAGCACAGATAACTCCTCGCAGAACTGT
Source organism: Spongilla lacustris (assembly GCA_949361645.1). NCBI lineage: Eukaryota > Metazoa > Porifera > Demospongiae > Spongillida > Spongillidae > Spongilla > Spongilla lacustris. The sequence continues at coordinate 10,218,905 of OX442416.1, read as the reverse complement.
ACCTTTAGCCACAATACCAGGCTGGATCATGCCCAAGCTGGTTACGAGTACTGAGTACTGGAACGGACGTATATGAAGTATAAAACTGCAAGTATAAGAATGATAAGAATGACATGAGGAATGACACCCAGAGAAACGCACATGCATCAAAACTTTGTTCCGTTGACGAATTCACACGCACCAAGGCCCCCCAATTTCTAAATAGAGCGCATCTCTTATATTTATGCGTCAAACTAACGACTAACGAAACTTGTAATAACGTTAACACAGCACAAAACTGCTTGTAGAAATGTACCTTTAGCCAAAATACCAGCCCGCCAACTAAACGCAGCTTTGACATGATACACATCACGCGTGCGGATAATAATTTAGTTTAATTAACGAACTGATGCAATTGGCTTGCTAATTAGCAAACAACACCCACGCGAGCATGGCAGTTCACGGGACACTATATTTGCTGAACGATCACACCGTTTTAGCCCCTGACAAGCATCCATTATTACCCATAGCAGAGATTCTTGTCATATCCGGTGGTAAAACAGCGAATACATCTCTTACACGCACATGGCATATTTTAAAAGGCATATTGATAATTTTGCCTCAGGGGGATGTACAATTCATATAATGACAATGTTAACATTCTTGGCAACAACACCACACATCTGCACCCACACCTTCCAACTTTTGGAGTGCCCAGTCTAGGGATCTCTGACTGACCAGCCCACATGGTTTGTTCAAACTGACAAGCCGTTGAGTGCATGTGGATTCCACAGGTATTTGCTCTTCCATGGAGCTATTCAGTGCTAAAAGACACCTTAAGAATGTATACATGTGCATCATAATTATTTCAATACACAGCATTTACCATACATCACATTGAATGAAAACTAATGGCATTGGCTCATATATGCACCACTAGTACTGAATTTGCCTTGGTAAAGGAAATAGTTAATCTGGATGTCAACATTAAAATCCCCCTATGGACATTTTTGAAGGGGGGGGGGGTTTCAATAATTTACTGGGAGTAGTGGACCCAGATATTTGGCTGTCCCAAGATAAATCACATCTCTCACAATTGTTTGGAATGTTAACCTGTTCCAGGGGTTCTATTAACAATGAATAATGAATGCATAAAAATAAAATAAAAAGACTGAAGAATAATGCAGGTTTAAATTGCTACAAATCATGTGGAGCTACAATAAATATAGAAGCTCTACATCATGTGTGAATTAAAATTTAGATTTTAAAAATTCATTTCCTGAGGTGGGGTCAGGAGGGTGCTATAAATCTTGTCCTGGGGGGGGAGGGGAGGAATGATATAAGTCATGACCAGGTGGGTGCTATAAATCTTGTCCTGGGGGGGTGGGGAGGAATGATGTCCAGGGAGGGACCAGAGGGGTGATATAAACCTTGTCCTGGGGGGGGGGGGGGGGGGGGGGGGGGTAGAGTTTAATCCATGTCCTGGAGGAGTGGGGGGAGTATAATTCATGTATGTCTTGGGTGGGGGGGGGAAAGATATAAGTTATGTTCAGGGGTATAAATTATGTTTCGGGGAGCATGTCCAGGGGGGTGCTATAAATCTTGTCCTGGGGAGGGGAGGAATGATGTCCAGGGAGGGACCAGAGGGGTGATATAAACCTTGTCCTGGGGGGGGAGTTATAATTCATGTCCTGGGGGGGTGGGGGTGGTATACATCATGTCCAGGGGGGGAACTATAAAATATGTCCTGGGGGGGGGGGGGGGGGGGGGCATATATATACGAAGGAAGCCATGTCTTGGGGGTGGTGGGGAATGATAAAAGTCATGTCCAAGGGGTGGGCGCTATAAATTTTGTCCTGGGGGGGGGGGGGGGGGGGGGGTGTGTGTGTGTGTGAATGGTATAAATCCTGTCCTGGAGGGAGCTACAAATCATATACTGGGTAGTGTACTCAGACGTACTGGGATGTGATATGATGTGTGACTGTCCTGGCGGGGAGGTAATATATCTGCCTTGGGGGGGGGGGGGGGGGGGGGTATAATTAGTATCCGTGTCCAGGGGGGTTACTTTATAAATAATGTCATCAGTAGGGGTGTACACTTATTAACTGGAATAGCCCATTCTCAAGAACAACATTCTTCGACTTGTTGGCCAGACCCTATGTAGCTGTATTATACTGTAAGCGATAATGCTTACGTACGTTTGGGTCTGGGTACGAGACTAGTGTTGGGCGCCCGTGAGCAAAATGCACTAATGGTGCCGGTGTCATAGCGGATTTTGTCCCCCCCAATTATTGTCCCCCCGGACAGAATCCGCTAGTGGATTATGTCCCACCTCCGCAGAACATGTCCCATGGGCGTACGCAGGGGGGGGTCGATGGGTTCGAACGACCCCCCCCTCCACAAAATGAGGTCACCTTTTTTTAAATGAGGTCACCAGTTTTAACGGACAGCACCCCCCCGCCCCCCCGCTCGTTGAATCGGCCGAAGGCGGACAGCACCCCCCCCCCCCCCCCCCCCCCCCCGCTCGTTGAATCGGCTGAAGGCGGACAGCAACCCCCCCGCTCATTGAATCCATAATTTTGCGTGACGTAAGGTCACCTTGTATAAAATTTCGACCCCCCCCCCCTTTTCCGAAGGCTGCGTACGCCCATGTGTCCCCCTTTGTGTTTATTAGCGCAGCTTCGTGTGCATGGTCCGACCGATACCCATGTACATGTACATGTATATCCCAGGCTCTGCCTAATATAATTTGGTCCTATCTAAAGTCTAGCTGTCACGGGCCGACTCAGTGCATGGCCATGCAATATCCTGAAATGGTCCTATAGCCGACAGAAATAGGCTTTGACGGTGACAGACGGTCGTATAGAACCATTTCAAGCTGTGTAAAGGAAATTTCACTACCATTGATCTCCACAGGCACTATAATACATGTCCTATATATAAGACAATTGCAAGTGTGGCTGCCGTACCCGGCCGTCTTCATGACTATTACTGGAAGCTAGCAGCGGCAAAATGTACCACGTACAACTTAGAAGAGCAGAGGGCGGAGATCGATTGATAGGACTGCGGGACTGGGTGGGGGAACAAGGGCGGACGCAGGGGGGGGTCCGGGGGGTCCGGACCCCCCCCCCCCCCCTCGAACCTGTATATGAATATAATTAACGTATAATTAGCGTACTACACGTGTTACACGTAGCGTACATACAATCCCCCTGTATGTAGAATGTGTGGAAAAATAGGAATGCACACCACAAAATTTTCGCGCGCGCGCAAAGCGCGCGCCCCTCCTCCTCATCAATTATTCATGTGGACCCCCCCCCTCTCCAAAATCCTGCATCCGCCCCTGGGGAAGTATACCTTATGAATGGAGTATTTGCTAATAGTATTCGTGACACTTCTGTAGGTCCCGATACATACCTTTCGGGCCGGGGGGGGGGGGGGGGGGGGGGTGGGGTGGGGGGGGGGGGGTGGGGGGGGTGGGGTGGGGGGGGGGTGGGGTGGGGGGGGGGGGGGTAATGTATGTTTCGGCCCGATGCAAAAAGCGGGCGGGGCTGTTAGCATATAGGACCTGATACGTATACCAAGGATTGCGGGGGTGGGAGTCCTTCCGATATCTCACTCCCTGGCAGCCCTGGCTATACATATTAGGAAAGGCGGTCACCTACTGCTGACACCTACAGTGTACAGGAAAGGCTATACGTATACATAGGTCCAGCGGATCACGTGATACTCATGTTTTATTAATTTGGTTGGCAAGTGTGTACATATGCTAATGGACGGCGTACTAAAATCTGGCTGCCAAAGTCGGTACAAGCAGAAATTGGAACCTGTTGGTCTGCAGTTAAGTTGTGTCCCATACTTGGAATCTAACAGCCATCGCGATATGTCGTTGTGGCCACGGAAAGAGTTAGCCTGGTACCCAAACAAATGAACTAGGAAAGAGTATGGGCATATTTTTCATCAAAGAACTGGCACGTATACCCAGGAGCAGCTGCTTTCATGCCAGCAGCTCGAAGCCTACAATTTCTTCGAGTCTTCTGTCTACGTAATGGCATTCGTACTGCGTGGTATCACTGGTATAGGGGTCAAAGCCCTAGCAGCTCTCACCTGGCTGATGTTGCACGATGACGTGAAGCTTGGATGATAGCTAAGCCAGACCTGACGGTTCTATTCTTTCTGGTCACTGCACATGCATGGCTGGGTAAGTGTTTAATCTTTCTTGCTTCCTAAACGAGAACACAAGTCTAAATCATTGCTGGGTCTGGGGACCCGACGGATGTTTACTAGTAGGTTTTCCTGAGCGTAAACTGACACAGTGAAACTGAAGCGCTCGATCCCACATGGGAATGACACATACATACCAGATACAATATATAGACACCACAGATCCACGAGTGTACTATGGGCATCCAGTAGTTGGGCGTAGCCCGACCATACGCCACGGTCTGCTACGGGCAAGGCGGGCCAACCAGTTCTACCTTTTATCCATTTCTGTTGTCAGGGATTATTCTTAGATGTAAAACGATAAAATCCAAGGCTAGAACGTTCACCGAGGCGACTTCTACAACCAATCGCACAGCAACTAACAACCATTTCTTAGGCACGGATAATAAATTTGCCAACCAAATTTAATATTCATTGATTTTGGTCACGTGTTTGAGTGTATCGATCACCTACTGAAGGGGGAAAGGGGGGGAGGGGGGACAATTTCTGCGGAATGGGGACAATATCTGCTAGCGGATTACGTCCGTGGGGGACAATTTCCGCTAGCAGATTATGTCCGGGGGGACAAAATCTGCGGGGGGACAGAATCTGCTCCGACACCGGCCCCCCAGGCCCAACACCATTCACCCCTTGCGTTTAGCCAAATCCGAATACTGAGGGGGGGGGAGGGGGGGGGGGGGGAGGGGAGGGTCCCCCTCGAGTTTGGACAAATCCGACTACTTCCCTTCGCTTTTGGCAACGGATACATGGATACGAGGGGGGTCCTCTTGCGTTTGGCCAAGTCAGGGGCGGATCTAGTTGGGCGTGGCCCGCCCTTCGCAGCTAAAGAGTTGCGCTGCCCTGCTACTATGAAGCCTGAACAACAATGCGAAGGGCGGGCCATGCCCAACTCATCGACACCGCACCCGAAGCAATACATGTACATATCTTGAGCAGCTGCTCTGCAGACACACAAACCGCATTATCGCCACGTAATTTAACGCTCACTAATCACTACCCGAATGTGCAATAACATAACGATATTCACAACGATATTACATAACACTCCAGAACAAATCTTGGTATAGGCTTGCAACCCGACCTTCCGCCAATACGCGAAGGGCGGGCCACGCCCAACTAGGGCGGATCCAGGATTTAGGTGCGGGTGAAAGTGATGGCGTGGCGGGACACGCCTACCCCAGCAAGCGGGGTCAGGGGCAGAGCCCCAGCCGCTTTGCACTTTTAAAGTCACAAACATAATTGCGTAGAAACATGCTAAAACCAGGTAGAATAGTAAAAATCTTGCTTCCAGACTTTCCTGTAGTCTTGCACGCCACGTTATTGAACCGATATACGGTATATCCGCTCAATTATCCATATTTAGCTACATCTTGTGAGAGTTGGCCCAACCCCCCCTCGCTACGCCACTGTTTGGTAGGGCAGGGCTTAAGTTTGCATGCAAGGTTGCCCTAATTAAGGGGACTGAAGTACGCAACTTTAATTGCATATTCTTGGCTGCATGCAAGGTCTAAATGTATTACTTGTGACAGTACTGATTCATGAAACAGCATGTGGCATGTGGTGATGATATGTACATGTACATGTATGTATTTAGCATTGATTAAAGCTGCAATGTGGCTGCGGCCTTCATTCCCTCATATAAAACCCAAATGTCCCAATAGTTTGGTGGGAGGCCCATCTGAAATCTTGGATCCTCCCCCAGTTGGGCCTGAGGACCCCCCACGGGTTTATGCATTAAAAGATGGGCGACGAGTTTCCTACTCCACGGAGATCTTCTGCCATGTTCATATACCAACGCCAGCTGATGCTATGGGGAGGTTTAACACAAGTGTTCATCGGAGAAGAAGAGCATATTATGATAGAAACCGACATACCAGGTAAATTACTATACTTGTATATGCCACACACAGTAAAGATTTCGTGAGCCCCCGCGTACGTACACGGGGGCTCACGAAATCTTTACTGTGTGTAGCATAGAATTATCATAGCGATAGTTGTAGCTTGTAGAACCTTTGGATGTGAATTAGAAGATACGTGTCCGTTTGTGCATGTATTGCCCACTTTAGCCTAGGATAGATACGGAATACGGGACTTGTTAACATAGGCATCATTCTCCTCTCCCCCTACCCTCCACCACCACCACCACAATTTGCAAGTATTTCTTTTTGAACTAAACTATTTCAGGGTTGGAAGTGGCCCTAAGAAGTTTTTGGTTTGACCTTAGATTTCTATCTATGGTCCGACCTTAGATTTCTATCTATGGTCAGACCAGAGATTGTAGATCATCTTCATGTATTGTTCCATACCCATACACGCAGACAATCATGTAGCCTTGCTGATCCAAGGCTTGACCTACACCCTGACTAGACAAACCTGTTGACAAGGATTAGACAAACCTATTCACATGCAGTCAGATTAGTAAATCAGACACACTACTAGACAAGCCTATTGACAATTACTAGACCCTTGGCTTGAACCTAAGCTTTTGTGGGTTTTAGAGGTGAATACTTGGAGATGGCTTCCCACAATGCACATTAATAGTTTGTGCGTTTTGCATGGTACAAGTTGACACAACAAACAAACAATTGTATTATTGTGCCATCAATGTAATTGCATTGTGGAGGTTAGTACATAGATATGTGTTGACCCCATCATTACTGATGCTATTGGGCTGCAGATTAAGATGCAACACCATGGGCAGCCTATAAATGCACTGGTATTTGAGTTAGCTTTAACCAATTTCGTGCTATATATGTGAATTCCAGATGCCCTTTGAAAAGTGTGTGTCATACAGTACATATAATTGCATTTTTTCTCTATGTACAGTATCCTTACCTTTATTTGACACCACTCCAAGTGACCAAAATTAGGAATGCGTATCAATTATTAGTGTCATAAATATAGTGTGCATTATCTGAGACCACGAAATGTTTATGGTGTTGTTTGAAAAGCTGGTGTCATGAATGCTACATAACACCAAAATGAAAATACCTCAATATCTGAGCATAAATGGCATAGAAGATACAAGAAAGGAGCCTTCACTGTTTATTTAATAGAAACATGTTTAACACCATGTCCTTAGACGATTTTTTAGTCGATCTCGATGTTCTGGGCTGAGAAAATTAGTCTCATTGATTCCATTCCATTTGTTAAATCATTAGAAAGCTAATCTCTCGCTGAGCTGTCACAAGCAATTCCTAAGTTTTTATCCATTTCCAGTAATGAACCATACTGGTATATAGTGAGATCGTTCCCGTTTTAGTTGCAGTAAAACATTGCGTAGTAGTACACTTTTTCCCTAGGCTATTGTACATGTATTTGAATCTGGCTTGCCCATGTAACTTCATTTTAACAAAGGACCCAGGTAGTATCAACAAGCTTGTATTTAGCCTCTTTCTGTGATAACTTGCAGTTGTAGTGTGAACGTGGGTCCCCAGGCCATCACTTAAGCACCATTCTCAGACAACATGAAGGAATGTTTCTTGCAAAATATATATAGACCAGTGTCTGGGAATACTACTACTTACACTATATGTACATATTACGATATACTACTCCACTTTTCTGCTATGATAAACACAGAACAGAAAGCCAGTGTGTGACATATGTGATACAGGTTACTAATGCACCCAGTGTTGCACACCCCGACATTTTTATAATTATGTTTTTATGTATTATTACGTTTATAACACTTTGCAACACTATAATCTGCAGGAGAAATTTCCATTCTGTTTATGGTTAATAAGTGACAGTCTGCCAAAGCATTAATAAGGAGAATTAGTGTAATTGTGATTATATTTTGCTGGAATCTTAAAATGATTTAGTTATATATATGTATATATATGTGTGGACTACATAGCAATTTGTCTCCTTTTTATAATGATACTAATTAGTAGTGTTTTGTAATATTGAACACATGAATTCTTTAACAAAAATTATTTATAAATTGCACTCGTATCATGTTTAAATTCATGGCTAGTTGAATCTACAGCCATCTGGGCCATATATGGCACATAACTATATGTACATGAACAATTAACTACCATTTGGCACTAGCAACATAGGCGCCATTTCCCGCCACGTTCTAAGTTAGAGTGACAAAAGTTATAAACAACAGTGGTGTGAACAGCGCCATGTTAGTAATAATTTAATTAATAACGTACATTTAGCACAAGAGGGAATAAGACTAACAAGACTTTCGGACACTTGGACCATTCACAATGCAAAGCCACGCTGTCCTTTTGTTGTGTGTGGACAATAATACAATACAGCCCGTGATTTGTTAATTGTGTACAGGCCTGTGTGTACATTCCTTCATTAATTTCATTTTGTTTCTTGGCGGCTGCTCGTTTATGGCTGAAGTGATTGACAATACTGGTAAACATAAAAAACACAATGGTAACGCTTGGAAAAGATATGTAAAATGGTTTAGAAGTAATACCGAGGCAGAAGAACAATTCATCGCTCATGAAAAATTAGTAGACCGAATGAAAGGGGAAAAAGTGGGTGAATCGAATGGGACTTCTTCGAAGCATATGGGCAAAAGTTAATAGAGCCAGGAGGAATGAGCAGTCTAAGGAAACTTTCAGAACATTAAGCTAGAAATACTATTTGGTCGTGATCAGTCAGATTTACTGGGAAATGAACAGCCAAGGAAGAGGCTGAGGAGCTTAAGACTTCTGAACCTGGGAAAAATAGTTGCTTCTCTTTGGAAGAACATATACTTGCCTGCATGTTTGCAGATGATCAGGATCAGGGGACAGGAACATAATCTGAACTTTGTCTGTCAGCCTGCAGCATTCACGCCATATTTGTTAATTCTTGATTTTACATTTTTGATTTTTATGTACTAAGGTTCATATCTTTTTATGTCACTTGTGTAAACTAATAAGAATGTCTGCAAATATATTTAGGGTTTTAATACTTAATGATATTCAAATGAAATAGAACTTGATTGTTTTGGTTTGAAATATTTAATTCTTATAATCATTAAAATAGTCACATCATTCCTTGGCTGCTTACATAGCCTCATTTAGTGCATCTGGCCAGGGATTTACAGATGATCAGCACCTCAGTCATTCAATCCAGCTTTATAATGCCATCCTTTCTACATCTGACATGGTGTCAGATATAGAAAGGATGGCATTGACATCACAGACTCAGTGCATGGGCAAAACGTTTTGACTTCCAAGCTCGAAGACCATCAGTTCATGGAACTGTATAACTCTGCCTCCATGCCTGATAAAGCTCGTCTACACTATATCATCACCCCTTGCTTTAGCTTGGTTATCTGTAATACCCTCACCAGGATCACAGTCCCACCTTGAGCCCAATGAATTTCAAATTGTTTAGAAGTGGTGGTTAGGCATTGGTGTCTCGGAAGGATCTACTTGCGTGTATTGCCCTAACCATTCACTGGACCACTCCCTGACATGCAAACGTGGTGGTGATGTGGTTACACGCCACAACAGATTAAGGGATGTTTTAGTAGAGTATTGTCACCTGGCTCATGTTGGCTGTCAAGTAGAGATGGGAAGTGAATGGGAATCGGAGAAGAACAGGACACGTCCTGCTGATATTCTGATTCCTAATTGGTCATTAGGCAAACCAGTTGCACTTGACCTTCCTGTCACATCACCGCTCAATGCTGAAATAATTTCCGAAGCAAGTGTGACAACAGCTGGGTCTGCAGCTTATGCAGCAGACCAGAGAAAGCGTGTTGCAAATGACCCCAAGTGCACTGAGCTGGGTTGGGTACTTAATGGGTGTTGGGGATCGGAAGCCAGGCAAACTCTATCTCAAATCCCAGGCTATCACCCGACTGTATGGCAATTTTAGCATAACTCTGGTACAGGCAAATGCTAGAATAGGTTTGCACATTTGTGCATATTATAATATGTATCCCTATGTAATCATATGTTATAAAATTGATTAATATTCTTGTAACATATAATTACAATCTTTATATTTATTTATTTTTATTTTAAAGTTAATAAACATTTATTTATTTATAAATACAGGTAGAATCAGAATAAAAATATACTACCACTAAACATCATTAAAAGGAGGGGAGAGGGTTGGAGGCAAAGATCCCAAAATGGATGCTGCATTCCCCCTCTGAATGCCACTGAAATCTTTTGCAGGAGGTATGTCAGAGAGCTTTTGTCACCAGTGGTGTTCACAATGCAGCAACCCAATCAGTCAACATGACATGGAGCGAGGGTTGCGGACTCCAGTAGTTTTAAAGGCAACAGGTGTGAAAGAATGGTACGCATGGGAGGTGATTTAAATGTACTTCTTGATCTTTGTCTGCTCTGCCTGGTTTACTGCTGCACACAGTTCAAAGGCTGTCATGGATAGATGTGAAGGGTCTGCGCAAGTTGCATCCCAGACCAATAATCTGCCATTTGACCAAGGAACCATGCTGATTCCATCGGTATGCTTACCATCTGCTCGATCGAGACTAATGGGCTCTAGCCGAGAAGGAACATTGACAGAAGATAAAGCCTTGTGTAGGATGCCATTAACTCTTTGACCACCAATTGCATATATATATATATATGCACACATATAGAAAACCAGTCTGTGTCGCACGGTTACTTGCTCCGTGTAACAATAAGCCCTAGTGGCATAGAGCTATGACCGGAGCGTTGGTTTTTAATTGAAAGGAAAGCGGGAACGAACAGCTGCAGGTGTACACGTAATGGCGTCTCTATCGTCACCAGCAGCTTCGAATTAGCACCCGCCTTATCTACTAAAACATGGGCGAGCGAAGCCTTTTAAAACGTCTGGACGTTAGATGTAACAACAAGGGATAGGACTATGGTGTTTTTATCGACTGTTTCGTAGTATGCACAATATACAGCTTCGCTTCGCTCGACCTAAATCGGGTCTTGTTAGCTGCCGATTGTTTTCGAGCTAGTACACCATATATCATAACAAACATCATAAAACCCTCTTCTATCATAGATAGTATCTTTTTAAGGAGGCTAACCGCGAGATTCTTCGAGAACAGCGACTACTAGGCAACGGTCGTACGGGTAGCTATAATTAAAAACATAACTGGCAAATAATCAATTAACTACGTTATCCGTGTTGACTGTCAAAGAGTTAAGCATGGCATGGCAGAAGTGACGACCAGCACTAAAACGACAATTGAGCCCGTGCGTGCCGAGCATGTCCACATTTGCTCCGCAGTGATAACAAAGGTGAGGGATGCAAAGTGGGGCTCCCAGACGAAGGCCAATGGCTATGTGAATAATAGTGTTATCATCCATGCGAAGACCCAGGTTAGTAATCGGTAGTGTGCAACCAAGAACCAGATTCCTTTTTAGAGGCAGATAAAAGCCTTGCCTTGGACAAAGGATCAGGGGCAGTGGCTAAGAGTTCAGCTGCAATGGTAGAAACTCTTGGTAGATCCCACGATTTCTGTCGGACCCATCAGCGATGGCAGAATCCCAAAGGAAGAGTGGTGACCCCAGGAAATGAAGTGGTAGTATGGTAAAGGTAAGTTCTCTACAACCCGCAAATGTGGCTAAATATGCTGATGGAGCAAGGCAAACAGCTCTCCTTATTCCTAAGGTCTCCGGACATCACAGGGAGTGAGGCTTGCAAACATGCACGATCATCAAGAAGGGTGTTTGTTATTGAACTTAACATGTTCCGCAGTTCATTGTCATAAAGGTGGAGACTTGGTGACAGGAAACAAGGTGATGTCCTTAAGAGGTACATTAATTTAGGAATTGCAAATGCATTAAGGAGCAGAAAGAGGCTGTCATGAATACAAAGGTATTTGAGCCTCTCCCCCATGACCTGCAAGATGGCTGCCTTGTAACAAATGGACAAAGAAGTAGACTCGACATTAACAAATGAACATAAAAGTGTGGCACTCTGTGGTTCAACCACAAGGGCATCAGGCATTTGAGCAAGGATGGAGGACCTGGATGAAGGATAGTTGGTAATGATTTAAGATTTGTTGTGGTTCAGTACAAGACCTAGCTCTCCAGCCTCACGTTCCATAAGTGCAACATCATGCTGAACATCTTTCAATGTGCCAACAACAGTTAAATCATCAATGTAGCCTATGCATAATTCTGATTTCAGGTGACAAACAACATGGTGGATTGAGAGGCAGCACAGCAGAGATCCCAAAGGGTCTCCTTGCTGAACTCCTTCTGATGACTGGATGATCTTATCACCACAGAAAAGGAGTAAAGGGGATGAATACATACAATGTGGAATAGCGTTGGAACTAAATCTCTCACTGCCATCAACATTTGTCACATCGAACTTTATTAAATATATTCTTGAAATCTAGCTTGACGACAACATGGTAAGCTATTAGAGTTGGAGAAAAAGTCTGGCAGCATGAATGGCAGCTTCGGCCCCCCTTTTGATGCCATAACCAAACTGACAAGGTGCAAATAAAAGTGCCATACCATCTCTGACTCTGTTTGAAGCAACTTTGGCCACCAAACATCTCAACATGCAACCAACAGCAATAGAACGAATTCCCCCATCACTTTTTATGAGAGCTGTCAAATTATTACCAAAGAAAAAAGGATGAACAGACAGAGGTGTTTGACCTTCAAGGACAGGTTTCACAAATTGAGCAAGGGCAGCAAGCAAGGCACGTCCATCACCAATTGCAAAAGGGCCAGTAAAATCTTTTAGGTGCCGTGGTCGCAAGCCATCTGGTCCTCTAGCTGAGCTACTATAGGGAAAGAGTAAATTGCCTTAGGAATTTCATCTTCTGTCACATCCATTGGCACCATCTATGCCTGGCGGAATGCACATGGCAGGGTGATGTGCAAAGTGTTTCTGTTTGAGGGCAATTTATACTTCTATCATTTACTTTTCTAAATTTACAATTGTCCTATTTTTAAACCACTGTGTGTTGTAAATGCAAAGGTGGTCGGCCGAGAAAGGTATTTATTGAGCAGCCTGAACCAGCCTGTAAGGTCTAAATTACCCGTGACTGTGCATGTGTGTAATGGCTTCCAAGTGTTGAGAAAAGGCGGCAAGCAAGATCAGCTACAAATGATCATGCCCACCAAATCATGAACAAAATTGAGACAGTGCTGGGAGGAAGAAGGCTAAGGAAAGTGGAATAAACAAGAGCTGATACATGCTGATACTGATTTACTTATTCGGGCCCTTGTATGTACACGTTTATGTAGTTGATGTAAAATAATCGCTAACGTAATTAAGTCTGGGTACGAGCGAAGAGCCGCCACCCCCCAAGAGCCATTGAATCACTCGACAAGTAAGACACTTGTGTAACGCAAGCACGTGTGTATCTACACAACACATTTAGAGCGAATTCGGCTATTTCATAATGAATCCAACTGAATGCATTCAATGACATTTTCAAGTGTGATAAATGCTTAGGAAAAAAGTGTACTGATTTTCAGTTATGGGCTAAACCCCGCAACTTTAAACCTGTGAAGGTAAAGATTGGTTATCAGTACAGCCTCAGTATTAAGCAATGTGAAAGAGTTGCTCTACAAGACTCAGCAGGTTATTTCACAAACAGACCATATGTGACTAATTTTTATTGTTAGGTGTTCAACAAAATGGGCTTAAAAAGTCATCTAATATCACGGAAATTTATCTAGATCATTTAGATGACATGACATGCATACTTTATAATGCACAGAATAGTGCTTACTCACTTTTTGAGGTATATTAGCATGCATATTGCATTCTTTTAAAAGATACAACTTTGAAAGCAATAAAATATTGCCACATATGTTTTGTAATTACAGGTCCCGACCATAACGATGCATATCTTGAGATATTTGATCTTGAAAGTTGCAAATGGCACAAGCAGCTTACATCTGGACCTTTTCCAAGACTTGGGCACTCATCATGTTATGGAGTGATTGGAAGCACACTTTATATCACTGGTGGAATGAGTGATCGAGCTTATTTTGATGGAACATATGCACTGAATTTGGAGACATTCAAATGGACTTCTCTTCCCAATGCACCTTTGGAAAGAGCCTTAGGTGGTTGTGTGGTCCATGGAACTGCACTTTTTACATTTGGTGGTGTTGGCAACAAACCAATGCAAGAAAGCACATGGGGTTAGACTATAAATATACCATGTACATGTATCACCAATGTGTGCATATTTCTTGTATGTTTAGAAGCAAAATATGACCATGATGACAGCTTTCAAAATGCATTTGACGCTGTTTGGAATAATGCTTTGCACATGTATGAGACCACAACAGGTAAACCTAACATACTATTTACGTTTCTATAACATGTAAACCTGTAATGTTTCATTTGTGATGATTTTGCTTACATGTATGTGTGCATTCAAGTACTCTACTTGTTGTCTTCATTTAATTTTTCGTCCTAACCTCTTGCTAGATGTCAACAACTGTGTTACCAATTACCATCAAATAGGTATCTACCAGGAACATAAATGTATTTTATTTTCTTATTGTTCCAAGATCACTTCTCAGTTCTATTTCAACATAAAAGTAGACATGGATTGGATATTAAACATTTTTATATATTTGGGAAAAATACTTATCATAATCAGGTATACTGTAAAGAAACGTTCTTACATGTAAAGTGGAAACTGTGATAGGTAACATTTTAAAAATTTCCCTGCTCTTCGATGTTTGGAATTGGTTTTATCTATAAATTGGTATGAAGTAACTAAGTTCTAATCATGCAGTTTGGTTGGCAAACTAGTTGTCAACAAGAGTTTGAAATTGAAACTTGTCACATGACTTCTTGGTTTCTATTTTTGGAAATGTGTATCCCCTCGTTCATCAAAATTATTTCTAGCTCATCAGTTTCTCCTCCTTTAGGAAACAGATTAGGCTGAATAAAGTTGAAAGCAAATAAGACTAATACCATATAATTATATATACATGTATATACTATTAACTTTCTGTGCACATGACGATGGTACCTACTAATATATACTGTATTACAAGTTTAAGATGGGATATGATACTATGCACTTTGAATTACAACCTTAATGAACATAAAACCTTACTTATTCTTTTCCTCCTTCTCCCATATGTAAACCAACTTTCTCTGCCAACAGGTAGACCTTGTTTCTTGCATTAATCGAAGAAGTACATGTGTACCCTTGCTCAGCTGAATGTAGTACATTCTCAGCGTGAGCGTCCTAGCATCAATGTCAGACAAGTTTGGCATGTCCTGGGATAAAGATTCCAGTTCCTTGGTTGCTATTTCTAAGAAATCAGATCCAGTCCTTCGTTTTTTTCGTTTCCCCTTGGAGCACTGCTGTGTTTCAAACTTTCCCAAAGTAGCCAGCGTGATACTGAACCCTCCCTGAGCTAGCAAAGAGGTACTAGCTGCCCCTTTGGGAAGGTTTGAAACAAATGAGTGCTCCAAGGGAAAAACCCAATGCTGGAGGTTTGAAAGGCAATTGTTAAATCGTGCCAGAAACATCAAGTTGACAGGTCGAGTTCGAAGGACTGCATCTGATTTCTCAGAAGTAGCAAGCAAGGAACTGCAATCGTTAGCCCAGCACATGCCAAACCTGTCTGACATTGATGCTAGAATGTACTACATTGAGCAGAAATATTAATTTTATTAATTTTTCTTCCGGCAAGATTTCTCTCTTGTTGTCTTGTTGACCTTGCTCCTTACATTAATCGGAGCGAGGGTATTCTCCAATTAATGCAAGGAGCAAGGTCAGCAAGATGTTTTTAATTAGCACTATGACCGTGCGAAGATGGGTTACAGCTTGGGAGATAACAAGAGAAAAAGCTTGCCCGAAGAAAAATTAATAAAATTAATACTTTCACAAAGGTATATTTAGATGAGAATACTACTTGTATTCAGTTTTTTAATTAATGTGAATCAAAAACAGTCAGTAATTATGTCAGTTCGTACATTAAGCAACTTGCATTTTGATTCCTCTTGATGAGTCTTTTTAATGGCCTTCAGTGTTTCATGAACCTCAAATACATTGCTTTCTTTTGAGTACGCTACAATCCATTTCCATGTATAGTCAGAAAATGATGTATGAAGCTGTATTGTAATGTATTGTGGTGAAAGTGATACCATAGTTGTGTTCATAAAGATGTAATGTTATGACCACAGTGCTGTCTGCAATATCGTTGCCCAGCACATTTCAATATGTATGCATTCTGGGTGGCATTTTGGGCCAAACAGCAGAATGTGACCTCGATGCTCGACATACTCTTGTATTTCAGGCTTCACTGATGAGAAGTCAGGCTGAGATGACAATAAATCCCTGAATTCATCACGCCTCATGTTCTCAACATCTGGAAGACCACATTCCTTGCAGAACAGGTGTTCCATCTGGTCCTGAAAACCATATTTGTTGTTGCATGCATACAATTGTTACAGTAGCAGCATCAACAGTGTTATACCAACCCATTTGTTTAGAATTGGTTGCTTCCCTCCATCACTTTTATTCATGGCAGAGGTTGATAAAGCACCTTTTCTTGAGATGGGGCGTTATCATACGTTACAAGCAACTGGCATTGTGGAATTACTCTTGTTAATGTCACTATGGATCCAAGACCCATCTGTTTTTGGCTCAGTGACCTCAAGCCCCAACCAACCATGGCAGGGAACAGATACAGCACTAACCATGATAGTGGCCCCATCACCTTTTGGTTTCAGGTGGTAGCCATCCTTTGAAACACATGCTAAATGGTTCCCCTCATTTGCATATAATATGGCCTCATCATGGTTTCCATGGATCAATGGAACTTCTTCAGCTGGAAGATTTGGCCATTCTGGTTTGCCAGTGGTTTCATTCCAAACAGGAAGACGTGGCTTCAGTTGCAGCATTTTTTCCACCCATTCTTGGCGATAAGCAACCACATCTGGATCCTCATGCCTGTCACAAAATGGAGCACTTGAAAAGTCAGCCCATTTAAACCCCAGTTTGTGCACCCATCTGAGAACTGTCATCTTAGAGACTTCACGGGACTGGTATCTAGCCTCATGCATGTCAAGAACTTCCCTTGGTATGATGTCTGGGTCTTCAAAGAGGACATCATTTATGTAACTTTGAGTTTATTGAATGGTCACGTAACCTTCCCACGACTTGAGTTCAAACTCCAAATCAGTATATGCGAACAGAAGTGAATCGTCAATTAGTTTTACTGTGCTACGATGATCATGCAACGCATCCTCTCCTGCAGTCTCTCAAGCTGTAACCCATCTTTGCACAGTCGTAGTACCAATTAAAAACACCTTGCTGACCTTGTTCCTTGCATTAATTGAAGAAGTACATGTGTACCCCTTGCTCAGCTCAATGTAGTACATTCTAAGCGCGAGCGTCCTAGCATCAATGTCAGACAAGTTTGGCATGTGCTAGGCTAATGATTCCAGTTCCTTGGTTGCTATTTCTAAGAAATCAGATCCAGTCCTTCTTTTTTTCTGGTACGATTTAACGATTGCCTCTTCAAACCTGCAACTTTGGGGTTTCTCCTTGGGCATTACCTCATTGCTAGCTCTTCGCGGTAGCCAGTGTGATACTGGACCCTCCGTGTGGTTCTGAAAAGAACTGTTTTCAGCTTGTTCGCTTCGTTAGTGTTCACTCATAACAGCGATAACCACAATAATAATAAAAATTGTACTGTTATTCATCTGCAAATGCCTGGCTTTTAGGACCAAACCTTTGAGGCAAATATTTTAGCGACAAAATAAAAGAACGTAAATATTAAAGGAGCATTACCTGTTTTCTGAGCACTGTGAAATTTAGGTAGTAAAAACACAATGCAATACGAGACAAACAGCTAAACGCGTTACGTCTTGTTGACAACTAGCTAGTTTGCCAACCAAAGAATTTAATTACTTCATACCATTATGGATAAAACTCATTCCAAATATTGAAAAGCAGGAAAAAGTTTCAGTGTCATCTGTCACGGTTTCCACTGTACTGCAGTTCAGTATCAATATCAGAGGTACATGTACCTCACAATAAAGGAAGAGTTCGCCTTGAAGAAAAAGTAGCCCAAGATATAAGTTTGCAATAGAACACCATTGATTTCAATCCACAATAGTTTGTTCTTAAACATAATTTGTAGGATTAGGCCGATAGTTGGTAATACTGTGTGTCCACAAATACACGCAACACTCAGTTAAAATCACTATAGCTCAGGATTAAAGTGAACTTTATTAAGCGTATGTTAAAGTACTTAGGCAAATACTACCAGTTCAATTAGATCTAAGCGGTTAAGTAATTATATCATTATCAAAATATTCAAAACCCTATAATATCAAACTTATTCAAGATAAAGGTTAGAGATAATTGATTTTTATGACCATTAATAAGTAACGGTAGATCTGATTATCCAGTGAAGCAGCATTGATTATTGAGTTCAAAAGTGAGTTGTTATCATTTAAGACCACAATTTGCTTATAAGTTATGAAGAGTAAGGTGTAACTGATTTTAATCACCACCACTAATCAGTCAATTATTAATGGTTTACCTGCGGATAGGTACCACTGAATTTAAGTATTAGTATTTGCTATTTTTAGCTATCAGGTCATTTGCACCTAATAACTTTTGAACCGAACGAGTCTTCTATGTATAACTTTTAAGGTCGATTAGATAAGTGATTCTTCTACATATTGGTATGAACTGATTGTTTGTAGCAAACTGGTAACGTATCTGGAACATACCGCGAGCAAATGGTTCTATTATCTATAGAGACACTCCTCGTTGTCATTAGTCTTGTACCCAGACCCAAATGTACGTAACGATGATTATCGTATAATGTATAACATCTCGTTATGTTATATCATCATCGTTACGTACATTTGGGTCTGGGTAGGAGGCTACGTTGTCATAGACACTGTGAACGAGTAACCTACCTACTATCATCACTGATTTGTTAGGCAAGTATTATAGGATAAAGCCCTGTGGCTTTTATACATTTTGTGCATGCTACTGGGCAGAACAGTGCGAGCGTACATACACACGCCGTACTTACGATTAGGCCATTCCAAACGTGATTGTTGTTCCCTTCCTCCGCCCGCATCATTGTAGACCACCCGCGTTATGTTACCATTATGTCCATTATTCTAATTATCCAAATACGTTTTCAATTTTATTTGTTTGAGATGTTGGTAAACATGTAACATTAGAAAAAAGCTAGCATGCTGCTTCGCAGACATCAACAGCTACAAGCCTGGATATACAGCGCCATCATTTTCATTTGTACCGCCATTTGCTCATAACGTAAGAATGATGTAAGGTTGCATCATAATTATTGTATTCATTTTTAATAATTAGATGGATAATAGCCGCCCACCCGCATGGAAAAGGTCAGGATGGGAAACTTTTGGAATGGCCTTGTACCAACATTATTTTTGTGGAGCCTACTACCAACTCCTGGGGTTCCCTTACTTTAGTAAACCTCAACACTACTGAAGCACAACTTGTTATCCTGACCATGGGTTGTCCTTTAGACACCAAGAACTCATTTGATACCAGCGGTCCTCACATGATGCTCGAACACACCCAAATATTATACCGTTTGGGCGTTATAGAAACGTATATTTGTGTGCAACGTTGCTCAAACTGTGTTGATGCCTGTTTGCATACCATTCTACTAGCTATATCTAAGGGTTGGTCTTTATGTGTACGATGGGCGAAAAGTTATATTCATGTAAGTGTCAACATGTTGTTTTTTCAGGTAATAATTGTGTTGCTTATAAGCAATGGTTCCACGGGTAAACCATTAAATGAAGTAGGAAACACCATTTTATTTGATACTGAATTATGTAGTGGTGAGTTATTAAAACTCAAAGTTCATATAGTGAAGAATGAATACATGTACCTATGTAGGTATTGTTCCCTGGGATCACACTGTAGTCCTAAATTGATATGCATAAGTTTCTTTGTAGTAATGATATAAGTGCAATAATTGTCTCACACAGAAAAATGGATGGAAGTTCCCTGTAAAGGTGTCCGCCCTCCTCCATGTGAAAAATTTACTTTCAATAGAATTGACAGGAATAGGGCAATATTGATGTTTGGAAAACGAAGGAAGTATGATACTGGATTAAACACAATTTACTTTTTTGATCTTAATACACTTGTAAGTTCAGTGTCCAAATAATTGCATGCATTTTATCTAGTGTAAAATTTAACAAATGGCTCTTCACAGATTTGGGAGGGTCCATGTGGTCCAAAGAGTGCGGATGAAAAGTGGCCTGATGGTCGTGGGTACCATTCAGTAGCATGCTTGGTTGATCCTGAGTCTGATTTGGCTGAAAGTAACCAACATGTTGTTGTGTTCTGGGGTGACGGTATTGAGGCCAAGATACTGAATGATGTTTGGATATTGTCAGTTTCCACCTTGTGTTGGACTCAGGTTTGTACCATTAATGTCACATATTATATTTTTGATTCGAATTTTATTTCATTCAATTACCAAATCAAAAAATTTGGGCTTAATTAATTGTTTCTCATTAAACTTGCATGTCTACACGTTTACCCCACATAATTATTTGTGTTTGTTGATATCTGGGACTAATTTTACATGATGCTTGTATTTAAAATGAAAATGAAACTGTTTCTCATTTTTTACATAAATTATTGTACCAGGTTTTTCTGTAACCTAGCATGATTATTAAAGTACTTCTTGTTTTAATGTACCTCTTTCCAGCTGGGGCACGTTGTCATCAAGGTCACATAGTATAAAATACATGTACATGTAATTGTAGCCATTTTTGTGTTTACTAACATGTATCATCATTTGTGTTTGTAGCTACAGTTGGATGCTTCATTTCGCCCAAGGAAGTGCCACATGAGCTGTAGCTATCACATTACAGAGCGACAGACAGATGTGTTTGTGTTTGGAGGAAACAAGCAACGAAAGACAAAATTTGAGAGAAATGTTATGACTGACTTGTTAATCTTGCGATTTGGTGAGCTCAAAACTGGTGCATGCAATAAAGGGCATCAAGCACAACTGTTGTAATTGCATATTTATATCACTTTAGGTTCTGTTAGTACCTTGGAAGATTTGTTTGTGTTTACACTACTTGACGAAGAACAGCACATTTTATAGAAATCATGAATCAAACTCTGATTATGTAGTTGTTTATCATATGAGAAAATTGCATTGTAAATTTTTTAATTTAATTAAATTGGTATGAAACAGAAGACAAGGTTACATGTACATAGTTAATCAGTTACACAGGTGTGATTGGGCTATGCTTACATCAGGTGTACTAGCAAGAAAGCAGTATGGAGGAAGGCAGAGTTTTTTGAATAGATAAGTTTTGAAACTCACTATGCTACACATCTTATGATATTGCAGGTGGAGCTTGATCATGAATAAATTCACAGTAGCCATGTAAAGACATGTGAGCTTTATTTTTGTATTCCAAGTCAGCTCATGTTATGCCCAGAGGACTCATCAGTGGTGCCTCTACCAGTACCATAAACCTGTTTGGACCAGGCGAGTAGCAATACAATGCAATTCTGATCTGGATCTGGAGCAGTTCAAGGAGTGGATGCATTGGCTGGTATCAGATATGCAAAGAAAAAATACCAGTCAATTGTTTCAATCCTGGAGGAAGATGCTGCGCAGTGTGACCATGTTTCCCACCACAACAAAGCTGCTTGGCCATATGCATAGCTCCTGCTGAGTTACATGCAAGTTATTGATGTTACAGCTCCAAATATATACAGTATCTGATCTTTCATATACAAGCAAAAAACCAAACACCACACTGAAAAATAAAAACCTTTTCTAGGTACTAAGGAAAAATGCTTTGGGTCTACCAACTAATATACAAGATATCTGGCAGAGGTATTAAATGCATTAATACTCTTCGTTGCATTGATTGCATGGAAGAGTGTTGTCATTATTTACAGTGTTTAAATAATGAATAAGTTCAGATCCTATTACTCCAGTTTCCTATGACTGAAAGCTAGATATGAGGCACTACAAGCAAGAGCTCGATAGATTTGCTATATGCCCTAAGTGCTCAGCATACCAGACATTATCATAATGTCTTTCTGTGGTGCGTAAATGCATGGTCATGTAGTGGTTGGGGTACAGCACTCGCACTAAATTGCGACCAGAATAAAGAACCAAAAGGCTTCTTATTTCATGTGAAGGATTTTACATTGTGCTGGCATTATCTAATGTGATGTCTACATTACTGTCTCGTGATTTTGCAATGTTCAACCACTTGGATGTATGGAAGTGGTATTTCTAAAGTCACCACACGATACTCTAGACCATCATGCCACCTCTTGTTTTCAGCCATATTTACCACTTGCGCGAATTATGTGATATTCTCTTTCAGCTTTATAAGTACACCGAGAACATTTAAAAGGTCAAACTTGTAGCCCAAAAACTGTATTAGGGAAATATCAAAACAATGGTTCAATTGGCATTCTATTCATTCCACAGGGTTCAATATAAAATCCTTCCAAACTCACCCATCTATAATATCTTCAACGTCATTTGCTTTTGATGGTTTTTATGAGTAGCTCACAAAAGTTAGCATTAAATTAGCCATTTATGTATATCCTAATTTTTAACAATATATTTAGCTAAATTTGTTACTATGGAAGAATTCACGGATAGAAAAACTTTGTTCGGTTACATACATGTACATGTTATATGCTACGCCGTTTGTTTCATTGCAATTTCCCAATCAGTAGATGTTAAAATTTGGGCTTAATCAATAATATGGAATGGTTCTCATTCAACTTGCATGTGTACACCTTTCTCTCACATAATGCTGAGATGTAGTTGTTGCAGTGGGAGAACTACCTCTAGAATTTTTGTTAACTCTGTGTACTAGTCACTCCTACATGTAATTTTCAAGTTTGTATTTATATTTGTTGATGTCCAAGGCTAATTTTACAATGTACATGATGCCTGTGTTTAAAAAGTTTAATGAAACCATTTATAATTTTTTGTCGTAAATTATTGCTTCAGAATTTTCTGTATTTTTTAAAACCTAGCATGATTATACTTCTTGTTTTAATGTACTACTTTCCAGCTGGAGCAAACAGACATCAAGGTCACACAATTATACATGTACATGTAATTGTAGCCATTTTTGTATTTCACTGTGAAGGATTAATCTAGCCGCTGCCTGCGAGCCGCTCCTTCCCCCCAACTGCTATAGATATCCATCACCGTACCTGACCAAGGAATACGTGCATAGTACACATTATATATAGCAAAAGGTCCGCATAAACGTCCTTCTAGACCTGGAGGCTCCCGCTATTCAGTCTCTTAGCACATCACCTGATTCATCCTTTGTCAGGGTAGTAGCTAAGTCGTGAAGACCGACACTTCCCACTTCTTCTCCTGCGACAAATTAATATCATTTGTCGAACGGTCACACCGGCCAGCTGCTTCCGATATCATCGGAGACCTCCAGTCTATCACATTCCTTAGTCTATATCCTTCTCCTGCGACAAGCAACGCCGTTTGTCTATTGCGTATTCACATCGCCCTCTGCGTACCTCTTCAGCGCCCGTTCATCACATACATCTTTCTGCACAGTTACTCCGCCCGTACCATGCATGATGGCAACCGAAGGTCTTCCTACGTTAGGGAACAGCTGCACCATGCATCCTCAGGTTCTCCACTTTTGAGTACCGCTAGCCTTCTCCGGCTACCCTCAGGTCTATCGCTTTTGGATACGCTCTGCCAGCCTTCCTTCTTAGGTCCACCTCAATCAGTTCCATTACGACACTCTTCTAGATCCATGGGTCTCCCTGCACAACTGTCAGGGATGGATCCCACCGTTGCCACCATATGTGAAGGATCAATCTAGCCGCAGCCTGCGCGCCGCTCCTTCCCCCCAATTGCTAGATATCCATCACCATACCAGACCAAGGAATACGTGCATAGTACACATTATATATAGCAAAAGGTCCGCATAAACGTCCTTGTAGACCTGGAGGCTCCCGCTATTCAATCTCTTAGCACGTCACCTGATTCATTCATTGGCAGGGTGGTAGGTCGTGAACCCTGACACCATTTGTGTTAATAGCTACATTTGGATGCTTCATTTCACCCAAGGAAGTTCCACATGAGCTGTAGCTATCACATTGCAGAGCAACAGACAGATGTGTTTGGAGGAAACAAGCAACGCAGGACAAAAGTTGAGAGACTGAAATGTTATGTCTGACTTGCTATTCGTCCGATTTGGTGAGCTCAAAACTGGTGCATCAAGCACAACTGTTGTAATTGCTTATCTGTATCACTGTAGGTTCTGTTAGTAGCTTGGAAGATTTGTGTTTACACTAGAACAGCACATTTATACAAATCATACATCTTTGCTATCACTGAACGTTTTGAATATATTATGGAAAATCAAAAGTAACTCTGATTATGTAGTTATTTATCCATATGAGAAAATTGCATTGTAAATTTTTTATAGCTTTTAAAAATTGGTCTGAAACAGAAGACAAGGGTACATAGTTAACCAGTTATACATGGGGGATTGGGCTATGCTTACATTATGTGTACTAGCAGTATGAAGGAAGGCAGAGTTTTTTGAATTCATACATTTTGAAACTCACTATAATAATAAATAAATTCACAGTAGTTAAGCTCTGTCAACATTATTTTTTGTTCCAAGTCAGCTCATGTTGTACCCAGTGGGCTCATCAGCGGTGCCTCAACCAGAACCATAAACCTGTTTGGAGAACTCTCGAACATAGCTTCCAGGAGAGTAGCAATGCCATGCAATTCTGGATCTGGAGCAGTTCAAGGAGTGGATGCATCAGCTGGCATCAGATATGCAAAGAAACAATAGTGTCAATCCTTAGAGGAATGCTGCCCAGTGTGGCCATGTCTCCCACCACAACAGAGCTGCATGGCCATATGATGCAATTGCACATTATTGATGTTACAGCCTCAAATATATACAGTATCTGATCTTACATATACAAGCAAAAAAATTTGGATTTCAAACAACACAAAAATAAAAACGTTTGCTAGGTACTAAGGAAAATGCTTTTGGTCTACAAACTACCATATAAGATGTCTGGCAGACGTATTAATAATCTTCTGCATGGGAGTGAATTGTCATTATTTACAGTGTTTAAATAATGAATAAGTTCCGTTTCTATTACTCCAGTTTCCTATGACTGAAAGCTAGATATGAGGCACTACAAACTCTTTAAGAGCTCGATATATTTGCTATAAGCCCTAAGTGCTCAGATTACCAGAAATTATCTTAATGTCTTTCTGTGGTATCTGATGTGGAATTACATGGTCCTGTATAGTGGTTGGGGTACAGCACTCTCACTGAATTGCGACTATAATAAAGAACCAAATCCAATTTGTGAGGCTTCTTAGTTTATGTGAAGGATTTTACATTGTGATGGCATCATCTAATGTGATGTCTGCATTGCTGTCTATTGGACCACTTGCATGGATGTACACATGTGGTCTTTCAAAAGTCACCACACTGCCGGCATTTCTAGATGCAGCTCTAGACCATTAAAAGCACACCGAGAACATAAAAATATCTTTCACTTGTTGCTTCCAGTGATGGAATGCAGGGAAGAGAGGCCAATTTCGTACTAAAAGGCTAGCCCAAAGCATAAGCATTAATAAATGGGACAAACCACTGGGGCATACCATAGGATGGTTGCACTCAAAGCTTTCCTTTACAATACTTGGAGCAATGAAGCTGCTTTGCTTGCATGGTTCTCGCACCAAGTGGAGAAGTGGAGTTGGAATAGATTATGGTGCTGGGCTACCAACTGAATTACCAAAATCTAATTAACACTTTTATTTCATTCATTTATTGTGTCACTTTGTTGTTCTTGTTCTGTGTGTATATGCCTTATTACACGTAATGTTATTATGTGGGACAGTTCACGCGAAAATGATAACTCGCTTTTATATTTATAATGTTATAAAATTTCCTTATGTTTGAATCGCTATAACTTCCCAACGGTTTAGGCTATCTACTTCGTATTTACAACACTTCATACCACACCATTTCTCTATGGTATAATACATTTTGGTGTCTTGCACGTGCTCCGTACCAGTACTGCAATGTTTTATACCCCACCGGGTTCAAACCTGCCATAACTTTCTATAGGAGTAATCAAATCGCTTCAAATTCGGTTTGTAGGTACAGAGGTCCTGTACCTATCGATTTGTACTGTTCTTTAATTTTTATGCCATCCGTTACGGAGATACAGTTGAACAAACTACGTGCACTTTTTCCCGCTTGATACGCGCCAATGTTATCATCCCAGCCTCCCATACATTGAGCGGGACGCGGTTTGCCAAAATCATTGGCGCGAATGACGAATAAATTAGTGCGGTAGAAATTAATTTTTTGTCTTGATTTTAGTACAAGAATGGCTCATGACATAAATCTATAAATTACAGATATTCACAATCAGACCGATTTATCGTACTTAGTAGATGTGTTTAAAAATCAATTTGAAAAAAAAAGAGCTAAATGTCCGCCTATGTATGGGCAATTTCTCCATATGTTTAACTTATATGTATAAAAATAAAGCTACTAGATAAGAAGCACCACAGGCTAAAACGCTTCGTCATCACAAAAACCCAATCCTTGAAAAATATCAGATTATTCCAAAGGAGATTATTGGCCATCGAAGGCCAACCAAAGTACGAAATTAAATGGGTAGGTTGGACCAAGGACCATTAATAATCCGCACACAACACTTGGACCCATCAATAACCTTGCAGGCTTTGAAGGAATGCATGTAAGGAACTAATAAGGAAGGCCACAGCCTGCTGGTTCACGGATGCCAAATATAGTAAGATGCCAACAGATATACCCTTTGGACACGCCTATATACCTTAGCGGTAATCATTACCATTCAGTAAGAAAGCTTATCGGTAAGTTTTTTTATCGATAGGCGTAGAGTAATTTCAGTACATATTCGATAGTAGGTGTTTACTTACTGATAGTAATCGATAAGCTCAAAACCTTATCGATAGTTGACCCTAGTAACTGCTTACTACCGAATTGTGTAATTGCTTTGTTTATCCCGATATAAGCTGAACCGATCGCATCACACAAAGTCGGTTGATAATATCATAGATAATATTAAACAGTAATAAACACCATAATATTACATTGTTGTGATAAGGATCCGGAAGTTTACTTGTTCGCATCAATAACAAAGGTGTCTGCTAAAATGAATTCATATCGATACGAATACTATACTACCAGTATAATTACCCGATCAAACGTGGTAGTACGTAGGGCCCACCCGTATTATATATGTGTCATGCACGGTAGTGCTAATAAATACAAACTAATACCGTTATACCACACTGTGCGCAAGGCATTGAGGTCCATTCTGTTTCATATTACTAGCACAGCTATTCAAGTGCATGCACATGTAAGGTCAACAGGGGTTTGTATAGCCCCAAGCTTTCGCTTTCGCGTGTACTATAATCAGAGCTAGTCTCGTTCTCAGACTCCCTTGAAAAACGTGCCGTGCGCTAATCTAACCAGCGGTTGCTTGAATCTGAGTGGAAAAGTATGCAACGTGGTTCTCAGCAATTGCCGTAGGCAGACTATGAAACGTGGTAAAGGGTAACATTTTTGCATTATTTGAACGCTTGTGGAAAAGGCTGTCAGTGGTGGATTGCTAGAGGGCGTGGCCCAGCCGTCGCGTTACGTTGCAAGCGGCCTATACCAAGATTTGTTCTGCAGCAACAGGGATTGCAGTCCAATCGCGCGATCGGATTGCAGCGTTCAAGTGGGTTCATTATCACCCAATCAGCGGCTGTTCTAGTTTGTGATTTATATAATTCTCATGGAGGCTATTTTGCCAGTGTATTGCCGAGGCAGCTAAAGAAGTTGGGCTACCCTGCTACAACAGATTTCATAGATGCATTTGCAATTCTTCCATGCAACTTAGAGCTTTTGTTACGCATGCTTGCCAAATCTAGGAAGGCTCACCACACGATAACAACTTCTTCATCTCATATATGGTGACTCGGAACGGAATCAAGAGCTCGCCGCCTGTCATTCGTTTTAGGAACGTTGACATTAATATCGCACCCGAAGCAATATACATACCTAGAGCCAGGGTTGCCGAAAGTCAGGCCGGGGTCCGGCCTGTGACCGGCCGGCCTGACAGCCCCAGCCTGCCAGGCCGGCCTGCCAGGTCGGATAAATTGATGTTATTTAAATTTTTGTTAAAAATTCATGGCTAACCAAAAAACATTATGATATTATTGAACAATTTAATACTTCTTCAGCTCCATCCGAGCGGGTGTTTTCGCAAGCTAAGCTGATTCAACAGCGCCAGAGATGGAATCTTCTCCCTCAACGTTTGGAGGCGTGTGTCATGCTGAGCTCAATGCATGGTTAATTACAAGTATTTAGATAGCAAGCGCGCTGTTTGCATCACTGCATGTTATATATCTCAGACTCAGTTTCTGTATCTGTAGGAGTAATCAAATCGCTTCAAATTCGGTTTGTAAGTAGAGAGGTCCTATATCTATCGATTTGTTCTGTTCGTTAATTTTTATGCCATCCATTACGGAGATATAGTTGAACAAACCACGTACATGTACGTGCACATTTCCCCGCTCGATTCGTGGGCAAATCGCGTCCCGCTCAAAGTATGGGAGGTGGTGCCGCGTATCCCCATTCGAGCGGGAAAAAGTGCATGCACGTATAGTTTGTTCAACTATATCTCCGTAACGGATGGCATAAAAATTAATGAACAGAACAAATCGATAGATATAGGACCTCTCTACTTACAAACCGAATTTGAAGCGATTAGATTACTCCTACAGAAAGTTATGTTGGGTTTGAACCAGGTGGAGTATCGAACGTTGCAATGATGGTACTGAGCAAGTGCAAGACACAAAAATGTATTCTACCCTAGGGCAAAGGTGTAGTATGAAGTGTTGAAAATAGGAAGTCGATAGCCTTTATTGTTCGGCAGATACAGCAATTCAAATGTTATAACACGATTATTTTATAATGTTATAAAACATAGGAAGTTATCTCGGAAACTGTCCCATATAACAGACATCACGAAATGAATTAATAATTTATTATAATACCTGGGTGGATCCCGGCCTGCCGGCCTGTCAGGTCACGGTCCGGCCTGCCAGGCCAAGCTAAATGTCCGGCCTGGCAGGTTCGGCAACCCTGCCTAGAGCACCTGCTCCACAGACCTCGTATAATAGGCCTACCAACCCTAATGCAACAACGTAATGATATTCACAAAGATATTGTATAGGCTTGCAAACCAACCTTCCGACAACTCGAAGGGCGGACCACGCCCAACTCGTGGACTGCGCAATGTTTGGGCAGAGAAAGTTTTGAGGCTAGCTAGCTGCTATTTGGGAGGCCGCCAATGCATAGGGGTTAATTAATACAATACTAATTCAGATATTTTTCTGTATAATTATACATGTTCATGTATTTTGACTAAAGCTGCAATGCTGCTCGACAGGGGAGCTTATACATCATTCCCTCATATATGTCTTTGTGTATAATTTAGCTAGAGGGAGACACCCCCACGCCCAGCACCTGTCTGCCCCCCCCCCCCCAAAAAAAAAAAAAACCCGAAACCCGAAATCTTGGATCCTCTCCCGGCAGTTGGGTCTGAGACCGGATTTTTTTGTCTCCACGTGTTTATGCATTAAAAGATGGGCGACGAGTTTCCTACTCCACGGAGATCTTCTGCCATGTTCATATACCATCGCCAGCTGATGCTATGCATGGGAGGTTTAACACAAGTGTTCATCGGAGAATGTGAAGAGCAAATTATGTATGACACCATAGATAATAGAATCTTTACTGTGTATGCCATAGGAATATCATGGTTAACTACTCCTGTAAGACCATTCGAATCTTACCCACTTTATTGGGGAATTCGCAACCACCCCCACCCCCACCCCCACCCCCACAACCACCACCACTATTTCATTTTGAATGAAACTGTTTCATGCAGGGGCTTTGGTCGATGGAAGTGGCTATAATATTGAAACGAAGATCCGACCGGTTGTTGGTTCGACCTCAGATTTCTATTTATGCATGGTCCAACCAGAGATGGTTGATTATCTACATTGTTAGGCACACGCAGACTCGCTAACGAATGACATTAAAATCAATCTGACTATTATATCTACGTGGTCTATCTCCTTTTGTCAACACGCTTGTTTTTATCAACCATAACCACTAAACCCTTAATTATCATCATTTAGATTGCATGTTTCTACTAATATAAATGCTATAGCCCTATTGTATACCGGTTAGCGTCCATAAAAACATTGAGTACATGCAGTACGTATACCATGTAGAATGGATCAATAAGTAGGGGCCCCAATTAATCAGACTCAAGGGGACCACACCATTGTGTTTGCCTATACTGTTGCTGTCAATGTCACTGTCATTCGCTCTGGTCACCTACATGTATGTTATTGTCTGCGGTATTTATACAGGGTTGATGCTTTTGAGTGTATGCAATTGCTTGTATTTAACCACTGGTACGTGGGCGTAGCGTATACTAACTGTTGACGGCGTGGATATTGTTCCATTATTCTATTCTATTCAGTATTCTACTACTTGAGCTTCCGGAAACCTGCAATACATCACTTTGCTCCCTACGGTATTGCCAACAGCAGTTTTGCCATATTGAGACTAGCTGTAATACCAGTTTTTGAGCAAGCAAAACCTGCTTTAATCACTCTAGTATTTGATCTTGAATTTATCAACTAAAATAGAATACATGTAATTTCTTCCAATAAGTGCAAATTACACGGCTTATTTCCACATGTAAGGTTCAACACATCCAATTGTGTACACATAAAACTCCAACACGGAGGGAATGCTACTGATGTCATACTTACACAATAAACACACCTACATTTAACATGGTTTAGTACAGATTGCAGATAATAAATATTTCTACCACTGGTAATCACGTTGATTGGAATAGACTGTATATGTACCAATGTGTAGAAAAAGTAAATTTGCAACTACATAATTTGTGTAACTGAACAGGTTTTCAAAAGTGCGCTAAAAAACCAGGTTTGATTTGTAATTGATTTATCACCTAAATTCTGATACAAGATGTTAACATGTTGGTTGTATCATGTATGTAAACATTCCATACCAAAATGTCAGTGACAAATCATTTGGAAATCAAGACTTGATTTGGCCCCCTTTTATTGCTGAGTGCCCATGTACTGCCATTGTGTGTATCGGTATTAGATCATTACTTTGCAGTAAGTTCGTCCCTTGCAAGTCCATATATAGTGAATGGTTTTCCAGCCTTGAAATAAAATGTTATGAGGGGGGAATAGATTGTAAGCATACTGTACTTTTTAGGTGTTGGTGAGCAGCATCCAGGTGTTTACGTACTGAAGAGAATGCAGCTCGGAGCAACTGTTGCAATCTTTGGACATAGCTTGGCAACTCCTTCTGTTCCTCTCCTTGTCCCAACATCACATCTATTGGCAGTGTGGGTGAGCGGCCAAACATAACCAGGAAGGGAGTGTATCGTGTAGAATCATGTAAAGCAGTTCGATAAGCAAATTTTGTATGTGCTCACCCCAATCTCTTTGATGGTCAGCAACAACCTTTGCTAGCATGGATTCAAGAGTACAATTGAACCATTCTACCTCTCTGGGTGGTATGCTGTGGTTAGAGTCCTATTAATGCCAAGTGTTGCACAAAGAGTTGGCCCCCTGATCACTAAGTAAATACTGTGGTACCCCATAACGGCACACAATCTCATTCACTAACACTTTAGCTATATAGGGTGACACTGTCAGTTTTGGCCAAAGGAAAGGCTTCTACCCATTTGGTAAAGAGATCAGTCACTACAAGGATGTACTTATTTCCACAGGAAGAAGTAGGCAAGGAGCCCATAATATCCCACGACAGCTTTTCAAATGGATAGTTACTTTTGATGGTACCGATTGGCGTAAGCTGTTTAGGGACTGGGTTGTTCCTTCTATGACAACGAACACACTGCTGGATGGCATTCTTTACATCAATGTCACAACTAGGCCAGTAGAAATGCTCTCTCAGTTTTCTTAGTGTTTTGTGGATGCCTAAATGCCCTGACTTGTCGTGCAACTGTTCAATGACAAGTGGCCGTAAGGTAACTGGTACTATTACTTGAGGGTGGTGGCTACTTCCAATTAAGTGACGACACAAAACACCATTACAAAGTGAGTACCTGTACTTCCCCCTCTTATCTGTTGAAATCCCATTTTTGAGTGCCTTGATGATCTGTGAAGCGTAGGCATCTCTGACCTGTTCCTGTTGTAGCTTCTCTGTGTTTTCAATGCAGGTTATGCCACACACTTCTTTCACCCTATCATCATGTAACAGGGGCTGTGGGGCATCATCCATACCCTGTGGTCTTCGTGACAGGCCATCGGCATTTCCATTATTTCTGCCTGGTCTGTATAGCACCTTCATATCAAACTGCTGGAGGAAAAGAAGCCATCTAGTTATACGGCCCCCAGTGTTGTTGAGACCTTGGAGAGAGGTTAGTGGATTATGGTCAGTGAACAAGGTGAAGGTTTGACCATACAGGTAGGGATAAAATTCTTTAACAGCTGCAACAATTGCTAAAGCTTCCCTCTCCACAGTTGAATAGTTATGCTCAGCTTTATTCAACTGATGACTCCAGTATGATATGACCCGCTCATCACCCTTAAGTTTCTGACTAAGGACACCACCTACTGCAAACTCTGAAGCATCAGTTGCTAGGATGAACGGTTGCTCAAAGCAAGGGTAGGCCAAGATTGGTGATGTTGTGAGCTTTTGCTTCAACAGTGAAAAGGCTTTGTCACATTCATGGCTCCACATGTAACCTCCAGCTATTTTTCTGGTTAGTTTGTGGAGGGGTTCCGCAATAGCAGAATAGCCTTCAATGAATCGCCGATAGTAATTTGCTAAACCAAGAAAATGGCGCAGTTCTTTGATGCTGTGGGGAACAGGATACAGTGAAACAGCTTTTAATTTTTCTGGATCGGCTTGGACTCCTTGCTGGGAGACAATGTGCCCCAGGTAGCAAATCTGGTTTAGAGTAAAATGGCACTTGCTAGGCTGAAGTCTAATTCCTGCTGCTGCTAAATGTTCAAACACAGTTTCCAACCGTTCCAAATGTTGTGAAAATGTGGCACTAAACACAATGATATCGTCAATATATATCAAGCACTGCTCATATGTCAACCCAGCCAGAACACACTCCATAAGTATTTGAAACGTCGCTGGGGCATTGGTAAGCCCAAAAGGCATTACGTTAAACTCATAGTGCCCACCCTGTGTTGAGAATGCAGTCTTCTCCTTGTCCCCCTCTGCCATTTCGACTTGCCAATATCCAGATGCCAGGTCAAGAGTGGTAAAGAATTGAGAGCCCGAAAGTGATTCGAGGGTGGCATCTATCCTTGGCAATGGATATATGTTATCAATATATGTTATCCCAGCTGCATTAAAAAGTGAAACCCATGCAGTGCCCCATTTACAAGAGAAGTAAGAAGCACTAGCTGTGAAGGACTTTCAAGTACAATTTTTTACTGAAATATACCTTTACACATTATTCTAGCCAACTACATGTACAGGACTGAATATCAGAGGTCATTAGCGGTGTAAGATCACATTATACCTGAAGAACACCAAAACTGTGGGAAAAATTATAGAACCTAATCTGAAGGGGCCATTCAACATTGTCAAGGTAAGGTATGTCATGCATGTAATGGTTATTTTAACAGGCATCAGAAATCCAGCTTTAGTCTATACTACTTCTAATTATTTGCATGGTCAGAGGTATATACATTTGTAGCAATTTGTGTATTTAGTTTTTAAAAAATATTAATGCCTTTCAGGTTGTGACCAATTTTATCGGTTCAGTATTGCCGGCGCAATCCAAAGCAATTGAACATGTCATCATTTTATGCTCCAGACTCTACTCTGACTTATTGATTTATTATTGTTGTTGTTGTTGTTGTTGTTGTGTGTGTGTTTATGTATCGGAAAGTAGCGTCATAGAGTGCATACAAGATTGTGAATATGTTAAATGCGTTTTTACGCTTCTATCCGCGTCGTATGCTGGCACACGCGGGTACGGTAGTAGATATTATAGTTATTTAGTTTTACGCGACAATGAAATTCATGTTTTGCTTAGCCGTACGGCTAAACGTATTCATCTCAAAGTAATTATTCCGCAGGAATGTGCGACTGAGGAATGTGGGGCTAACTTCTACACGGTCTTCGTTTACACTTGCGTAGGACCATTCCGTACCGTTTGCACGATTCGTTTAAACGAAACGACGTGTGAATGAAGTTCACCTTTTACATTTATACTTCAACGGTTCAAACTTTAAAGGTTCTCAGTCTATATTCCAAAGCAACCTTTGATAACTAAAGATGGTGCACTCTGCCTAGAAAAAAAATGAGCGAATTCTCAATTTCTTATTCTCCGTGCTCAGCCACTATACCAACATATGCAACGTATGCAACTATACCAACATATGCAACGTATGCAACTCGCTGTCGGTACTAAGGCCAAAGAAGTTTGCATTTGTTGCGTGACGTGTACAGGTGTGTCACCTAACGTCTAACGATGAGGAAAAAACTATTCGCACCCCCCCCCCCCCCCCCCACCCCCTCCTTTCTCTCTCATGGAAGCTCAGTGCGCTTTGCAGGCTCTCAAAGATGGTCGGACCATTTATAAGTGCTACTCTATCAACGTTAATGTCCTTACAAATGCGTGTCCTTTTGTGGTCCTCACCAGAGCAAATCAGGTGCTGCCCAGTCAGACTGCACTGGTAATCCATAAGTCATGTCTCTCCTGTAGAACTAACCCTACAGCAGTTGCTACATACACCAGCAGCATTCTATGAGGACAGCTTTGTTCTTGACAAGGCCACAAGCACTGCTGTTCTGGGGAAGGTATACTTATTCAAATGTATGTATCTGCCAGATGTGAGCTGAATTATATGTTATTGCACCTGTAGGTGCACATGGAAAAAAGGAAAGGAAACATGTATGTGTATGTTTGTGAGTGCCATGTCCCATGGATATGTTGCCAAGGGGTGTAATGCTTATCTACAGGTGTAATGTTGTGCATGCTAAATCCTTCTATGCTCCTCCCCTTCCCACTATCATGCTCTTCTACCTTCCCCTCCTCTCCCCTTCTCTACTTCCTTCCCCTCCTCCGTCCTATCCACCTTATCCTCCTCTTCCTATCCCCCGTATCCTCCTCTCTCCTATCCCCCTTCTGTTCTCCCTTCCCCTCCACCCCTCCCCTCCCCTCCCCTCATCCCCTTGTCATCTCCACTCTCCTTATAACATTCTTTTTCTCCTTCCCCTCATTCACTGCCTTCTCCACCTACAACACAGCTGTATACAAGAGATACAGTTTGGCGATGATGACAGACGTATTCTATGGTGCACTCAGTGCATGGTGCATGGTCCTTTGTGGGCCACATATGAAAATGGCAAGAAGTGTGATGAGCATCTTTGGTGTGAAGTGATGGCCAATTGCTTTAATCTGCACACACATCAGGGACAGACATTTTAAAAATCCTGATGCCTTTGCTACTGGCTTTGCCTTCAGTCAAGAGTTGAGGGTTTTGAATCCAGGTCCTTGTATATGACTTATATATGATATGTGCAGCTGGGATCTGTGTGCTATGCTTAGATTGATCCTGATAAACCGGTTTAGGTAGCTGGTGACTAATGAAAAGCGTGTTGGGCGGGAAAATTAAATACTTGTGGTACAAGCATAATATATGTTGTTCCTTCACTACTAATATCTCCTCTTATCCTCTACCTTTTCTTTGTTTTATAATTGTGGTGCCAAATTCTAAGTGGCTCGCATATTGTACCCTCCATGTCTCCATGGATATCCGGCATCATACAGTAGCAGTATTTATATTTATTTTTCACTATTTTCACCTTATATATCCACCTGAAGCAGTGATAATAGACTATTGCTTACAATTGCTCTGAGTGGAGGTTCATGGCTTGGGCAGATGGTCACGACAAGACGAACATATAGCGGCAGCAAGCCATACATACACACTGAACCTATATGACCAAAAGGACACATTATGCAGGAGGCATGAGTTACATTACTGTGCATCTTCTTAACATCAGCACAAAAACAGACAGTATTGTGATCAATGGCATAGCAAGCTGCAATGGTAGCATGGCAATGTTTTCAGCTGCACAAATAAATGAATTTTGTCTTGCTGCCTTTTCAAAAGAAGCAAAAACAAGACAATATATAACTATATTCATCTATGCATATATAGTTTTGTCCATTTCATGTTATAATTTAACTGCAAAAATTTTAAATTGCTATAGCTAGTGGGCAGTATAGAGCGGCATGACATATATGTTGCTCATACATGTGTTTCACTTTGCAAGCCTCATTAATAGGCTTGGAGATGCACCTGATAATGGTTCTGCTCTGAACTGTGTCTGAGTATTTATTGAAAAATACACGTATAAGTGTGTACACTATTCCAAAAAATGCATCACAACATTATGCATATTGCTAAAAGTATACATACACAAAATATTGCAACTAACAGGATGATACACATACATTTACTGCCATTAAAAGCATGATTCATAGTTAGGGCATTATGCTTTTTACCGTCCTTGGAAACAAGGATTTTTCCGGCATACCATGCATTAAGACGTTCAGCCAGAGCATGCTCTTGAACTGATGGTGTCTTTAGAACCTGTACAATCTTCTGCCATGTATATTGATCAGGATTGGTGCATTGCTGCCTCCATTTATTGAACACTTGTTCAAATGAATTACGGTCTGACTCCGGCTTCCCAGCATTTTGATTCTGGATGCTATCAAGCTCGCCTGTTGACAGGTTTAACTGGATACCTACAGCTCTCCATTTGGCTGGGATCACTGAGGCAATATCATTCATAAGGTCTGCCAGTTCTATGTATTCCCTTTGCTTTCCTGCATCCTGGCACTGGATAGTAGTACCAATGGTTCTCCATCCAGCAGCAATTTTGGTAGGATAACAATTTATAGAATGCAGAAGGGTTGGAGCAGGCACTGAGTCATCTGTATCATTAAGAAAGTCTGCATCAGAATAGTCATATTTCAAGAACTGCACCATTATAGGCTACAGTTTCCAGACAGTTTAGGAGTGCATGCAGCTGACACAGCAGTAGGAGACCATACGTATATGCAGTAACATGACATAACTGGTAATTAAAATATTCTAATATATCCATGTAGCTAAATAAATAAAAAATACATTGTATGTACATGTGTATGAGAATTATTTTTTAATTCCCCAGGTCCAAGTCCCATGCGTAGAACCAATATTTGAAAATACAAATGAAGTTTTTTGGCATACATTTCTCTACTGTTGTTTCATATGTCTGTCTTGCTAAATTTACCAATTGTCTGTCATTTTTAAAAATCACAACCAGGCTTCGTTACACGATGCAAATAAGCAGATATGGTTCTTAAGAATGCATTATGTACAGAATTAAATTGTAACAGAAAAAAGTACAAGTAGAACTGTTTGGAATGTTTTTTGAAGAATGATGGGTCTGCTTTATACATGTACATTCTAGAGCAGTGTTTTTACTCTAATTGGTTTTGCCATTTTTACTGAAAACGCACTGTTCGTTTTTACGTTTTTGTCATTCACTTGGCTATTCCTGCAACATAAGTCTGACAAATATATATCGTTCATAAACTTGTGGAGCCAGCAATTATCAAATCTACAATGAATGCTTACTGCAAAAAACCTGCCTTACTACCCACCTATTTTATCATGTTACTCTTTTCGTACTTTAAGTTGCATTGCGATATACCACAAATACATCTTTTATCTTTGCAGTATTGATTGCATTTGACAATCTTTGAAGGATTGCAAGAAAGTAAAAATACTTTTAAATAACCATTTCTACAGTACAATGAGATTTTTGTTTGTTGTTTGATCATATCAGTTTGCTAAAATATTGTCAACACGTAGGACGATAATCCTACGTGTAGGACGACAGGGGATTAAAGTTTAACAGTACATTTACTTAGTATTGCTGGAAAACATTATACACAAGTCAGTATTGTGTCTAAAACACAATACAAATGTATTGTTTACTACATAATCCCATCATGCTGATGTAAACATCTAACCATATTATACTCCA
Source organism: Spongilla lacustris (assembly GCA_949361645.1). NCBI lineage: Eukaryota > Metazoa > Porifera > Demospongiae > Spongillida > Spongillidae > Spongilla > Spongilla lacustris. Next base: position 10,180,547 of record OX442416.1, on the reverse strand, counting down.
CCTATATTAAATCTGAGGTCATTGTTACACTAATAGCCATCAATTTACAGTATTTGAGTATTTAGATTTAGACCATTTGAAGATTGATATTCATGGAACTGATGACCATAATAACTCTTCATAAGATCGAATTATCAGAATGGTCATGCAAAATTTTCCCACTGTTGATAAAACACTAGTTCAACAAGCTGGTGCTGCTGTGTTCAGTAAGCTTGATGCCAACTGTGGATTTTGGCAGATACCTCTATCCAACAGCTGTCGACTCCTTACTACATTTGTCATGCCTTTTGGTCACTATTGTTTTAATATCTTACGCACCAGAGTTCTTTTCGCAAAGGATGATTACAAATCTTAGTGGAAGTCTTTGCCAAATGGATAATACCTTGGTATTTGGTAAGACCCAACAGGAACATGATGACAGGCTAACTGCTGTACTACTAGAATGTATAAGAGATGCTGAAGTAACCATAAAGCCTGATAAATTTGTCTCGTCCAAATGGCAAGTAAATTTTATTTGGCGACATAGCAAATCGAGATGGGATTCAACCAGACCCTGACAAGAACTCTGCAATACATGATGCCTAGCCCACAAATTTAACTGAACAATTACTGGAGTTGTGGAGCTTGCCGTGGTGGCCTGGTCTTGCAAAACATCAGTGTTATTAAGATGGTGCAAATATGTCATGTGTGTGCAAAACATAACCCCCCTCCAGTTAAACCTATGATTTCTTCTTATCTACCAGCCTACCATGGCAGAGGGTGAGTACAGATGTATACTTATTTGCTTGTAGTTGGCTTATTTTCATGGTATCCAGAGGTAGAACAGTTGGCTACAACAGCCTCAACCAAAGCCCGAGGAAGTTGTGAGTGACAATGGAGCCCAGTTTATTTCAGAAGAAATGAAGGAGTTTGCTACACATTATGGATTTCAGCACTCTACTAGTAGCCCATATTACTCTGTGTAGCCTATATTAATATGGTCATGCAGAGCATGTGGTTAATACTGCTAAAAACTTGTTAAGCAGCACTGTGTATCCATGGCATGCACTGCTGAACCATAGAGTGCAACAATTTCCTTGGTGTGGACTGAGTTCTGCAGAGCTTCTTTTTGGTAGGAGAATCAGCAAACAGTACCTCAGATTGAAACACAGTTGACTATAGGATGACAATATTCTGATGACTTTCGCAGCTATTATCAGCAATTAAAACAGCAACAAAAAACCAGCTATGATTTACGACAAGGTACTATCACTCTCCCCAATGAAGCCAGATACTGAAGTTTGGTTCAAAAAAGGTGACAAGAAAACAAAGGGAACTATTGTGACTGCTGCTGCAACACCAAGATCTCACATTGTAGCCACTCCAGAAGGTCAATTACATAGGAATCATCACCACCTGACCACAGTACCCACTGATGAGAAGATGAAAGGAACTGGAAATCATCAGCATGAAGGGAAACATGATCTACACAATGTACAACTGTACAGTCACCTGCAGAGAGTAACAATGACACTAAACTTCTATCAGAGCATGGAAAGAATATGGATGATATGTCACTTTCAGTCTGCAAGACCTATAGCATCAAGAACACGAATCAAAACCCGGTACTAGTATTCGACCACCTAATGTATCATACAGAGTACATGTCCATCGTAGAGTAGTACATGGCCTGTGATGTAAATAAAAAAGATGTTCGAAGTACAGACCAATAATGGAGGATATATCTCACATAATGGTTAATATTTTTGGAACCTCACAAAAGTGATTTCACAAATTATTTAAAGCATATGTAATGAAACTTTTCTCCTAAAAGTATGCTTTGTTTTGATTTTTGATTTTTTTGTCATTGCACTGCTTATACCATAGTAGTGTTTTATTTAGTGCAGTCACATCTAAACTTGATTTGTTTAATTTGGCTATTGTGCAGAGCCTGAACTACTGATGAACTGATGATGTACATGTACATGCAGGATATACATTTGTAACCTACCCAGAGTAATTAAAAACAAGCACCATTAAAGGAAATACAGCTTGCAATTGCGCAATGAATTAAGTAAAAATTTGTACTATTCTCACTTTCAGAAGTAGGTTCATTTGATACTTGACTAGGTGGATCTGAAAAGGATATTAGGTATTATGCAAATATATATATATATATATATCACTGTTGTGTTCAATGTTTTTAAAAGCGTTTTGAAGCTTCCCTTTTTGAAAAGGACTCTGGCTTTTTATTGCATGCTTTTCTTACACATATTGCTATTCTTTGCATGCTAGAATTTTTTTGTTATATATCTGGATGAAATCAAATCATACAATGAGTAAATTTGTTTAATTTGGCTATTGTGCAGAGCATGAACTACTGATGAACTGATGATGTACATGTACATGCATGATATACATTTGTAACATACCCAGAGTAAATTAAAACAAGCACAATTAATGGAAATACAGCTTGCAATTGCGCAATGAATTTTTTAGACAAAAGTAAATATTTGTACAATTCTTACTGAAAAATGTGTTACTGAGGTCACAAAAAGATAAATTTCAGACTTATTGTAATTCACAATTGGTATACAACAGTATAAGTGCTTTGCATTTTTGTCTTCATGCTCAATTAGACATGTAAAGCAAAAATGATCTGTTTCAAACTCTGGCTTTCCTCAAATCAATTATTGAATGCTTTTCTCGCAGATATTGCTATCCTTTGCATGCTAGAATTATAATATTTTAATAGTTCAATCAAAACAAACTATACAATGAGTATATTTGGTACGTATAACAAGTACAAATTGTCAACGTACATTTTAAAGGTAAACGTATCTCAGTATTCCAACGAATGGTGGAGCCATCATGAAGGGAAAGTGACAGATTTTTAGGGTCCTGTGTAAAACATTCAACACGGATGACAAATCGGGGAGGATACATGTCATGTTTCTCCATAGTTTGTAACTGATCAGGCTCGTACTTCCGGAAGTCAACAGAATCTATTTTAATCTAAGGACGAATATATAAACCCATGGAATGTTGTACTACTACATACCCCTTCTTTGCCCACATGAACTGTAATAATCCAATTCGGAGTTTCCACATAAAAGACTCTGAGTATTTGATCAGAATTCAATTTCAATGGGGTCTGGGGAAGGATCTCATGATTTTGTGATTTCATTTTTTTCTTCACAGACTAAAACGAAAAAAATATTTAAAACCACTTGTGTTCTGAAAAAATGATTTTTGTGTTACCTCAATACATGTGTCCAGAAGATAGGTCACAACAAGATAAATTTCAGACTTATTGTAATCCACAGTTGGTATACAACAGTATAGGTGCTTTTTATTTTTGTCTTCATGCTCAATTAGACATGTAAAGCAAAAATGATCTGTTTCAAATTCAGCCTGCTGGCCATGAATTATTGTTACTTTATTCTTTTTGTCAAAAGAATATACCATTTTTCCGTGCTGGTCATTGGTGTGATTATGGTGCAAAGCTTTTGCCAAGTACATAGGTATGTCTGTAGGCGCTCGTCCTTCACAGTCCATAATATGTGGAAGTCTGATTCTTACACTTTTCAACAACTTCACTTCTGGATGGATGCATATCCAGTAAATTGGAGAGATGGGTTTCATGTCACTTGGAAAAATAAATGGTCCATTGAGCATAATCCCAATGGAAACATATACATGTTTTGCCAATGGAATGGCTCCTTGTGGAAACTCAATAGAAAACTTGTGGGAGACATTATTGTACACATAACCAGCACTGTCAACTTCGATGGTATCTGTTGCATGACAATGGACCATAACATCATCAGGAATACAACTGCAGTCTGAAGAAGAGAAATGACTGAATGAATTCATTAATTAGTTTATTCATCAGTTGCATGCACCAGTACTTTTATCTAATTTTTTGCTGATTACATTTTATTTGCCATTATGATTGAACTACACGTGTATACACATAGTGGCATAGCAATATAGGGGTAAAACGAAGTAATAAACACCACAAAGCTTTCAGTAACATAATACCAATCAGGTACAATCAAGAATCATTATCAATCCCATGCTGCATAACTGCTCTATACACATTCATAATTGCTGCACTGTATGAACAACCTGACCCACATAGAAATGTATGTTGAGCAATTTTGTCATTAAGTCTATGAAAGTGATCACCTGAAAAACTTTATTAGAATATTCCTTTCTCATATAGACTTGATTGTTATGAGTGGATACAATACATTGTGAACTACTGGACAAAATCACAACTGAATATTTGTATTCAGACTCAGTTGTTATTTGCAGATAATATTATCGTGCAGCTTTCTAGTAAAAAGGAGAAAAAACCTTTAGCAAGCAAGCATGATGTTGGAATGGAGTTTAATATTCTGTGAACCCATTCTAATTTTTTGTTTTCCCTAACTTCAGGCATATCCTTACCCAATTTGTATCTATGCTAACAATTCATATCTATGCTTACTGATATATAAATGCATATTAGCATCCCCGACTTGCTACATGTAGCTCAAGAAACATTGCCATACTTTCCATCTGCCGGCATTGAATCATTCCCAGTATTACATATCATCTATATGTACATTTAGCCAGGCCACCAGCAGTATGTATTTTTTTAATAATTCAGGGGGATGCACTATATACTGTACCCTAAATGGCTGAAGTGCTTGCTACTTACACAGCAAATACAAAAGTGTGAAGGCCCCCTATTCTTTGGCGTGAACGTAGTACGCAAATAGACACACCAAATCAAGTGTGCCTAATAAGCACGCAGTAGCGAAAAAAAAAAAATTATGCATTGGCCAGGATTCGAACCCATGAAAACTAAATTACCCTTTATCCCACAATGTCATCAATACAAAGTAAAACTGGGTGAAGGTCACACCAAATAGCCGGGTGATTTCAAACGAACTCACTCGATGGTGTGATGTCACACTAAAGATAAAATTTAGTGTGAAGGTCACACCAAATAACGGAGTAAATTCACTCGATGGGTGTGATATCACACGAAGATAAAATTTAGTGTGATGGTTGCCCTTTTTAAAAACAATTATACACTTTTTTATTTGCTGTGTACATGCACTTGTACGGAGAAGATTTTCATTTTTATTTATAATTTACTATCTACATGTATGTGCATACAAATTTGAGTATTTGTATAATTATCATAAGCATAATTACATATATATAATTATATTTATAACAATAATTAAATTGTATATATAGAGTCGTACATCCTATTGTATGTATCATTTGACAAATTGGTATGATTATTTCATTGCCTGGGTACCACCCAAAAATTTAACTGGCTACCGTATTCAATGGAGGTGCTGTTGAGTCAGTTGCATATACTTTAGAAAACGGTACCTTACCCAAAAATGTTTCCTGTCTGCTGACTCTGTAAGAAGAAAAAATGAAATAAGTAGGCTTACTTGCTGAAATTATTTTGGTTTCATGAACTAAGTAGCTGTACAAAGCTGAGTATGTGCAATATTGTGTGTCATAAAAAGATGCAACTCTATGGTAGTACAAAATATAAAGTATGTAACCATTAATTAAACAGTTAATTTCAAAAATAGATTAAACTGATTACATTGCAGCTTGCCTAATCCCTTTACAATGTTCTCTTTGTTTAGCTATTGTTGTTTCATTTACAATATTGGATGATGGGGTCCATACAGTTTTTTGCCCCACCCCATCCCCCCTTCCTCGCTAGATGTTGCAAAAAAAAAAAAACCTGTACATGTGTTATAGTACAATCGGACCTATAAATGAAAAGAGAATCGAGGGATGGAGAAGCAATCTATTCCTCCTAGCCAATCTGAGATACCACACATAATCGCTAGACACTTGTAAATCTGGCAGTTATGGATTTAATTTAATGTGTAACCCCGTCATGGTAATTTGTTTAGCAATAGTTGTGGCCTTGGCACCCACAATGCCTGTGTAAAATCCATCACTGGTGGTTTTACAATGCATATATGTGTGCATGGTATATCAGAATAGGTTAATGCACTACATACACTTCCATGTGAATCCGAAGCAAAACAATGGGCTTAAGTGGTACCTCAATAACATTTTTATCCCTCATATTACTTTGAAAGCACATTCATACTTTTGTATTTAAGCTGTACAATTTGGATGATGGGGTGCATACACATTGTCTGTACGCCCCTCCCCTCCTCGACATTTTTGTCCGAAAAGGAAGCAAACTCACATGTTTTTCCACTCTGAATACATCCATTTATGTATAATATGAACAAATATCTGCAATACGGCACAAATAAAATACATTTTATTTCAAGTTTACCTTGATGAATTTAAACCTTCATTAGAATATGATGTATCAGCCTCATTCCTGTTGTGAGAGAGCTTAAAAAAGCATCCTTTCCTGTCAGATCCATGGATACTTATTTGACTAACTACAGGTGGTTCATTTGACACATTTACAGAAAACTCAACAAATGGTGGATAGAAAAATGTTCCTTGTGCATCAACCTTATTGAACGTATTCATATTTGCTGGATTCAAATGTAACTGGATATCTTTCTCCTTTATCTGAGTAAAGATCAAATAGCCACATCTATGAGAGAACTCATGCTTTACTCAGGGGCATATTCACCTTGCATGGGAATTGTGTGCAATGTATAACAATTAAGATATTACAGATAACATAAAATTTGGAGTTATATCATCCAGCTAAGGTTTGTTTAAGCACCAAAGTAATTAGCTAGTAGAATTGAACCCTGTAGAAGAGCTGGCATTTGAAGTACACAATACATAGCCATTGTTGTAAAGAGTATATTAAAAGAAGCTTCATGCCACTTTTCAAGAGAAATAATTAAGACATTTATTACAATAATACACATCTAAGGGCAGAGAGGCATGCAGAGATGGAGCATATGGGAGGACAGCCTATCTGAAAACGAGTAGCCTAAATTAATTTACGGTATCTCACAATGAAATAGAGTGGGCAGTAGGAAGCAAACTCATTTTTTTTTCAGTCTAATGACAGCCCTTGGACTATAGAATTAACTAAATGCAAGTTATGTTCAAAGCAACTTACCATTGTACATGTATTAGTGCACGGAATAGTACTTTAAAAATAACATCATTATTGTATTAATGTAACAAGCAAGGCTTCATAAATTTGGAGTGCTCATAAACATGTACATTACAAAAACATAATAACAATATCAACACACTTCAGGTTCACTTACTACAGCATCTTGTTCTGAACGAATGTGTTCAGTACTTGGTTTAAATTCAAAATCAGATGTACAAGTATCAAAGCTCACATCAGTGATAGCTGTGACTTTAACTTTGTATTTCAGTCTTTCTGTAGCTTGCTTCATACACTCCTGCAGCATTCATTTTAACATTTAAATAAAAGGAGAAGATAATAAAAACTTACCTGTATTGCAAAAGGGTAGGACTGACATGCATAGATAAGTACATTGAATGGTTTTTGCTTCTCTTTTTCTTCTTCAGGTTCAAAGAACAATAGAGTGTAAACAACTTTGCAACCATTATGCATTGTTGAACTGCCATCAGGCCTCTCATTATTGGCTCTTCCACTTTCAAAGGCTCCACAAAGAATATAGCTATTTTGAATTTGGAATGACAGTTCTGGTTGTGTGTCTGATACAACTACATCTAGATTTGGAAAGAGGTCAAAACAATATAGGTTTGATCGAGTCACAATTTCATGGTCTGATCTCAATATAACCACTTCTTTTGACGTTTGATATTCTAGCATCTTCAGACAGTGTTTCATTGAGATTTCAATAGGCTTATGGATTGGGAGACTTAGGACGATCCAGTAATATGGTGTAATCAGTAAGTATTGGTCAGAAACCAAAAATGGTCCCCATATTTTAGGTAAAATCTTCATCTCTAATGTTTCACCTTCATCCACAGCACTACGAGGTACAAATATTTTGAGGCCATACTCAAGATTCTCATAAATGCCTCCTTGACTAGAGAATTCAAACTTGATGATATCAGGCTCTGTATCTATAATATGAAATGCACGCATGAATCAAGGAACATCACCCTATTTTTAGGAAGGATTTTCTTATTTTGATGATTAAGTATGTTTACAAAAGAACCTGCTCTGCTGTAACATTTGGCACTACCAAATTTAAGTCTGATGTCTGTGTATCAAGTAAGTTCTTCACTTCAATGCTAACAAGATTAATTATTTAATCTAGTAATCAAGTTAGAACAAATATATTTTTTCATTTGATACACATACATTATATTATGAAATGTAAATAAAACTATTATTAATAGTTATACTCAGCGGTTAAAGAACCTTTATGAACTTGGTTTGCTGGTAATGTATTAATCTTTAATCTGCGTGAAACTATCCTGTATTCAGGATCGGTAAAATCCACAATTCAGGATAGTGAGTTCTTCCGTTTATAACAACCATTGTAGTGAAAATTAAAATCATTAAAACATAGTAGCTGATTGTTTCAACAATGGTGTGCACATTTTATAGCATGGAATAATTTTAATCATCTAGAAAGCTGCCCAAACTTCAAGGATGCATAAGCACGTTTCGTTGCTCTCGCTTACATAAATTAAACGATTAGCAATTTATAGTTTGTAAAGTGATATGCTTGATGATGCAAGTATTGAAAATGGAGACACTGTGAATAAGTATTATGATAATAGAATTTTTGGTCGCAGGGTAATATACATGTACTAAATGGCAGCATTGCATATTAATTGCCCTAGGTAATGATGAACAAGCATCATTGCACGAATCTTATGAGTTCACAAAATGCATCATGCTAGTGAGAATTCATGTAGCAATTCAACCTCCTGGACAATTCTAAACAGATAGGAGGTGTGTGTAATGATATGAAATTAAATATGAAATGCTAGGATAGTTTTGATGTCTGTGGTTTCATATTAAGCCGCTAAAGAAATGAAACGGATCAATTTAGCTCAAATGTTGCAGCATTATGTGGATCATAGTATATTGAAAGCTTCATTGCTCCATCCGGACCCAAACACTTCTACAATCTATATGGATATGCATGACCATCCTCCAAGGGAACATGCCTCACAATTTCTACAATGCTTGGCCTTTTCTCCCATCTCAACTGCATGACTACAAGTTTGAGCCGCTTCTTTGTACAAATTGTGCAAATTTTACACATTGATGACCGTGCGAGACAGGGACCAGTTTGGCACCAGGATTTGTGCTGGTCTAGATTGGTAGTTAGGAAGAATGCCACTTCCATTCTCAATTTGTGGGGAAAGGCATCCCTTGAGACATAAGTCAGCAATGCAGTGACTCAGCTGACTGTGTTTGATTATCACATCATCCCAGAATGACAAGTAAGCATGTGATGTCCCCAAGCATCCATGTTGTGATGACAAAGTGGGCATGGACTGCCAACAGGGGTCAAAGGCCACCTGACCTGTGCTTCATCAACTATGCATGCAAGGGTTTGATGTGCAGAAATAATGTGCAATCTGGCCTTTGTCATTACATCTTGTGACGTATAGGTTTTTTTTTTTTGTTGCGAGTATGTGTTCTTATGACATATATATTGTGAATTTCAATTGGACTTAAAATTTATATCAGACAATAAATTTCACAAGCAAAAGATAGCTCCCATCAGTCAGATTTTTCTATACTGAAATTACATACAACTTATGTACTAATTATAACCTGTCATGCGAGTACATTCGTACATACATATAGGTACAATTTTAGTTTGATACTAAGTATATATATATATATATGTGTGTGTTATTAATACTAGGAAACCTTAGAATCATTCTAACCCATACATGTACATGTAGAACATAGTTATATCTATATGAAGTTCAAGAAGCTAAAATTTTGATTTTTACAACATATGGGACAGTGTCCAGCAAAATCGGGCTTGTGGGGTTATAATTTTGTCACTATAAAAATTGCACGTTGTACTAAACAACACATCTTTGCGATGGTACTACCTTTTCCTTTCAAATTTCGTACACTTGTTCCCACACCATTTCTCTGCGTGAAAATCGATTTTTGTGATCTTCACCTTTTCCGTGCCGTGGACACAACAATCGTTAACCCCGCGGGTTAGAAATCCACATTTCTCCACGTACGAGTGTTGAAAACGTGTCAAATTCGGAGTGTGCATAGAGGAGTCCTGTAGCTATTGATTTGTTCTGTTCGTTAGTTTCTGAATCATCCGTTACGGAGATACAGTTGAGCAAACTACAGGCACATTTTCCCGCTTGATTCGCGCCAATGATATAATCACCGCCTTCCCATTCACTGAGCGGGACGCGATTTGCCAAAATCATTGGCACGAATCAAGCGGGAAAACGTACCCGTAGTTTGTTCAACTGTATCTCCGTAACGGATGATATAGAAATTAACGAACAGAACAAATCAATAGCTACAGGACTCCTCTATGCACACTCCGAATTTGACACGTTTTCAACACTCGTACGTGGAGAAATGTGGATTTCTAACCCGCGAGTTAACGATTGTTGTATCCTAGGCACGGAAAAATATGTAGATCACAAAAATAATTTTTCACACAGAGAAATGGTGTGGGAATAAGTGTACGAAATTTGAAAGGAAAATGTAGTACCGTCGCGAAGATATGTTGTTTAGTACAACGTGCAATTTTTTTAGTGATAAAATTATAACCCCACAAGCCCGATTTTCTGGACACTGTCCCATATGTAGTTTTGGAATGTTTTGATCACTTAATAATGCTTGTTTAAATGACATTTTGCTGATGAAAATTTTACCAACACGTTTGATGTTTGTGGTTAATTGCTAATCAATATTTCAGGCAACTGTAAAATGAACTGCCTACTTTAACCTACATAGACATTATAGGAATGAAGCACTATGTTTGACTCTACAACCATACGTTTAACTTATAAACTTAATTGTTTCTACATCATTTCTGTCAATACATTATACAAATCGATCTTGGTGCTATACATTTACTTATTTTCGAGTGCAAAGTTTGATATCCAACTTGGTTAGAATTGTACTTATCTCGGTTCTATCAGTATTGAATTATGTATTTATAATGATAATAATAATAATACTAATAATAATATATATATATATATATATATATATAATTAGACAGAATATGTAATAAACGCAACACTTAAATCACACTACAGTTAATTAAACTTTAAGATGGGAGCCACCTGGAGAGGATCGCTGTTGCATTCGCTCTCACCAAATGCAGGTTGAGCCTACTGTACAGCTCAGACAGCACAGCTGATTTTGTTTTGCCCGATGTTATGGCAAGACGGGAGGCAAGCATTTTAAATGAATCTATGGCTTCTTTTCCCCAAGCAACACTTAAATCACACTACAGTTAATTAAACTTTAAGATGGGAGCCACCTGGAGAGGATCGCTGTTGCATTCGCTCTCACCAAATGCAGGTTGAGCCTACTGTACAGCTCAGACAGCACAGCTGATTTTGTTTTGCCCGATGTTATGGCAAGACGGGAGGCAAGCATTTTAAATGAATCTATGGCTTCTTTTCCCCAAGCATCATACGACTCTGCAACCAGAGGTATACAACACCACCCCAAGGCATTGCATTTGGGGTCATTTTCCATGTGTTTGCGCACTTCAGTGGACAACGCAGCTGCCCCAGCTGACAATCCCGCTACTGATAAAACGTTTATATAATAATAATAATAATTATTATTATTATATATGTATATCCCTGATTTAAATTACTATAGTACGCGCATGCTTGATTCGCGCTAATTATTTAGGCAAACCGAACTATGTATGGGAGGTGGATGACAAATTGCCAATACCGATAAATTTTGTCCTTACGGCTTACCCATTTATAACCAGACACTTTTATTATTCATTCAGTACTGTTCAGTAAGCGTTAATTTCTTACCGAATATAATCCGTAACATTCAGCTATCTTATTGATCGTTCACATAAAGATAATTATTCACGACAACTATACATGCATGGGGTCAAAATGAACCGAATTACATATGTAGTTCTTGACTAACTACTTGGAGGGAATTTTTGCACACACATGTTTGCTGTTTCTAGCACAGTGACATCAGAGTAAGGAATTGTGCATAAGCAGACTGGACACACATAAACGATTTAAATTGCAAATATGGACAGGTAACAAGGCACTTGACCATCATTAATGTTTGTAACTTTTAAAATAGAGCTACAAACAATGAAAAGAAACACCACATGCAAGGTTTCATCATAGTTCTCACGCTGCAATTGCAGCTTTCTTGCCAAAACACGGGCTACTTCGGCCGGAGGAAATTGTCGGCCGTCGAACTAAGAAAGGACAGCCAGAATTCGAAATTAACGCTATAGATTAATTAAGAACGCATCATTAACTTTAATTTGCAGGCTATGAAGGTTAAGGATATAGGAATGCAATATATCCGCAGAGGAACTAATAAGGAAGGCAGCGACGTGATAGTATAAACACGCCCTCTTCCTTACACATTAGCAGTTCAGTAAATCATTACCGTTCAGTAATATTGTATCGGTAAGCAGGATTAGACTGAGGAATTTCAGTACATATTCGATAAGATGTGAATTATCGATAAGCTCAAAACCTTACTGACAGTTGACAGACCTGCAGCTGGCTAGATTGCAACAGTACGAGTGCTCATAGGCCTAGGACATTTACTACTATGATAGAAGCGTATGCTTAACAAACAGGAGTACATGACGATGATGTATACTACAATTGCTTTAAGCATTGTTCTGTAGTTCATTATCGATCCCCGGCCCTCCCATTTTAAGACGTGGGTAAGATGAACTCACTCACCCAATAACAAAGTCGCCTTCTTCTGGAACTGCTTCATTATCTGTTCCACTTGAACGCTGTGCTGTGTGGAGTTCCTGGCGTCGAAATCTTGCACTACACTAAATATTGAGTCTAAAATCTGCTTATCGGGTCTTGCAGTAGCATCGCGCGCAATACAAATGCACTCCACAAATTTCAAAAAAGTCTCAAAGTCTTGATTTCTTAAGTAGCCAACGACAATTTTTACACCGTTCTTTGTATGGCTGTCCAAATAGGGCGCAGGTATGACGCCGCGTTTTAATAAAATGGGTCGTAGCACTTCAAACGGAATGAAGCAACACATCTGTCTTTGGAGAGCGTTGAAGACATGGTGATGGCACTGAGACATGTTGCGCACGAGAATTAACTCGGAACGAAGCGCTGTTCCCTAACTGCAAGCAGACTACGGATTTATACAAGCTAAAAAACACGTATATATAACTTTGGCACATAAATTTGTGGTTATGCGTAGTTTAGTAGTTCGTTTGTATGATATGATCAGGCCACGCACAGTGCCTCGTCCCCATTCGATGTAGTTCTAAGTCCCCCAATGTTTATACTGTACTGTACGGTGATGTACTACTACACGTACATTTTTCAAGCTTTCTGATTTGTTAATTCACTGTATGCAATGTGCTTAATGCCCACCAGGCTACCACTACTCATGGTTGACCCGAAGTTTTATATGTTTCTTGACATACAGGTATACATGTATAATTTTATATTACAAGGTATAATATTAAATAGAATTGTACAAGATTCATATATATCTATTCATGTCGACCGCGGCCGTGTGTTTCATTGTGTAGCTAGCCGCTGCCTCAGGTTTCTACATATTCATTCCTCAGATATCTTATCGTGCTGTAGATTTTTCTTGCAGGGGGCAGGGGGAAGGGGTGGATGGGTGGGATCAGGGCCAGGTTTGAATATCATTACGCACACGTTGTTAAAACCAGCACCTGTCTGGACCTCCCCCCCCCCCACCCCCCCCCCACCCCCACCCCCCCCCACCCCCACCCCCCCCCCTCCAAACCCGAAACCCGAAATCTTGGATCCTCTCCCGGCAGTTGGGTCTGAGACCGGATTTTTTGTCCACTGGTATATTGCATTATATAATGGGCGACGAGTTTCCTACTCCACGGAGATCTTCTGCCATATGCATGTTCATATATCATCGCCAGCTGATGCTATGGGGAGGTTTAACGCAAGTGTTCATCGGAGAAGGAGAAGAGCAATTTATGTATGACACCGACATACCAGGTAAAGTACTGTACTTGTACGCGGTGTACGTGGCTCACTTATACTTTACTGTGTATGGCATAGAAATAGCATAGTTAACTGTAGCCTGTAAGACCTTTGGAAGTAAATTACAATCTTACCCACTTTACTAGGGAATTCGCAACCCTCCCCCCTCACAACCACCCCCACCCCCCACAACCACAAGCACTATTTGCAAGTATTTCATTTTGAATGAAACTGTTTCATGCAGGGGCTTTGGTCGATGGAAGTGGCTATAATATTGAAACGAAGATCCGATCGGTTGTTGGTTCGACCTCAGATTTCTATTTATGCATGGTCCAACCAGAGATGGTAGATTATCTACATTGTTAGGCACACACAGACTCCTAACGAATGACATTTAAAAAACCACTAAAAAACCATCTGACTATTATATCTACGTGGTCCATCTCCTTTTGTAAACACACTTCATGTTCTTTTTATCTATACCCTAACCCCTAACCCATGATCACAAGTAAATAAAAAAATTCTCTATGAGAAAGTTGGTGGTATATAGGATTTGAAGGCAATGGTGGTGTAAAAAGAAAGGGAACAAGGGTCTAATAAGGGAAAATGGAATAGTCCTATATTTAGCACACGAACAACATACTATATCCTATACATGTAGAAATGTGCTAAATATAGGACTATTCCATTTTCCCTTATTAGACCCTTGTTCCCTTACTTTTTACACCACCATTGCCTTCAAATCCTGTATACAACCAACTTTCTCATAGAGAATTTTTTTATTTACTTGTTTCATTGCTTTTTACTCATCAATGGATGCTTTCAACAGTCACGCTACATCCAAATATATTCACTTGGCAACAGACATTTCATCACTATTAATCATATATACCCCAATAATGGAAAGAGAGTACTTTGCATATTAAAATGCTAAAGGGACCATGGATCCTCCAACATTGCAATTATGATAACATAGAGAAACACTGATCACTTACATGTAGGTACGATCTGAACTTGGTTTCTATGTCATTTACATAATAATCATGTATATCTAACCATAAATAACTCAGCCATGGATGATACATATTGTTCAGTACATAAACAATGTTATGCTCTGTATTAGTACATTTACTCTCTCTGGCTCTCTTGATATGACTGCAAAATGGTGTGCCCACCATCTCCTCCTTTATTACAGTGTTATGTAAATTAAAGTGATCTGTGTCAACTCAACTTGTGAACAGTATCCATGTAGATATGTTTCATACTCTGGCAGTAGTGTATCAGTGAATTCGTCATCATCACATAAGTGACCATTGAGGTCACCTCACTCCATGCACCAGTGGAATAGTAGGTAAGGGGAGGAGTAGGGGAAGTAGTAGGTACATGTAAGGAGAGGAGTAGGGGTAGTAGTAGATAAGAGGAGGAATAGGGGTAGTAGGTCAAGGGCGTCCCCAGGGGAGGCCATGCCTCCTTCCCCCCCCCCCCCCCCCCCCCGCTGAATCGGCCGAAAGCGTACAACACCCCCATAGTAATATTTGGCTGTCAAATGGCGCCCCCTTATCCTATCCTGGCCCCACCCTTCCAGAAATGCTGGGGGCGCCCATGGTAGTAGGTAAGGGGAGTAGGGATAGTAGTAGGGGTAGTGGTAGGTATTGGGAGGGGTAGGGGTAGTAGTAGGTAAGGGGAGGAGTAGGGTACATAAGGGTATGCAGGTATCTCATCTGCCATTACACATACCTACCATTAGAGTACCAAGCTTCCCTATGTGGTTGTAAGAGGCATCACAAAAGAAAGGTTATGTGATTTTGATTGCATCAATAACACGAATATCATGTAGAAATGCACCTTTTTTTGTCTATGCAGCCTTGTTAAGCAATGCACCTGCACTAACTTCACAAACAGCTGACCTTTTGTGCTAACCATGGGTGGATTTTGCAAAAGGCATCATTTAACCCATTTAACAGTATGCTATTAGGCTACCTTTATATTCATTCCCTCAGTATGCTTTGTTTGGTTCATACAGGGAGAAGCTAAAATGCAATGAAGTTACAATTACTCACAAAATCATGTATCTACAAAACACCAACATGTACATGTATACTTGGTTAAAACTGTTAATTGACCTGGGCAGACCTTTTATATTGATGACAGGGCAAGGTTAACAGTTTTCCCCACGTACACAACGAGTTCTGACCTCTACTGCTATAGTTTATGCACCTATCATAAGTCCAGTCCCCCCAGTGCGGGCACAGATGGGGCGAAGGGGGGGGGGGGGGGGGTTTGAAGATTGTGGTTTTCAAATCCCCCACCCCTTGGGCATTCTAGCTGTTCAAATCCCCTACATACTATGTGGAGCAGCAGAAGAGACGCCCGCATAAAATTTCCTGCGACATGCGATAACATGAATAATTAAACATATGGTAATCTGTCAAATCACCCACCCCTGGGGCAAAAATCCTAGTCAATTCCTATCCAAATGCCCCTTCTGTGCCCACACCAGGGGGTGTGGGGGAGACCATTGACTGATGTACATCAAACCCAGTTGAATTCGAGCGTACATATTGGGTTTGGTAGCTTTCCAAGCCTATTACCCCTGCGGTAGCATTTTTTCCAGCAGCATGTTTGACTGTTGCGGATCGGTCGTGCGTTCTTGGAATCGCATTCTTTTCGCAGAAGGAGAAGCGATGGAATTGTCCCGATGTTCTGCACTCTTCATGGCTGCTGAATTTTTGTTGTATCGTTACCTCTTTAAATTTAGTTTAGGCTCGAGGTTCCGGTGATTTTTAGTAAATAGTGCTAATGCCCAAACCGGATACGTGCCACAATTTCACTAGGTTAATTACAACTAATAGGTGTAGTGCCCAGACCGTACAGATTGGATTACACGTGCAGCTACTGTGTACTGGAGCCAAATATCTTAACTATTTGATCGTTTTGAGTCCTGTTAGTACAGGATGCTTAAATATACGTCATTTGCTAACACAACCACCGATATATACAATGTAGCCTCAATACATTTTGACCACAGAAGCGAGAATGCCAATGAATTCTGAAGCCATTGGTGCGATTTTCATTTCTTAAAAGTGTTCCTATCCCGAGTTATGCATGGTCAAGAACAAGAAGGAGAATGAGAAATACGTGGGACTGGGTACGAGTTTGGAAAATAGTTTTGTTCTCTACAACCACGCGGTTTTGTGACATCAAACAAACACGAAACTACTTGTTGTTGCCTTCTTGTACGATGACGACAACAAAGTAAGCCATCCGCTCGTCAGGAGTCTTGTTAGAAGCGGGTCGCGTTTTTTTAAGAAATTCATAATCGGGGTCAAATCCTGTATGATTTACTAACGTAACTCTCGATATTTTACATTACATCATTTTGCCAACCAAGCAAGTTAGATAACATAAATGCTATTGCCCAAATGTATACTGATTAGCCATCATAACAAACTTGAAATGATGTCATTATGATCAATGTTGTAAAACACAGGGAGGAAGTGGCACAACCTTTCTTAAGTATTGACACTATCCGCCTTAAATAAGGATCACAACAGTTTAGGTTATTGACCATATAAACGATAAGTTGATTTTCTCTGATAGTCAGTTGCTTCAGCTATACTCACAACCAGATTTTTTCGTCGACGAAAAAAAAAGTGTGGGTAATAAGTTACATGTATGCTTATTAAATAAATCACAACACTTCTAAATTAATATCCAGTTTGAATAATGATGTGTACTAATCGATGTAGAACCTCACTTCAGCTCAAATGCCAGCATGGACGTACCCTAGCTAGAGACCATGTGCATATGTGTGTTGTTGTGCTGCTGCTCCATTGAACAGTGTGCTTTCTAATCCTGTGTTTGAGTACAGTACCATGTAGAATGGATCAATAAGTGTAGGAGCTAGCCCCAATTAATCAGACTCAAGGGGACCACACCATTGTGTATGCCTATACTGTTGCTGTCAATATCACTGTCATTTGACAAATCAATGCTGCCGCTTTGGTCACCTACATGTATGTTATTTGTCTGTGGTATTTATACAGGGTTGCTTAGATTGACGCCTTTTAGTGTATGCAATCACTTCTGTGGAAGCACTGGTACATGGGCGTAGCATTTACTAACAGTTGACGCCATGGATATATAATGTTCCATTATTCTATTCTATTCATTATTCTACTTCTTGAGCTTCCAGAAACCTGCACTACATCACTTTGAGTTTGCCAACAGCAAATGGCAGTTTTGCCATATTGAGACTAGCTGTAATACCAGTTTTTGAGCAAGCAAAACCTGTTTTAATCACGCCAGTATTTGATCTTGAATCTACCAACTAAAATATAAAATTATAGAATAGACATGATTTACTGTAATAGGTGAATTAAATTGCTACTGTAATTCGAAAAGTTAGCATCAATGTTACATCATTCACTTATACATTGATATGTATTCTGCAGTCAAAACATAATTTATGATGCTTCCAATGATAATGAGGGACATTTAAAATGTTTTATTTTATTTAAAGCAAAGAAATAGTACACCAAGACATAAACTACATTCCCACACTTATAAATTCAATGATGCATACTATAAATAGCAACCATATATGATTACTTCTGTTAAAATAATTTATAATACATGTACAGTAGCAACCACAGCATTACTATGCAAACTTTCAAAAGGAGTTTATCTGTTATTGGGGTAGGCATACTGACTCGTGCAGTTAACCCTATTCTGCCTCACAAACAGGCCACATCCTCATGCACTCTGCTTTGCTGCAATACGGTTAATCCTTGGGTGATTTAAAAGAGTTGCATTTATTTGTGGAAACCCGGTACTAGCATATATATGCTCTGGTCACTCATGTAGGATATTGCACTAGCCAGAAACAGCACTAGTGGAACACAATTCATGCCCGCATGTAGTTGAATAATGCTATGGTGTCATAAGGCACCGATGATATATACATAGCTCTTTCTCCATCAAAATATATTAAATGGATGATAGGATTCATGTATTTTAATACAAAATACTGGAGGTTAGCTATCTCTCCCACCACTATAAATATGCCACACATGTCTAGTACAGGAGCTATTTGTGACTTCCATATAGTTAGCTGGCCAAACATGATTGATCTTATTCTCCAACATACCCATCACTGAAAGAAAATGTGACACTTAGTAGTTACATGCAGCCCCAAATCATTTCGAAGCCTTGCTATGAAAAGTAATCCAAGACTTAACCTATGTACACCCTGGCTAGACAAATCTCTTCACATGCAGTCAAATTAATGAATCAGACACACTACTAGACAAGCCTATTGACAATTACTAGACCCTTGAACCTAAGCTATTGAGGGGCAAGGGGTGAATATGTAGAGATGGCTTCCCACAATACCAAATAATAATAAGGGGTCATTTGTGTGTAGTAACATCACAAGGCCACATTTGCATGGTACAAGTTGACACAACAAACATTGTATTATTGTACCATCAATGTCATTGCAATGTGGAGATTAGTTTTTAGATATGTGTCATTGCAATGACATTGATGGTACAATAATACAATTTTTGTTGTGTCAATGCAGGTCTTAAGAATGCTATCGAGATGCAGATTAAAAATACACAACTTTTCAATCCATTGGCAGACCATTATAGCAGTGATATTTGAGTTGGCTTTATGAATTCCAAATGCCCTTTAAAAAGTGTGTAAAATACTTATTTGCATTTATTCACTATTATTTCCGGTATTTGGCACCCTACCAAGTAACCTAAATTGGGAATGCATATCAATCATATTGCCACATTGTGCAGACTGATAAATGTTGAAGGTGTTGTTTGACAAGCTGGTGTCATGAATGCTAACACTAAAATGAAAGTACCTCAACATTCATCAGTACCTGGGTAATAGAATATAGAAGAATGGCACCTTCACCGACGTTTATTTCATATACAAGCTGCATGTTTTTCTTTAATTTACACTGATCATTCAGGTGACATCAGAATATACAATAATATATGTGAATAATGGAATAGTGCTAGCTCATTTTTTGATACAGGCATATTGCATTCTTTTGTAGTAAGTAATTTCCAAAGGAATATTGCCACATATGTTTTGTAATTACAGGTCCCGACCATACCGATGCATATCTTGAGATATTTGATCTTGACAATTGCGAATGGCACAAACAGCTTACATTTGGATCTTTTCCAAGACTTGGGCACTCATCATGTTATGGAGTGATTGGAAGCACACTTTATATCACTGGTGGAATGAATGATGAAGATTATTTTGATGGAACATACATGTATGCACTCAATTTGGAGACATTCAGATGGACGTTTCTTCTAAATTCGAAATCACCTTTACAAAGAGCCTCAGGTGGTTGTGTGGTCCATGGAACTGCACTTTTTACATTTGGTGGTGTTGGTAGCAAACCAATGCATGAAAGCAAAAGGGGTTAGACTATAAATATCCCATGTATCACCAATGTGTGCATATTTCTTGTATGTTTAGGAGCAAAATATGACCCTGATGACAGCTTTCAAAATGCGTTTGGCACTGTTTGGAATAATGCTTTGCACATGTATGAGACCACAACAGGTAAACCTAACATACTATTTACGTTTCTATGACTGTTAAATATTTCATTTCTGAGGATTTTGCTGATGTGTACATGCAATTATTTTACTTGTTGTCACCATTTAGTCATAACATAATATGATGCAGGGGGTGTAAATATCATTATAATGCAAATGGGTGGATGCGGTGTTTAATCTCCAGCATATGTCCTTATCTGCATCTGACTGCATTTCATCATATTAGTGTATTTTGTTAATAAATGTATTCTATTTTCTTATTGTACCAAGATCACGTCTTCTATTTCAACATATAAATAGACTTGGATTGGAGATTAAACAATTTGGGAAATACTTATTATAATCAGGTACAACACTGTAAGGAGTCAAAACCGTCTTACATGTAGCTCAATATCATTATCAAAGATACATTGTATATTGCAATTAAGGACAAGGTAATGTCAATAATAAAGCACCATTGATTTCAATCCACTATCTTTAATAGTTTGTTATTAAACATAATTCAAAGGATCTAGTTTTATAATATATGTGAAAACACTACAATGAATAGCTATGTTGGTATTGTTTCCTGGGATCACACTGTCAATATGCATAAGTTACTTTGTAGTAATGATATAAGTGCAATAATTGTCTCACACAGAAAAATGGATGGAAGTTCCCTGTAAAGGTGTCCGCCCTCCTCCATGTGAAAAATTTACTTTCAATAGAATTGACAAGAATAGGGCAATATTGATGTTTGGAAAACGAAGGAAGTATGATACTGGATTAAACACAATTTTTACTATTTCGATCTTAATACACTTGTAAGTACAGTGTTCAAATAATTGCATGCATATTCTCTTAGTGTAAAATTTAACAAAAGGCTTTTCACAGATTTGGGAGGGTCCATGTGGTCCAAATAGTGCTGATGAAAAGTGGCCTGATGGTCGTGGGCTCCATTCAGTAGCATGCTTGGTTGATCCAGAGTCTGATTTGGCTGAAAGTAACCAACATGTTGTTGTTTTCTGGGGTGAAGGTATTGAGGCTAAGATACTGAATGATGTTTGGATATTGTCAGTTTCAACCTTGTCTTGGACTCAGGTTTGTACCGTTAATAAAATTTAATATACATATTTTGATTTGCAGTTTGTTTCATTCAATTACCAAATCACTAGATTTTAAAAATTTGGGCTTAATTAATACTATGGAATGTTTCTCATTAATCTTGCATGTATACATGTTTCCCCCACATAATGCTGAGATGTAGTTGTTGCAGTGGGAGAACTACACTGTAGATGTGTACCTCTGGAATGTTTGTTTATTCCGTGTACTAATCACTCCTAATTTTCAAGTTCATATTTATGTTTTTTATGTCCAGGACTAATTTTACATGATGCCTGCATTAAAAAAGGTTAATGAAACCATTTATCATTTTGTCATTATTGCTTCAGATTTTTTTTTAATACCTAGCATGATTATTCAAGTACTTAATGTTCTTCTTTCCAGCTGGGGCAAACTGTCATAAAGGTCACACAATTATACATACATGTACATGTAATTGTAGCCATTTTTGTATTTCACTTATCATTTGTGTTTATAGCTACATTTGGATGCTTCATTTCGCCCAAGGAAGTTAGACATGAGCTGTAGCTATCACATTACAGAGCAACATACAGATGTGTTTGTGTTTGGAGGAAACAAGCTACGAAAGACAAAATTTGAGAGAAATGTTATGACTGACTTGTTAATCGTCCGATTTGGTGAGCTCAAAACTGGTGCATGCAATAAAGGGCATCAAGCACAACTGTTGTAATTGCATATTTATATCACTTTAGGTTCTGTTAGTACCTTGGAAGATTTGTGTTTACACTACTTGAAGAAGAACAGCACATTTTATACAAATCATACATCTTTGCTATCGCCGAACATTTTGAATAAATTAAGAAAAATCAAAAGTAACTCTGATTATGTAGATGTTTATCCATATGAGAAAATTGCATTGTAAGTTTTGGAATGAAATTTTATAGCTAAATTGATCTGAAACAGAAGAAAATAGTTAACCAGTTATACATGGGAGGTTGGGCTATCCTTACATTAGGTGTACATGTACTAGCAAGAAAGCAGTATGAAGGAAGGCAGTGTTTTTTAATTGATAGGTTTTGAAACACACTATAATAATGAATAAATTCACGGTAGTCATGTTCAAGTCAGCTCATGATGTACCCAAGGGACTCATCAGTGGTGCCTCATCCAGAACCGTAAACCTGTTTGTAGAACTCTCGACCATTGCTTCCAGGCGAGTAGCAGTGCGCAATTCTGGATCTGGAGCAGCTGAAGGAGTGGATGCATCGGCTGGTATCAGATATGCAAAGAAACAATACCAGTCAATTGTTTCAATCCTGGAGGAAGATGCTGCGCAGTGAGACCATGTCTCCCACCACAACAAAGCCGAATGGCCAAATGCATAGCCCCTGCTGAGTTACATGCAAATTATTGACATATCATTTTTTGATCTCTTTGCTTTCAAACACCAAAAAGATAAAAACTTTTGCTAAGTACAAAGGAAAATGCTCTTGGTCTGCCAACTAACATACAAGATATCTGGCAGAAGTATGCATGAAAGTGTATGTTGTCAATATTTACAGTATTTAAATAATGAACAGTTCCTTTACACCAGAGAGCTTAATAGATTTGCTTAATAAATTTGCTATATGCTCTTAGTGCTCAGCATACCAGAAATTATCGTAATGTTTTTCTGTGGTGCAGAATTGCATGGTCATGTAGTGGTTGGGGTACAGCACCCTCACTTTTATGTGAAGGATTTTACATTGTGCTGAGATCATCTAATGTGATGTCTACATTGCTGTCTATTGAACCACTTGGATATGCACATGTATGGAAGTGGTCTTCAAAAGTCACCACACTGCATTTCTTGATGCAGCTCTAGACCATCATAAGCACACCGAGAACATCAAAGGTCAGACTTGTAAACCAAAGTAAGAAAATGGGAAGAGAGGCAAAAGGCTAGCCCAAAGCATAAGCATTAAATGGGACAAACCACTGGGCCGTACCATACTCAAAGCTTTCCTTTGCAATACTGCGAGCAATGAAGCTGCTTTGCTTGTCGCACCAAGTGGAGAAGCAGAGTTGGAATAGATTATGGTGCTGGGCTACCAACTGAATTATCAAAATCTAATTAACACTGTTGTTTCATTCATTTATTGTGTCACTTTGTTGTTATTTTTCTGTGTGTATATGCCTTATGTTCTTATATGTCATGATGTCAAAATAATGATTCATTCTATTCATTCCACAGTGTTGATTATAAAATCCTTCCTAACTTACCCAATAATATATTCAAGGTCATTTGCTGTTACATGTAATGGTTTTTCTGAAGCATTCTGTACAAGCTTAAAAAAGTTAACATTGGCCATTTATGTGCATACTAATATTTAACAACATATAATAGCTAAAGTTGATACTAGAATTGAAAAATTTACCATTGATTGAAATTTTTTGTGATGGTTACATACATATGCTATGCAGGCAAACACTCCTGCATCATGTTAAACAGAGAAAGAGCAAGCTCAAGATTAGAGAAATATCATTACTTTGCAGTAAGTTCGTACCTTGCAAGTCCATATATAGTGAATGGTTTTCCAGCCTTGAAATAAAATGTTATGGGGGGGGAATAGATTGTAAACTTTTTACTTGTTGTTGTGCATTTTATGGACCGGCGGTATACAGGCTACGTACATGTAGTATAGACATAACAAAGTGCATATGTGATATAGTAGGCCATACTATCAGCAGTCTTCATCTTCACCACAGCTCAATCCTATATTCGCATGCTCACCCATATCTTTCTCTTTTTAAATACATCTTTACTATCTTTTGTTTCTTCTTCACTTTCCGTTGTCACAGGCATGTGGGTCCCCCTCCCCCACCCCCCCCCCCCCCCCCATTTTGGTTCCGGGGGGGTGCACGAACATTATCAGATATTCTTATGTTACATGTAACTGATTGATCAAGATAAATTAAGCATGCACGCGCAGCTTCTATTAAATAAACAGTGAAGGTGCAATTGTTTTATATTCTATGCATGCATGCCCCAGATATTGACGAATGTTGAGGCATTTTCATTTTGGTGTAGGCATTCATGATACCAGCATGTCAAACAACACCTCAAATAAAGGCAATGATACTGTAAAATTAATGCAACCAGTGCAAACACTTTTCTAAGGGTATCTGGAATTCACTACATATAAGCATGGAATTGGTTAAAGTCAACTCAAATGTCAGTGCTTCAAATTTATAGGCTGCCAATAGATTGAATAATTGGGTTGCATTAATTTCTAATTTGCAGCTCGATCATTATCCTTATTTAAGCACAGTTAGCATCCTTAAGACCCGAATCATTAAATCAAAAACTTCTCTATCAAGAAAATGATTGGTAGATATAGTGAGGTTTGGTAGGATCTTAAAACTAACAGTCCTGAATTTGCAAATGATGAAGCCTATTTTCAAATGTAGGACTGCTATAGTTTTAGGATCCTACCAAAACACACTTTAACTCAGATCAAGTTTTTTATTCTTTCTTTGCTTTCTGCATTACCACTCACTTTCTTGATATAAAAGTTTTAGATTTAATTGTTCCCCTAATTTTTTTTCTCCTCCAGGAGTGTTAGTGTACTCATTGCAATGTATAACAAGTTTAGATTTGGCTTCTTGGATAATCTGCTATGCCTCCTTCCGTCCGTATGTATCATGCAGCTCTTTTCTATTTTATTGATAGGCCGGCATGTTTTGTTCTTTGAATATAAATTAAGACTCACGTGTGACATCATATTGCAACTGAGAATTTCCAATAATGATTTTGCATGTGCTTAAATTATTTTCCAGCACTTATAATTCTACATCTTATTTGTATGGAAAGGTATGGAATTAAAATGCTACTATTTGAAGCTAATTTTGTCTTCGCATGACGTTCCTGTCGCGAGTTACACATGATGAAAGCATGATCAAAAATTAAATGGCAGAATTTTGGTGCCAACTCGTCACACCACGTAAGCAACACTGTTTAGCAAAGCTCATGGTATATGTGCAGATCTGTAATGTTTTTGATGGATTATATGTGAGCTAGCGAGTAAAAGCTATGCTTTGTTACGATTTTAAAACGCTCAATCGAAAACCACACCCACAGAGACAATCATAGCAGATCGTAGTACCCTTACCGTGGGTCCTGATACTAACCTCCACATTGTAATGAAATTGATGGCACAATAATAGAATTATTAGTTGTGTCAACTTGAATATAATATTGGGTGTAATGTAAGGTTGAGTTCAATTGATATTGTACCATGCAAATGTGGCCTTGTGTTACTACACACAAATGACCCCTTATTATTACTTAGCATTTTATGAAGCCATCTCCTATAGCATTCACCCCTAAACCCCTCAAAATCCTAGGTTCAAGGGTCTATTAATTGTCAATAGGCTTGTCTAGTAGTGTGTCTGATTTATTGATTTGACTGCATGTGAATAGGCTTGTCTAGTACTTGTGAATAGATTGGTCTAGTCAGGGTGTAGGTCAAGCCTTTGATCACTTTTCATAACAAGGCTTTATGAGGAGGGGTGTTGCATGTAAATGTGGCACATTTTCTTTCAGTCATGGGTACATATATGTTGGTCAATCAAATTTTCCATTCTAGTTGGTCAGGCCATGCCCAACTAGATCCATTCAGTTACACATTACACACCTAATTTGTTAGACCTCTCCCCTGTGATGAAAATGCCATTAGCACTTGTGGAAATTTTCCACATGTAACATGTACAATAATGGTCTCGCAGAGATCCACCCTTGTATCTGGAGCATAGTTGGACCTCAGTGATACTAGTACAATATTGGACACTAGTACAGTTTCAGTATGGCTGAGTGTACAAATGAACAAGCTGAGTGGATTTATAATAATTATTATAACCACATACTATAGTGGGAAAATCAAAGTCTGTGGTCCTCCATAAAATTAATGGGAGGCTAAACATGCACATTGTCTGAGCCAATGCTACACAGTAATGCCAAGGTGCATACCACTTGAGTTTCCATAGCCATGCATTAAACTTCGTGTAATCTTTTGTGTGCTATTGCCATAAGTGTATGTAAAAATCCAAGTATATAAAACATTCTGTATGAGAAAGTTGGTAGGATTTGAAGGCAATAGTGGTGTAAAAAGCAGGGAAACAAGGATTGAATAACAAGGAAAAATGAAATAGTCCTATATGCAGCACATGCATGCACAATGTAATGTTCCACAAAGTGTGCCGGCTAAATATAGGACTACTTCGTTTTTCTTTATCATTCAGCCCTTGTTTCTCTGCTTTTTACACCATTATTGATATATGCTTTAAAAAGTCATGATATAATCTAAATATTAATATATCATAACTTATGTTGCAACAGACATTTTTACACTGAAAACAGATGCTACTATCTAAACTTGGTACACTGTATATAGAATATCATTTATACAGTACTAACTCAGCCATAGATGATACATGTAAATATTGTTCAGACCATAAACAATGTTACTCAGTTTTAATTTAAAAGTAGTGATACCAGCGAAACTGTATCTTCTCATGTATAAGTCTGTTTTCTTCTTGATATAACAGCAACAGGTGTGTCCATCATATCTTAATTCCTTCATTACAGTACTCTGCAAATTAAAGTGATCTGTGTCAACTTGTACTTAACATGCAAGATCCTTCACAAACCACCAAAACTGTTTTTAGTGACAATGCATACTGCATATGTAGATGTACATCCTGATTACTAGTATACCAGCAATCACACATCTGACCTCTGCTCAATCATTTATCCAGATTTTAATACAATATTTCCTGAAGTTTATGTATGACTAGCTTTAGAACGAAATGGAGGAGAGTGATGATGGAGCTGGGCTCCCCAGTTACATGGACTAAGTTGTGCAACCTGTTAATGTCTTCTTTTTACCTTTGGGTTTTATTCTTGTATGTACTACTATATGTAAATGCATGTTTCATTTATCATTTATTAATGTTATCTACATGGATCTTTATCAGGTTGTATGTACTTTAAGGTATTACGTCAACCATTGAATGTTTGCCCCACAACCTGAATTTTAGTTGGAACATCATTCAAAATTATGAACAGCTTAGGGTCAGGCAATGTTAGAATTTCTGTTACACTGACTTGGACTTCAAATAATGTCTCCCATGTTTTGTTTAATGGTAGGTATGTAGTGGCAGAGGATATAGGCATGACTGCATGCATCCACTAAAATGGAAACACGTAAATGAGTGTCGGCTGCTCACTATTGGTACATGTAGGTAAGGGGAGGAATAGAGGTAGTAGTAGGTAAAGGGAGGAATAGGGGTAGTAGTAAGTAAGGGTAGCAGTAGGTAAGGGGAGGGGTAGGGGTAGTAGTAGTTAAGGGGAGGGGTAGGGGTAGTGGTACATGTAGGTAAGGGGAGGAGTAGACATAGTGATAGGAAAGGGGAGAGTAGGGTAAGGAGGGGAGAATTACGAGTAGGAGGGGAGGATCAGGGTAGGAGGGGAGGAGTAGGGGTAGGAGGGGAGGAGTAGCGGTAGAGGGGAGGAGTAGGGGTAGGGGGGAGGAGTAGGAGGGGAAGAGTAGGGGGAGGAGTAGGGATAGGAAGGGAGGAGTAGAGGTAGGGGGGAGGAGTAGGGGTAGGAGGGAAGGAGCAGGGGTAGGAGGGGAGGAGTAGGGGTAGGAGGGGAGGAGTAGGGTAGGAGGGGAGGAGTAGGGGTAGGAGGGGAGGAGTAGGGTTAGGAGGGGAGGAGTGGGGGTAGGAGGGGAGGAGTAGGGGTAGGAGGGGAGGAGTAGGAGTAGGAGGGGAGGAGTAGGAGTAGGAGGGGAGGAGTAGGGGTAGGAGGGGAGGAGTAGGGGTAGGAGGGGAGGAGTAGGGGTAGGAGGGGAGGTATAGGGGTAGGAGGGGAGGAGTAGGGGTAGGAGGGGAGGAGTAGGGGTAGGAGGGGAGGAGTAGGGGTATGAGGGGAGGAGTAGGGGTAGGAGGGGAGGAGTAGGGGTAGGAGGGGAGGAGTAGGGGTAGGAGGGGTGAGTAGGGGTAGGAGGGGAGGAGTAGGGGTAGGAGGGGAGGAGTAGGGGTAGGAGGGGAGGAGTAGGGGTAGGAGGGGAGGAGTAGGGGTAGGAGGGGAGGAGTAGGGGTAGGAGGGGAGGAGTAGGGGTAGGAGGGGAGGAGTAGGGGTAGGAGGGGAGGAGTAGGGGTAGGAGGGGAGTAGTAGGGGTAAGAGGGGAGGAGTAGGGGTAGGAGGGGAGGAGTAGGAGGGGAGGAGTAGGGGTAGGAGGGAGGAGTAGGGGTAGGAGGGGAGTAGTAGGGGTAGGAGGGGAGGAGTAGGGGTAGGAGGGGAGGAGTAGGAGGGGAGGAGTAGGAGGGGAGGAGTAGGAGGGGAGGAGTAGGAGGGGAGGAGTAGGAGGGGAGGAGTAGGAGGGGAGGAGTAGGAGGGGAGGAGTAGGAGGGGAGGAGTAGGAGGGGAGGAGTAGGAGGGGAGGAGTAGGAGGGGAGGAGTAGGAGGGGAGGAGTAGGAGGGGAGGAGTAGGAGGGGAGGAGTAGGAGGGGAGGAGTAGGAGGGGAGGAGTAGAAGGGGAGGAGTAGGAGGGGAGGAGTAGGAGGGGAGGAGTATGAGGGGAGGAGTAAGGGTAGGAGGGAGGAGTAAGGGGAGGTGTAGGGATAATAGTAGGTAAGGGAGTGGTAGAGGTAGTGAGGAAAGGGGAGAAGTAGGGGTAGAGGGGAGGGTAGGAGTAGTAAGGGAGGAAGAGGGGTAGTAGTAGGCAAGGGGAGGAGTATGAATAGTGGTAGGTAAGGGGAGGGAGAGTAGTAGAATAGGGGACGAGTGCGTGTAGTAGTAGGTACAACTGGAGCATGTTGAGAACTCAAAGAAAATAGGGTGCCCACACCACTCACTAAAGTGCAAGTCTGATTGCAAAACTTGTGCGATCAAAATGGATCTGAATTAAGAGTGTCCAGCTCAGCCTGATCATCTTCTGTGCATTTTTGAAATAGCCCCTCTGTCCCGAATACATTTTCTATTAGCCGACATTCATTTGTGCATTTCCATAATGCTTGTCTCCTATCTCGTCTGCCATTATGCACCTATCATTCAGGATCAGGTGTACTTGTGTGGTTGTAAGAGGCATCATAGAAGAAAGGCTATGAACTAGCAGTATGGTACCTTACCCCAGCTAGAATGTCACAATTTGCATTTTAATTGCATCAGTAGCATGAAAATCATGTAAAAATTCACCCGCTATTTTTTTTGTGCTACACAACTGCACTAACTTAACTAACAACTGCATGGGCAGTTCTTGTGCTAACCATACCATCATTTAGCTCGTCTAACAGTTTTGAGGCTACCTTTATATTCCACCAGTATGCTATATTTTTGGAGCAGCTACAAGGTACAGAAATGAACATATGTAAATTACCAACAGTTATCCTTGTAAAGAGTTAAAAACAGAAGCCATGTGAAAACTCTTACACCTTCACCTAATGAATATTTTTTGTAAAAGGGCAAGGTCAAGCTTTGAGCACTAACAGTTTTCACAACTACAATGAACTGACCTCCTTTTGTGCTAGGATAGCTATAATGGTACATAGATTTTTATTCTGTAATATGTGGAGTCTATAAATCAATGTGAAAACTGGTTTGTTTTACGATACCCAGTGACAACCAGGCACAATAACAATTATGTATATAGATGATGTAAATGATCTTGTGGCTATGCAGAACAACTAAGACACATTTATACACAAGATATGTGTTCTCTCAGTCACGTGGGCCTGACAAGGGTCGCATCACCAAACCATACAACGCAAAAAGGTAGTATATCAGGGATTTTCCGCCAAATTTGCAACAGGGGGTGGGGTTCGGAATATGTATAAATATAGGGAGTGGGCAAAAATAAAAGTCTTCCCTCTGCACCAAATGGCATGCCATGTAGTTTGATTCTGATATGGCATGTGTAAACCAGGGAGTGGGTTAGTCAAATTAGGGGCAAACAAGGGGGTGGGTAGGTGGTCAGGTGGATAGGGGGTGGGAGCGGTAATTCTTGTATATTGCAATTACCTATGTATACACACATACATCACGGCTGTTTCAAGCTGGACATTAGGTTGCTAATTACAACACATTCGAACATTACGGTATTTTGGTGTGTTAGGATTCCTACAGGAGCTAATTATTTTGTGGTTTACGTTACAAGGCTCTTTTTTGCCACTACAAATTCAATATACACAACCTTAATAATTTTGAGCTGTTCCACAACCATTTTTGTACTTAAAAAGAATAGTACGCACAGCCAAAGTAAGTTCTCTTTTGCCCTATATTTGCCGCGCATGTGACTACTGCCGGAATGCATTTCTTTTATTGATTTCATTAAGTGCTCAGGCAGCAACTGATTTGTCTTACAACGCTCCTGGAAAATTGTTTTAAAACTTACTTCTACATGTACTCAAAGAGCGACCATTGTACATCACCTTTGCGTTTAGTGCAAGCTGGGGCTTATTTTCTGGTGAAAGAATTAACACGGTTACAGCGTACGGGACCATGTAACTAATGAAAAATGCACGTGCACCATACCCATATATATATAAACTTGATACACGACGACAATGGGAAACACACAATGTCATGTCCAGAAGTCCTGTCAGAGAGTATTCGATCATAACTGAACTACTGATATATAAGGGTGGAAAACGAGTCTCAAACCTGTATTGCCTTTTCAATGCAGTTCTTGGCATGCTTTGACAGTGTTTGATTTCCCTAAATGTTTCTGCACAACATGCAGATGCAAAGTACATGAAACAGCAGTAAAGAAAATTGCATATAGGTGTACGGTAAAGCCATACAACATTACAAGTATTGATACATTCTAATACATGATGGTATACCATGCCTTTCCTGTCATGAAAATGTCAGTAAAGATGCACCTACTCGAACACCATGTCAGTTAATGGGCGGACATGTACAATAATGAATGCAGGCTTTGGGCTGATGGGGGAACAGGTGTGAAAGCGTTGGCACGACAAGCAGAAAATAAGCCCTGTTACACCCTTAACAGAAACAAATTACAGCGGTCTCTTGAGTACACGTTTCTAAAAGTGTTTTTTCAGTTGGCCGGGCGGATTTCTCAAAAGCCTATTGACACGAACAACTCAAAATACGTATTCATGTCATCTCGGCCGGCTCGATCTCGGCCCTCTCTTCTCGCGTATGTAAATACAAAAAAAAAGAAACGTTTAGTCCTCGAAGTACGCCTGACCAAAATATAAAATCACAGCGAGCTTACGTTGTACGGATAAAGAAGGTTCCTGTGCCAGCAATGGAGGCCTACAGAGAATGCTGTTACCCTTTTCTACTTCACACTTCGACTTCACCTTTCTATCCCTCTAACGGTGGAGCAATGTAACTAAATCCA
The DNA here is from genome assembly GCA_949361645.1 of Spongilla lacustris. NCBI lineage: Eukaryota > Metazoa > Porifera > Demospongiae > Spongillida > Spongillidae > Spongilla > Spongilla lacustris. The sequence continues at coordinate 10,148,380 of OX442416.1, read as the reverse complement.
GCCAAATACAATACTCACATTGACGTACAGTAGCCCATTTAGAAGCTCGGAAGATGGCGACCCGTATTGGTAGGACAAATTGTGTACGTTTTATATGCACATATACCTACGTTCGCACAAACCACGCACATTAATGGAGGTATTGGGATAGCGCTCTACCATTTGATTTTCCGACGCCCTAGAAGATGCTTGGCACAGACTTGATGTCAATCTACGTTAGTCTCCAGGCCCTATTTTTAATTTATAACAGGGCCTGGGAAAGAGGCTGGACTTACGTAGCTTGAGGTATAATACTTACGAAAGTGAGTCTGGGAACGAGATTTTGATCTATAGGTATGTATAAAAGGCCCAGTTCATTCTGTACATGTACATACTTGGCGTGCGCAACTACGTCTACTATACTGTGATGTCTGATTGTCTTTACTATGTCTGCGACGCTCTCCAAAGGGAGATATGCAGGCTAATTCCGATTGAAATGCGACCCATACTGTTAGAACGCGGCGTCATCCCGCCCTCTTTGGACAGACTGTGCAATAAAACGAACTGGATAAAAGTAGTCGTTGGCTACTTACAAGATAAAGACTTTGATACTTTTTTGAAATTTGTGGAGTGCATTTGTATTGCGCGCAATGCTACTGCAAGACCCGATAAGCAGATTTTAGACTCGATATTAAGTGTAGTGCAAGATTTTGACGCCAGGAACTCCACACAGCACAGTGTTCAAGTGGACGAGATAATGAAGCAGTTCGAGAAGAAGGCGACTTTGTTATTGGGTGAGTAACATATAGTCACTAAATTTACGTACATGTAACACCTGGTGCAGCATTTACCGAAAAGAGCCAAATGGGAGGGTCATAACCTCATTGCAAAATGGTAATAATCACATTTAGAAACAATACTTCAAGCAATTAATTGCATTATACGTCTAGATCTATTCTACTTTTTCGTCTAGCCGATTCATAAGATGCTATGCTTTGCGTATTATGATCCACAAACCCTAACCTTAACCCTACCATTGTCCTGATATACTTCGCATAAACAGGTTGCTAGCGCGCAGAGATACTGCTGGAAAGAGAAGACTTATACGTTCTTAGTGATTAGCGAGCGCCCATATAAGTGCCCATAAGCGAAGACACTGGGCTTAGATTTAGGGTTACGGGTAAGTTACATATTAACCCTAATTTGGAAACTTAACCATAACCGGCTAAACGCTATACCTAAAATGCTAAGGTCCCAACAGCTTCGCTTGAATCCAGCTTATGCAAGGGCGCCCGCTAATCACGATAGTGTCACGTCGGTGAATCTCTGGTAGAATCAAATATGTCCATTTTCTGTAACTGAACACACGATGCGTAATGAACACACACATTGCATTCACAACTGTTGGATATACCATAGATTGAAGACCTTACGGAACGGGATTGGAAACAGACGCAATATATAACTGATGCCATGCATGGAGTCGCGTATTCCATCATCATTAAGTTCGCGCGGGCTTTCTTGGAGTGGTACTGAAGAATCGGTGATGGAACACGCAACTCTATGGCATTATATATTGCGTTTCCATTGCTTTAAAAAGGTGCTCAATTTCTTCATCACTAGGAAGCTACTACTGCACTGTACACTCTAATGTAGAACAGGACAATATAGTTAGTGTTTGTGGTTTTGTCTCAAAAAATGCAGTGAATGCATTGTAAAACATACTTTTGTATGCAACTGGGACTTTACTGAGTGCTGTATACAATCTCTGCACACTGCTCAGTTGTGAGTTTAAAAAATGTTGAAGAAGTTCAAAATCGCATTTAGCACATTTCAGTTAATCAATGATTATATGCTATTTAATCTACTAACTATAATATTTGTTATGGATAAAAATAATGCAATTTGATACTTGGTGGCTACAATACTGTCATAGCGATGGCAACTTAATCTAGTTAAAACACTACCAGCAAACCAAGTTCAAAAAGTATTTCTGTATACTGGGTATAACTACTTAGTTTTATCAAAGGGAAAATAAGATTGTTCTAACCGGCTGAAGTGAAGAAGACTATGCAAGATCTCTTAAAATACACATGTTTAAGATTGTGCCATATCTTGGTGCAAAAGGTTAAAATAAATACATAACTCTCCACCTTAGATTTACTACCAAACAGGATTAAATCAGGCGTATGGCTGGTCTGTTTCAGGCTGCCCATTGTTAAATACCCTGTGATCTGGTGGTATGCCTTGGAACACAAGAGATTAATGCTTTCATAATGCTTTCCAATTGCTAACTGAAGAACTTTGATTTGAGCGTGCTTGAAGAAGATGCAAGTATAAAAAACACCTTTTTAAACAAAGGGGAGGTACTGTTGGAAGAATGTGGTACAAAAATTATTCAAGGAAATTGCGAATTGCTCCAAGTGCGGTTTATACCTACCCTATTACAACCCCCCCTCCCTCAGTTGTGAGTTTAAAAAATGTTGAAGAAGTTCAAAGTACCACCACTTTGGATCCCCACAAGATACAGCCATCTTGTAGACTCAACTCCTCCTTATGTTGGCGGTAGGGTCGGAGGTCCTCCACATGATAATCTGTATCAATCCATCCCTGACTGAGCCATTTCTTAACTTTGCACAGGACAGGATCCTTGGCCATCCATTCAGCAATCTGTTTGGCATTCACTGGAGATGACCAAAGAGTCTCCAGCAGCATGACTGTCTCTCCCAGCAATGTCACTTCCTTGGGATGTTCCTGTAGCGGAAGCCTGCTTAGGACATCTGCATTGGCATTGTCGCTTGCCCGTACTCTTGCTTGGCTTCCCTTCTGGCCTTTCATACCACAATTGAATCATTCTGCGTCTGTAAACTTGCATGCCATCGCCATGTGTTTCCCTCCATACCTGAAGCATTTAACGGGGTCTTCATTCACTCCTCTCCGCTGTTTTCCTACAGCAACACCAGCAGCTGGCGCAGGCTGTAGATCCGAAGAACCATGCACTGCTGTCTCCATCGCTTGTGCTACCTCTAGAGCCTTCTTTAGCGTCAGGTTGGGTTCCGCTAGGAGCCGCCGCTGAATGTTGGAGTCAGTGAGGTAGTCAGGATATCACGGCAAACATTTGTAAACAGCCAAAACATACTTATCTGAAGGGTTAGTACAGTTGGATTAAGCTGCAGTAACCAAGAACCAGTATCCATGCAGGCTGCATCTTGAGGAGATAATTGGAGGAAGGCCTCTCTCTAATTACAGCATATATTGAGCCTCGCAAAGTCTATGTTGTATTTCTTCTTCGCCTGATATATTATATGGTACTAAACTTGTTATAAGACATACTAAATAAAATAATGCAAGCATATAGCGATTTTATTGTTTTTAAAAAAACTTACATTGTTGGTAATTATATAGCCCTTAGAACTGTACGTATTGCTCAATGACTTCATGTGCATATGTCTAGCTGTGACACAACAATGGTCATATTTATGTATAGCTATGACAAGTTGACAAACCTTGCACTGAACTTACTTTCAGGGGTATATCACATGGCTGAATATGTAAAATGACCTACATATTTTGGAGGTGTTATGACACTCTCATTGACTGTTGTGTAAGTGACTGTCAACAATGACAGTTCTGAAACAGTGAATCTAAGTGGTCGGGTTACACTCTATCAATAGGTATCTGCATGTATAAAAGTTTAATTGTGCTGAGTGCAGGCATAGGTATGTTGGTTGTGTTTATTGCACAGCAATATACGCAATTATATTGTGTATTTTGTGATGTTTCACCTAATAATCCGTCTGAATCTTAGGAGTATCAATTAGTCTTAATTCACTTCATGACAAAATGCTGAGAAAAAGCACTCATAAACACTTTGTAGCAAAATACGTAAATCTTCATACAATGTACACATGGTGCTAACTAGTCCAAGTCCAACTTGTCACAAGAGCTTGTTGGATTCCTTAATGGTGACCAAGCACATGAAAAATAAGTAGCATTGTCAGACAGGCTTAATCAGATGCTTATTTCTCACCAATATGGTAGGAGGTGACAAGGCTAAAATTAGAATGTGTGACATAGCCACAGTCATCAAGGGAAAGGGTCTATGGAGAGAATACATGCATAGAACTATCATACAGACCTAGTGAGATGCTCCTGTGGTGGTGTCTTACTAATCCATCACTTTGTTTGTCTGCAACATGGAAGCCGCAGATGGCTGATTAAAAATGTGACATTCTATGTACTGAGCCACAGTCATGAAGGGGAACAGTCTATAGATATACAAAATGTGGATAGCATTTCAGACAGGCCTACATGTAGTCCATATTATAATCCAGGCCAGTGGCTGTCTTGGGTCACTAGGTGGGTCCGTGTGGCTGTTCATTAATTGTATTTGTCGACCTTCATGAATGCTACGGTTGCCCGCATTATTTGATTTTTGTTCAGCCGCATCGTAATTGCGTTAAAATGTAATAGGAATGTGGTGCTGTAGAATCTGGTGCCAACTTCCAAGCGGTCCTAGCCCTGGGCCTCATCAGAGATAGTATATGGCCTCATGAATTATTGGCAGTAGAGGTTATTGTCACTAGCTTTTTTATCCAACTTTTATTCCAAAGCTTGATTTGTGTACATGCCAACAAGAGTAAATTAATTGCAGAGCAAAATGTACTTGAGAACACAATTTATTGATGCATGGAGATGGAGTTTAATAGGGTATATTTGGGACGGAATTTTGGTTTAAGAGTCGCAGAGTTGGGAACCATACATGTATATCTTGCAATAGCCAAAAGACAATCTTCCTCTTGTCCACAAACTATCCATATACCTAATTGTATTCTAATTTGAATTGGTATTCTACTGGTAAGAGAATATGTAATTGAATCAAGGATATGAAGTCTTCTGAATTTAATTAAAAATATGCATGTATTATTGATGTCAGAATATCTGTAAATTCATTGCTTCATTGATTGTTTCGGTAGATACAGCACATGACATTGCCAAGTTCTCTAGTGAAGGAGGCATATATGAGAATCCTGATTATGGTCTTAAAATCATAGTACCATGTGGTGCTGTGCGTGAAGGTGAAATAGCAGAGATGAAGGTTCTACCTCAACTTTGGGGGCCATTTTCAGTTTCTAACAAATACTTAGTCATTACACCATATTACTGGATCATCCCAAGCCTCTCATTTCAGAAGCCTATTCTAATCTCAATGGGACACTGCCTGGAGATGCCAGTATATCAGAAGTCAAAAGAAGTGGTTATACTGCGAGCAGACCATGATGTTGTGTTAGGCACAGACCTGCATCGTTTTGATCCCATTCTACATCCAGATATATCAAACACACACCCAGTACTGTCATTCGAAATTCAGAATCTTTGTATTCTCTGTGGAGCGCTTGAAAACGGAAGTACCTCTACTGAGAATCCAGGCAGCAATGCTACAGCAAGAATACAATGCAGAGTTCTTTACACATTATTGCTCTTTGAGCCTGATGAAGAACAAGTAAAGGAAGAACCGTTCAATATACTTATCTATGCATGCCAGTCCTGCAGTTTTGCTATAAAGGTAAGATTTCAGGTAAGTGTTTCCTTTATGCAAAAATGCTTCATTGTAGGAGTGTACAAAGCAAGCTAAAGAAAGGCTGAAATATGAATTGAAACTGACAGCTATAACTGAAGTGGGATTTGATGCCAGTACACATGAATTTGAATTTAAACCAAATAGTGAACACATTTATCCAAAGAGAGATACTGTGGTATGTCAATCTGAAGTGAGTAGAATTAGGTATTGTATGAATCCTTACTATATTAACTGTATTTATATCAAAAATTGCATGAATTTAAGAATACTTTACCTGGACTATATGTATCCAGATGGGCAACATATTTACCACCCCTCCTTTTACAAAGCTAGATAATTGAATACATATTCACAAAACAATTAATCTTAAATAAAATGCACTGAATAGCTAGCAATGGACCCCCCCCCTCCCCCCCCCGATCAATAAAAACCCAGAAGGCTAGGTCACAATACCTTGGTACTAAGGACACAATGAGATACTGTAAACATCAATACTAAATGGTGTGCTATTGCAGACTGAGCAAAGAAATAAATCATGTAGAATGTAGCAAATACTACTACATGTACTTAGAGACATAATGTTCTACTTGTATCTGCAGTGCAGTATGAATTTAATACCCACACGAGTTATGATGATGGCCATCCTTAAATAAGGATTGCGGGAGATTAAACATTAAGATCCCCACCCGTTACCCCTAAATGTATGGTAGATGTTATTTCAATTATATGTGCATACTTTTTTAGTTCCTCTCAGATATCTAAATTAACATGGCAACGTTTTAGCATGGGAAAACCTACATGTATGTAGCTCTGCATAGACCAAGTGCATTTATTAAAGCATGCATGTCTTGTAGATGTGATACTGCATTAATTTTAGTATTAATGTTCAATATACTGTTATCTTTACTAAGATAAAAGAGCAAGATATCCAGATTCATTGGAAACCAGTAGAATTGGAAGGCTTTATAATAGCGGATGTAAAAGGACTTTCAGAACAGTTTTGCTACCCACCATCCATTGAGTTCTATGTGTCAAATCAAGCCCCTGAAATTGTCCAAATAGGTGTTCATGGATCGAATAGAGAAAAATGCTTCTTTAATCTTTTTCTGAATAGAAAATACCACATGAGAACTTGTAACACTAGCACTAAAAAATGTTTAAATGTACCCAGGTAAGCAACTGAAGATTATATTGTGTTGCATATTTTTGTACTATTACATGTGCTTGTGCCTGTTCATATAGGCCTACATATACGCTTAAAATGCTAATGCTGAAGAATATGACCTTTGAATTTAGTGTTCAAATTTAGTTCCCCACCCGTAATTTTAGCAACCAAAGCTGCTTTGATGCCTTGATATACTGATATGCAAAGGAAAAAAGTCAATCCAATGGTTTTCAAACACAAAAACACATATCTTAATAGCTTACGATATTGTATTTGGTTGAATGGCACATTTCATCATCTGAATCCAGAAAGCAGATGAATGTATAAAAATGATTGTCCAATGAATTGTCTAAGGTATGCTAAAACTAATGAGTGGTTTAAGGTTTGCTAAAAGCACAATTAGGAAACTTTTGATGAAATTTCAACATGTGATGCACATTATATTCCATCAGCGGATCAGCTTTCTACACTCTCAGTTAAACTTACTGTTTTTTTTTGGTTTTTTGTTTTGTTTTTTTAAATGACTCTAAAGATGAGCACAGGAAAAGCATTAGCTAATCAAAACACATCATGGAAGCCATGTAACAAAATTCAGCTAAGAAATCATTCAGTACACAACGGTGGCCTGCTTTTTAAATTGTTGTTCAAATAGATTCTATCCTTAAAAGGCTGTGTCTGAATGCAGTATGGTGTTTAGAAATTTACAAAATACAAATGCCTTTTTACTTCTCTCTTCCTGCAAGCCCCAATATGATGCCAACTGAAAAGTTGCTGACTTGCTTTCCAACAAAAGTTAATGGTGTGTGTAACATCATTGAAAGAACCAGTAAGGAGTATCGTAAACTTGGGATGTACCTTTTAGAAGATGATAACAATGACTATGTGGACAGTATTACGTCAGGGTGTCATGAAGATCATACGAAGATCACAAGAAATATTTATAAGAAGTGGACCTCTGGTGCTGGAAGGAAACCCACATCATGGAAAACACTGGTGGAAGTGTTTAAGGAAATCGAATTGCTTCCTTTGGCAGAATTGATCATTGATAGTATGAATGGGCACTAGCTCTCCAGGATGAATATGTTTGTTTTCATTTCAGTACCTGAGTGCATGTAAAAGCCAAAAGAACCTCTATTAATATACAAACGTATACCATTGTGACATTTTAAATTGCAGTTGTGGAGTGAAGCTGCTCATCAACATGTGCAATATATGTCCATATGCCACATTTCATCCATGGTATTTCCTTCCATCAAATATCTGATGTGTAATTTATGTTTTTTGGGTCTCCAATGCCCGGGCATCCATAAAATCAATGTGTTCTAAAGTAGAAAGCCAAGCATATTTGGGTACTAGCAAAGGCTGGCCCAGATCTAGCAGCAATAAAACACACTAATTTTTACAACCAGTTTAACAAGCTTAATTTTAGCCCTTTCTGCATTTAAAGTAAAACTGCAAATGTAATGGGTCCATCTAGATTTTGATGAACATTTTGATGTAATTTAGAAGCTTATTGCTCATTTGATGGTTTCCATAATTAAACTAACATACACATAAGTGAGTGGTGTGTCATCTGCAGTCTCAGTAAACCTATATACATGTGTAAATGCACAGGCCCATAGCCAGATATATAGCTGGGGGAGGTTCAAATTCCATCTTAAGTGGACCTTTATAAATAGTTGGTGCTTTTGTGCATGAAAATTGCCGGGATTTTTGCTTGTTCCTTAATTTTATGAGCTGCTGTAGTCATATTGTTCAGAGCACATTTTTCTGACCATCTAAATCCAACCCTCAAAATTCGAATTACATCTAATGTTGTCGCGACTTATTTCTGCAAGTGAAATTTTGTGCAATTCAATAATTCCTGCTCAGTATTTATCTGCATGGAAGTGGGAAGTGCTGATTTATGCTGGAAGGAACAGCTCAATCATACAGCAGATTGCTGAAGGGTTTCTCTTGTCTGTTTCGCCAATAGTTCAAGTTGAAAAATAGTAAAAAAAAAATGAAATAAGGTCTCCCATGCATTCTGGTTTGATAAAATTTAATGTTACCTAGAATTAAAAAAAAAATTCCTCACACATATAACTGAAGTTGATTATTGTTAACACAAGGAAGCATGGGAGTATGAAATTCTCTTTTGTGCTGGAAGGAACAGCTCAATCGTACAGTAGATTGCTGTAGGTTTGCACATGTGATGCTATAATATGAACAGTCACAAAGCAGCCTGGCACCTACATGTATGTAAACCACACTTGCACATAAGCAGGGCTTCATTGAGGAAAAAACCCTCAGCAGCAAATGTGCAGCCATTAATAGTTTTAGAGGGTGCAAATTGAGCGATTAAATAAACAATTGTTCCTCGAGTTTTAGGATATGTGTGTTGATAGGAATTGCTTAGACCTTTTGTATCTTGTTGAGGTACATGTAGTTGTCAAAGCACAATCAGCTTCGTTCTAAATCAGGACTACTTCAGATATTTTATCATGCTGGAGATTAGCTTTATGAAATTCAATAGTTAACCTTGATTAAGTTTGAAAGAAGCTGCAAAAAATCATATGCATGCACCTTGGTTTTACTTCACAGACAATGAATGTAATTGAAAGGTGCATGGAAATGTACTATTGCAGGAAAAAAACAAAACAAAAAAAACATTGCACCAATCACTGCTACAATGACAACCCCTGCAAGCGAGCTCCATCTGAAAAGTTAAATATGTAGTTGAGTTTAATTTTCTTACATATGCTTAAAAGACTAGATCTTGATCTTTTATACAACAGGTTGTAGTTGTATAAGTGGTTGTCACAGTATAAAAATATTCTCTTGCAGATACATAAATAGGTTGTGTCGTTATGCCATTGCCATCCTGCACAAATTGCAAGGACACTGATATAGTGTCATCAACACATCAAATTTAGGATCAGATGCAAATCCACTGAGCAATGGATGCTCGATCGTGCATGCCCTATCTCAATCCGCAAGACTACGCCCCACCTCTAGCGCTACACCTTTATGTTTTATTTCATATTTATCTTGTATGGCATAATGCTACACCAAATTTAAGCCTACATGTACGAAGGTATGTAGTCCTACATACCAAATCCTATTAAGGTACCAAAGAAGCAGTTAGGTCAGGGAAATTCATGGCGGGCTATTTATGAGCTGGCCAGCCTGGTACATTGTACGTACGTTGATATACCAGTAAAAGGTATAAGCAAAATTTTTATAATTTAAATAAATCGATATCTGATGATGAGATGTCGTGCTACATGTACGGCTGAATTAAAATTGCAGCCTGCTAATAAATTCCATATATCGGCTGAAAGTAATTCATGCTAAATATACGATGCCGTAAAATTGACATTCGGCATTACGTGTTCGGTCAGCTGACTGTTGCAGCCTCTGTCCTTTGAGGACGGAATCTTTTGAGGGATCAAACGAACATTATTAGGTATGTAGACAATGTGAATGGAAATGATAACTGATATGGTTGCAATTGTCTGCAATATTAATATAACCCTGTATAGATTTGTTCCACTGAAATACGATTTGTCCCGCCGCTGAAATAATAAGTTTCACTATTTTCTTAGCAGCTATTGTTATGAACTGGTGTGAGAATTTAATCAACATGTGTACATGCATGATCTATAGATGAGAGACGAATGACGATGTGAAGGAGCTAATGGGGTGGTGATATATACACACGGGCGTTTACATGATCGTATACATGTAACAGCCACCTATTCATACATACAAGTACATTCCAATGCGATGTGCAGTGTGTATACACGGATTGCACCTGCCATTACGTCTGCATAGATAAATGTATATGCAGTACAAGTGTAAATTTTTAACGCCATACACATGTACTTATCAAATTCGAGTCTCTCCAGTATATCGTTGCACATGTAGCTAGCTAGCTTAAAGTCTAAGAAAGGATTTTAATGCAAATTACAAGTTACCCCCTTTAACAGCTACACCCCCTTAGTAAGGCAGTAAATAGATTCAGTAGTGCCATATATGGTGCTTATATAAACATGTTTTTTGCTGACGCTATTGCATAATGACTATATTTATGGCAAAGTGATGACACTCCCCGCAAGAATAATCAGCAACCCAATCAGAAAAGTTGGCTTTCATTTCCTTAATCACATATCCTCTAATCCAGAGTGCCTAACCAAGGTTGCATAGCGTCGTATATATATATATATATATAATATATATATATATATATTTATGTAGGTACGGGCATATTTCACAAGTACATGTACCTAGATTGGATGATCGGTTTGTTATTTGTTCTGGTATACATAATATTAATATTGGAATGAAAGGCTGCATGGTTTGATAACTGTTACACAGCTCCTTTTATTCGTTTAATGTTTCAGAAGCGCGGTGGAAAATCATGAACTTGGAAAAGGGAGTATTCTTCAATTAAGCGAGAACATATACTGAGCGCCTACCACCGTATCTTAAAACATACTGATTGGCCTGCCTGCATGGTACGAAACTTGAAGTTCCTATATTGCTGCTAAGCTCTTTAGAGAAGTAATGTTATAAAATTAATCTGATCATGCAGCTCTGAAGATCGTGAAAAAAACGAATGCAAAATGTCACATGTTCAAGCCATGCACAGTCACTCCAATCAGTGAACTTTTTAGCCAGGTATTGATAGACAATGTTCAGAAGAAGAATGCACACCACCTGGATGATGGCTCCTGTGATGGACATAGCAACTTTGCTAATATTGGATCCTTCAGGAACATTTGCAAGCAGAAGGTAAACAGCCCCTGACACACCCACTTGACCCAAGATGATAGAGAAGACCACACCCAATACCAGTGTAATCTAAAGAGAACACAAGATCAATATTTAACGATAATAATAATAATACAATAATGGACTAAATGTACTTATATATTCATGTTAATAGTTATACAGTTATGATGTACATGATTATCATAATTATAGTATTGCACAATCACATGTATAAACTGTATTCTAGTATTGATTGCCCAAAATTAATATTTGCTACATAGGTACTATCTTAAATTTAACCTGAATAGCCACTTGAAATCAAGTTTGAAATACGTTTATGGTCAGGTAGTGAGAAGAGTTACATGTTTTATATCATAAATGAAACAATAAAAAAATTTTCATACTCATAACACCTCTCTTATTAAAACTGAATTAGTACACTAGCACACATGTAGTAATATCTTAGTCCTAGCTTGGCAGTAGGTATGTTCTTGGTCTTGGTTTTAATAGATTACCAAAATAAGAATGAAAGAATGCCATAGTTAATTAAGATCCCCACCCGTTACCCCAAAATGTATGGTAGATGTTATTTCAATTATATGTGCACACTTTTTTAGTTCCTCTCATATCTAAATTAACATGGCAACGTTTTAGCATGGGAAAACCTACATATATGTAGCTCTACATAGACCAAGTGCATTTATTAAAGCATGCATGTCTTGTAGATGTGATACTGCATTAATTTTAGTATTAATGTTCAATATACTGTTATCTTTACTAAGATAAAAGGGCAAGATATCCAGATTCATTGGAAACCAGCAGAATTGGAAGGCTTTAAAATAGCGGATGTAAAAGGACTTTCAGAACAGTTTTGCTACCCATCATCCATTGAGTTCTATGTGTCATATCAAGCCCCTGAAATTGTACAAATAGGTGCTCATGGATCGAATAGAGAAAAATGCTTCTTTAATCCTTTTCTGAATAGAAAATACCACATGAGAACTGGTAATACTAGCACTAAAAAATGTTTAAATGTACCCAGGTAAGCAACTGAAGATTATATTGTGTTGCATATTTTTGTACTTCTACATGTGCTTGTGCCTGTTCATATAGGCCTACATATACGCTAAAAATCTAATGCTGAAGAGTATGACCTTTGTATTTAGTGTTCAAATTTAGCATCAGATTCCTCCACCCATAATTTTCAAACACAAAAACACATATCTTAATAGCTCACGAAATTATATTTGGTTGAATGGTTCATTTCATCATCTGAATCCAGAAAACAGATGAATGTATAAAAATGATTGTCCTGTGAATTGTCTAAGGTATGCTAAAACCAATGAGTGGTCTAAGGTTTGCTATAAGCACAAATAGGAAACTTTTGATGAAATTTCAACATGTGATGCACATTATATTACATCAGTGGATCAGCTTTCTACACTCTCTGTTAAAACTTACTGTTTTATTTTATTTTATTTTTATTTTTTATTTTTTTCTTTCAAAAAACCAAGAGCAGAGGAAAAGCATTAGCTAATCAAAACACATCATGGAAGCCATGTAACAAAATTCAGCTAAGAAATCGTTATGTACACAAAGGTGGCCTGCTTTTTAAATTGTCCTTAAAAGGCTGTGTCTGAATGCAGTATGGTGTTTAGAAATTTACAAAATACAAATGCCTTTTTACTTCTCTGATCCTGCAAGCCCCAATATGACGCCAACTGAAAAGTTGCTGACTTGCTTTCCAACAAAGGTTAATGGTGTGTGTAACATCATTGAAAGAACCTGTAAGGAGTATCGTAAACTTGGGATGTACCTATTAGAAGATGATAAAATCACTATGTGGACAGTATTACGTCAGGGTTCATGAAGATCATACGAAGATCACAAGAAATATTTATAAGAAGTGGACCTCTGGTGCTGGAAGGAAACCCACATCATGGGAAACACTGCTGGAAGTGTTTAAGGAAATCAAATTGGTTTCTTTGGCAGAAGAGATCAATGATAGTTTGAATGGACACTAGCTCTCCTGTGTGTTTTCATTTCAGTACCTGAGTGCATGTAAAAGCCAAAAGAACCTCTATTGCTGAGCCTACTGCAAACATATACCATTGTGACATTTTATATTGCAGTTGTGGAGTGATGAGACTAAGCTACTCATCAACATGTGCAATCTATGTCCATATGCCACATTTCATCCATGGTATTTCCTTCCGTCAAATTTCTGATGCATAATTTACTTTCACAACCAGTTTAACAAGCTTAATTTTACCCCTTTCAGCATTCAAAGTAAAACTGCAAATATAATGGGTCCATCTAGATTTCGATGAACATCTTGATGTTATTTAGAAGCTCATTGCTCATATGATGGTTTCCATAAGTGAACTAACATACAAAAAAGTGATTGGTGTGTCATATCGGTCTCAGTAAAGCTATGTACATGTGTATATGCACAGGCCCATAGCCAGATGTTTAGCTGGGGGAGGGGGGAGCGGGAATGGTGGTTCAAATTCCATCTTAAATGAACCTTTATAAATAGTGGCTTTTTTTAAAGTGCATGAAAATTGCCAGGATTTGTGCTTGTTCCTTAACTTTATATATGAATCACCATGCAAAACGATGTTACACTTTTTAGCACAAAAGAGAACAAGTACTAGTATAGCTGCTGTAGTCTTATTGTTCAGAGCACATTTTTCTGACCATCTAAATCCAACCCTTAAATTCGAATTACATCTAATGTTGTCACCACTGATTTCTACTAGTGAAATTTTGTGCAATTCAATAATTCCTGCTCAGAGTTATCTGCATGGGTGCTGTTTTGTGCTGGAAGGAACAGCATAAGGTCTCCCATGCATTCTGGTTTGTTAATGTTACCTAGAAATATAAATAATAAAAAAACCACACACATATAACTGAGGTTGATTATTGTTCATTGCATTAACACAATGAAGCATTATTAGAATTAATAACAGTTCAAGCATGTCACGAACAGAAAAGCAGGATTTGGAAGGCAAAACATTTGCTCTCCTGCATGGGAGTGTGAAATGCTCTTTTGTGCTGGAAGGAACAGCTCAATCATACAGTAGATTTGCTGTAGGTTTTCTCTTGTGGATTGGTCTACCACACGTGCCACAATAATGCGAACAGTCACGAAGCAGCCTGGCTCCTATGTAAACCACACTTGAACATAGGCAGGGTTTCATTGAGAAAAAAACCCTCAGGGGCAAATGTGCAGCCATTAATACTTTTAGAGGGGGCGAATTGAGCGATTCAAAAAAAAAAATTGTTCCTCGAGTTTTAGGATATGTAGTCTCGGCCCCAGACCCAACGGACGCAGCTGCGGATGGATTACATCACCGCTACGCGTCACGTAGCGGTGATGTAATCCATCCGCAGCTGCGTCCGTTAGGTCTGGGGCCGAGACTATAGGATATGTGCGTTGATAGGAATTGCTTAGACCTTGTGTATCTTGTTGAGGCAGTTGTCGAAGCACAATCAGCTTCGTTCTAAATCAGTACTACTTCAGATATTTTATCATGCTGGAGATTTAATGTTTAATCTCCCGCAATCTTTATTTAAGGATGGCCATCCTTAGGATGATGATCACTTTCTAAAAGAACGATGTACACTTGGTGCTTTGTTTTCACTAGGTTCAAGATCAAGCAGATCAGCGATACTGCCGCGATTAAAACAGGTTTGGCTTAATTGCTCAAAAACCGGTATTACAGTGCAAATACGGCATAACCGCCATTTGCCGCTGGCGATATAGTAGTGCTCAAAGCGACGTATGGCACGGAAGGACAGGTTTCTGGTAGCTCTTAGTCTAGGAGGAGAATGTACACTGTCAGATGGATCTGTGGAACATTCAGGGGCGGATCCAGGATTTGGGAGCGAGGGGTGGAAAGTTATAGCGGCAATGGACACGCCCACCCCAGTAAAGGGGGAATGGGCGCGGTCTGGGGCAGAGCCCCAGCCGCTTTGCAACTGTCGCACTTTTTAAGTCACAAAACATAGCATAATTGCGTAGTAACACGACAAAAAATACTGGCTTCTACTATTTTAACCGGTCCTAACTACATCATATGCATATGCATATGCATGCATGCATACATGCATGTAATTACTATGCTGCCACATAAACGCCGTACTATATCAACTTGCATGCATGCGTGGATTGCAAAAATGAAAAATGCCTGATGTCATAGATACAGTATATAGGTTAAATGCTTTACTCATCATACAAAGGTCTGAATAGGGGTCTTGGATTTGCTCTAACAAAACGCTCAACAATCATTTCAGGATTTACAGGTACGTTGTAACTTGTATGCATTAATGCGTTTGATGCTAGGCGTTCTTCTCCCATTCTCGATCTATTTCTCAACGATGTTTTGTAGCCTCCGAACTTGTAACTGGAAATATACACCCAATTCTTAAAAGAACTTGAATGTTTGGGAAAATGTCGGGGTCTGCATGTGTGTAGCAATTTTAACTAAGGTGTCAGGTGGACTATAGATGTTTCCATTTTTCTCCTCCAATAAAGAACCCAGTGATCCAGTTCTGAGGGCAGTGAGGAGTATGATGGAAGATCATTTTCGTAAAATGCAAACAGTTTATAATCCAGTGCACATTTGATAGCTATCTGGGGCAGCAAGGACAGTATTGCTGTATATATAAAGGAATATCACGAGAGTTCGACAACTATTACATAATGCAATGACAAGAATTCGATGTGGGCTACACGTTATATTAACTTACCTAGTCTGCTTGTGTATACACCTTGGAAATTCGACTTTCGAAACTCTACTAGTATACTATAAGCATGCAGATTAATACTTCATCACTGCATGTATTGCAAAATTTTATACTCACCGTTAAAACAGCCGGAGAGAAATTGCTAAGATGACTGACAAGTAATCCGACAACAGCAAAGCACACTGAACTGAGACGCATCACATGCAACGCTTACTAGATATCGATCTCCCCAATACACCATTCTACATGGTACTGTACTCAATGATATAGGACTAGAAAGCACACCGTTCAATGGAGCGGCGGCAGAACAACACATACAGTGCACGTGGTTTTAGTGAGTCTAGGGTACGTCCATGCATGCTGGCGTTTGAGCAGAAGCGAGCATCTAGCTAAATCAATACACGTCATTATACAAATGCTTGATTTTAATTTTGAAGTGTTATGGTGTAAATAAGCATAACTTATTTTAACCACAAGTTATTTCTTTGACGAATCAGGTTGTGAGTATAGCTGGATCAACTGGCTATCTGAGAAAATCAAGAGTTTTAAAACTATTGTGTTTTTATGGTCAATAATCTGCACTGTTGTGATCCTTATTTAAGGATGGTGTCAAACCTTAAATAAGGATGTGCCACTTCCTCCCTATTTTACCACATGGACATTAATAGTATTGACATCATTTAAATTTTGTGATGGAGTATACAATTGACCAATAGCATTTATTTTATCTTACTTACTTGGTTAGCAAAAATATGCAATGTAGAAGATGATCCTTATTTAAGGATAATGACATCCTTAAATTAGGATTTTTCCCTAGAGATTAAACATTAAGAACTTCATGAAATTCAATAGTGAACCTTGATTAAGTCTGAAAGAAGCTGCAAAAAATCATGCACCTTGGTTTTACTTCACAGACAATAAATGTAATTGAAAGGCGCAGGGAAATGTTCTATTGCAGAACGAAAAAACATTGCAGCAATCACTGCCACAATGACGACCCCTGCAAGAATCGAGCTCCATCTGAAAAGTTAAAGACGTAGTTGAGTTTAATTTTCTCACATGCTTAAGACTACAAATTACTAAATTGTAGTGCCAGTTCTTTTTGTGTGCATCAGATATTGATCTGTATTTTATTATACAACAGGTTGTAGCTGTATAACTTGAGTGGTTGTCAGAGTAAGAAAAAAATGCTCTTGCAGATACATAAATAGGTTGTGTCGTTATCAGGACCCACGGTAGTGGGGTAGGATTGCCTTCGGATTTGCTTAGGTAGGCGTGGTTTTGGATCGAGCGTTTTAAAACGGTAACGAAGCGTTGCCTTTACTCGCCAGCTCGTATATAATCCATCACAAACATGACTGATGCGCACATATAACGTGAGCTTCGCTATAAAGTGCAGTTTACCTTGAGCGACAAGTAGGCGCCTAAATTCCGCCATTTAATTTTTCGTTCTTCTTCCCTTCATCACATAGAACTCGCGACAGGAACGTCGTAAGAAGACTAGATTAGCTTCAAAAAGTTGCATTTGATTTCCAAACGTGCCCTTTCATACAAATAAGACCTAAAGTTGTTAGTTGGCGATGAAATGCCGTGAAATGACCCAAGCAGGTGCAATTCATTATCGGTGATATATATGACGCCACACACGCGCTTAGTTTATTGTTGCCAGGCTACGCACACAGCTGCAGATACGTTTACAACAGGCGGTTCCAATTAATTCAGCAAAGGTGACCAAGCCAAAGAAAACGGCTCGTTAACAAGGAGTTTAAGGTATCCAAAGAACAAAGGTAGGCCTATCAATAAATTTAAAAAGAGGCCAATACGAGGAATCTAAGTGTCCTATGCATTGCAACGAATACACTAAAAATAAATAAATTAGGGGAACAAGTAAATCAAAAACTTCTCTATCGAGAAAGTGATTGGTGGTATGTAGGATTGGTGGTGCAAAAAGCAAGGAAACAAGGTACAGTATGTTATACACAGTGCCAAAACGTTGTTTTCCAGCTATGTATAATGCGTGTATACTGCTTGTATACACGCGTTTTACGTGAATCTAAACATGCTGCTTACACCGGTGGATAACGTGTGGAAGGAGACTGACATCCGATCGGGTGTAATGTTGGTGGATAGCACTATGTATACAACCGCGTATGACGCGAGGATACCATGAGTAAACGCGCATATAACGGGTGGATAACAAGCCTTTTTTTGGTACAGTGCAGGCTATAATCAACCAGTATAACTCCGTAATGCTTGAGCACAGGCATGCCTTCCGTTTATCACCGCATATTGTCCCATAACCATTATTAATATTGCAAGTTATCTTGTGTGATATCGAAACGAATACAGTACAGATGAAATCAGGTATAAAAGATAGAAGTTCTCAGTCTTTTCCAGCTCAGTCAAAGTGGCTGCATGAACGTTGCCAAATGTATCTTCTTTTTTTCTTTCTGTACTCCTCTTTGTGCCCGCTTGGCTGCTTGCTTCCTGCATGTTTGCCTTCGCCGCCTCTTATGTTGTTCATATATGCTCCCCGGTCAGAGATGCTAGATGAAAGAAAAGATGTTAACGTAGCTGCATGCCTATACAATAAAATCTTGCCATACCATGTTGATTTGCTGTTTTGTCCGTCCTCTTTAATTTGCTGAGAGCGGATTGTGAATGCTGCTGCATGGGGCAGTTTGTTTAACTTCACTCTGTAAGCGACTTACTGTTTGCTGTTTAAACCTTCTGCAGCAATGACTTACGATTTCATCCTGCAAATACACATTGATGTATTAAATCGCGCATGCACATGCGTGAAACAGCCTGTAACAATAAAGGATCCAAACCTTTGTCTTACCGGTGCACTATCTTCTATATATCGGGTGTAAGCTCTATACCGCAGTTTTCCACGCTACAAAGCACGAAATACAACGGTCAATATACAATATCTTATCTTACTTACCAATCATTATACCGGCCCACACAAGTACAAATACTTCGATGAGTCCATTGCACTAGCAGCTAGTCCAGCGAATCGATACTGACATCTTAGCTTCTTTGATGACCGCTGTAAATGAATGGAAGTTGCCAGCTGCCACCGCGTGATCGATCCACGTGATTTCATAGTGATCATCGCATATTTCACACCTGTATGCGTACACTCGTTTTCCGCTTAATGTCTCACGCGTTATACAATCGTTGTGTATAACAAGTGTATGCAGAATGTAAACTCACGTTATACACGATGTGCATCGTGCGTTATACAGCTATTGTGTATAGCAAGAGTAACAGAGTAGATACGCTCGTTATGCATTCGAAGTATACACCGCGTATCCTCCACTACAGTAAAACACGCGTACACCGGGTTGAATACACCCTGTGGATAATTTTGATTTGGCACTGTGTTAAAGTGAGGTTTGGTAGGATCCTACAACTATAACAGTCCTACATTTGCAAATAGGCATCTTCATGCATTTGCAAATTCTGGACTGTGAGTTGTAGGATCCTACCAAACCTCACTTTACCTTGTTTCCTTGCTTTTTGCACCACCAATCCTACATACCACCAATCACTTTCTCGATAGAGAAGTTTTTGATTTACTTGTGCCATTGCCATCCTGCACAAATTGCAAAGACACTTATTTAGTGTCATCAACACATCAAATTTAGGATCAGATGCAAATCCACTGAGCAATGGAAACTCGTGCAGATAAAACATGTCCCCAAATCAAAATCTGATCATGAGATTTCGTGCAGCTACTGAATTGCAGCATGCTAATAAAATCCATATATTGGCTGAAAGTATAGATTCATGCTGCTAAATATACGATGCCGTAAAATTGACATTCGGCATTACGTGGTTCGGTCAGCTGACTGTTGCAGCATATGTCCTTAGAGGAAGGAATCTTTTGAGGGATCAAACGAACATTATTAGGTATGTAGGAAATACAATGTGGATGGAAATGATAACTGATATATATGGTTGCAATTGTCTGCAATAGGAATATAACACTGTATAGATTTGTTCCACTGAAATACCATTTGTTCCGCTGTCACAGGAAAATCTGTTGCCCGGAAATTGTGTCGCGGCGACAGTTTTTCCTCAGGAAATTATGTCGCTCACAATTAACGTATATAGCGACCGTACATCCTAAGGAAATTCTGTCGTCAGGAAATACTGTCGCTCGACATGGAATACGACATATACTACCGCTAGCTTTCTGCTGTAACCAAACCTATATATCATCCTCTTTGTAATAAGAACGAAAGGGACTGTTTTCGAAGAAGAGCAAAATGATTTTGTCGTGAACTTGAAGTACTTCACGATAACGAAGGTGGAGTGAACTACGCGTACTTCGGAATATCTTGCGCTAACTGATGATATGTGACAGAAGGATGAACAACAAACGTCCTTGAAGGATATCACTGCGCTGAACTTATATAAATGGTGGTCACTTTGGACAAGATAAGACCGCGCTGTCCAAAATAGCGGAGTGGTTTTGTTGGCGTGGAATGCATGGTAGATGACGTGAAAGAATTCTGCAAACGTGTGACAAGTGCCAAAGAGCAAACAGGTATATTTATGTACTGATGCTATTCTATGCATATGTTCATGTGCGTATAGAAAATTTGAAAAGACATCAGCAGAGCTCCACCCAAGTAAGGGGTGAAGTATGGCACACCATGCATATAGAATGATGCTGATTTGATTGGCCCTTTTCCACAACAGCCCTGCACCCCTGCCGTCAGAGTTGCTGCATGAGTTTCTGTTACACCGTTTGATGTTGCAAAGTTTTAATTAAGATAATAGGTCAAGGTAGAGAATTTGTTATCAATGTACCTTAATTATTAACAGCAGCAGCATTTACATGTTTGTCAAAATGAAATTGTCCTTCTAAGGTGAATTGTGGCAGAAAGCCGCAGAATCACTGGAGTATACAGTGTAACCTGACAAGTGCATACCATCCTCAGAGTAGTGGTTTGGATGAGTGCATGGTTCAACCAAACACTTCAGCATCAGTTACAGCAAATTAATTGAGACTGATCAATATCTTGATGCTATATACCTTTTCTATATTGTTTTACTATTCAAGATTCAACCAAATATTCCCCCTCCCCCTTTTTTGGTATATGGCAGACATGTTCATTTGCCCCGGCATTGAATTCAATGTGAAATCAAGCTTGTATCCAGAATCTTATGACATGAACAGCAATCTTGAAATGAAGTTCAGGTATTTATAAATGCTAGTATTTGTACATATTCACTTGCAGGCAATGATAAGGGCAAGCTGCAGCAACAAAGAGAATTGCAGCTGATGGAAACTGTGTACTCCCACTTATTGTAACAGGATCTGAGTCATTTCATCACGAACTGTGCCTATACTACTGACTTATAACTACATGCACATAAATCTATGTATGAATCCTGCATGTGTTTTCCTCCTTTGATGAGAGTATGGAACAGTATACACGAAGCGATCTAAGATACAAAGTGTAGGGTGTTTGGGCCAAACAATCGCAGCAGCTCTCCGGCTTTGCTGAATACAACCATTAATAAATATGTGTACTGATGCTCAATGTTTCGTTCTTATTACAAAGAGAAGGATATAGGTTTGGTTACAACAGAAAGCTAGCAGTAGTGTACGTCGTATTCGGACTGATCCATGTCGAGCGACAGTATTTCCTGACGACAGAATTTCCTTAGGATATACGGTCGCTACGTTATAATTGTGTAGGGTGTGTAACCTCCCCTGAATGATGAAAATCGAATACTTTTAAAACACTAATCGATTTTTCAGGTTGTTCTGGAGCTGAAAATCGATTGTTCAGAATATTTGAAAAAAGAAAATCGATTTTTCCGAATAGGTTTTGACAATTTGCCAGCCGAATACCTAGGTTATTCAGGTTTTCTGCTCACTGAGCCACCTAAATGTACACATCACACCAGAGACCCTCCTACAGCTAAACCATAACACCAGATGCCCTCAGCACACAAACACACTTACCCCCATCACACCAGTGCCCTCATGAGGCATACATGCATAGCTACCCCCATCACACCAGACACCCTCCTACAACTACCCACATTACACCAGATCAGTACAGCATGCATCCACAGCTACCCACATCACACCAGATGCACTCAGCATACAACCACAGCTACCTATACGCTTGGCCTAACCACATACCTAGATGGGCGTGTCCTGACCTAAGTTAGCGTGGCCACGCTGAGGTCTACCTCCTACACATCGTACCCGCAGACTGCGTACCCGATGCCAAAAGAGTAAAACCACAGATGAAGTTTACGCACCACCAGCCATGCAGCCTCCATTTCACCATCGCGCGTTTTGAAAATACTAGTAACTAAGTAGGCCTAACTAGTACGATCGCGGCAATATCAGCTCAGAGAGATTGATGCAAGAAACCAGCTAGTTCGAAATGCACTAAGCAAACTAACTTTGATCTGTAGCTGGAGTTGTCTGTCGTCGTGACTCGTGAAGAGGGAGATCTGATCTGTTGGCTAGTTCGAATAATTTACTGTAAACTGCACCTGATCTCGTCCCCACGTATATTAAAATAGTAACAATAGTGACGTTATTTAATGTTACGTTGCAAATTAGAAGTAATTATTTTCGTGCATGTAATATCGTATTCGAATAATGGGCGAATTGTCGATGCGGACGACGAATAGCTAAGTACCTCCGAATGGATTCACAAACCGGTTATTTCGAATAGAACAAATCCAATAATCGATTTTTCCGAGTAATGCTAAATTACTATTCGAACGGATAGGTTTTTGCGAATATCCGAATAACCCGAATAACCTGATAACCGGTTACACACCCTATAATTGTGAGCGGCATAATTTCCTGAGGAAAAACTGTCGCCGCGACACAATTTCCGGGCGACAGATTTTCCTGTGACACCGCCACTGAAATAATATCTGTTTCACTATTTTCTTAGTGTCTATTAGCGCCCGTGTGAACGAACACCATGTGCACACTGTACGCACAGTGTGCACAAGTGTTCACAGTTCACTTTTAGCTCTGCACTATTTGATACAGATGAGCAGTGTTCTAGAATTTTACATCTTATGCACAAAAAGACTTGTGGATGAGTGGACAATGATAAAAGTAATAATATAATAACAGGTTATTTAATTTACTAATCGCAAAGTTGGTTCAAAATCAGCTCCCGCGCACGCAGTACATGCGTTTATGCTAGGTTACTTTTTAAACAATACCAATCAATGAAGGTATTGGGGATCGACTTGAAACCATTGAGGATCGGATCCAGGACCCTTTTGTACCTATAGAGCCAGGACCTTCAGGCTTAATTTTGAGCGTTGTAATACTCGGCAAGCTACAGACCTTCTAGGACGTTAAGAAATCAATGCAGAATTTTCAGCAGACAGCTGGTATTACAGGAAGTGTTTCGAAGTTGGGATATACCTGTGGCTTTTTGTACTGTCTTTACACGAATAGGTGTGAGTATACAATCACAACAAGGCAGCGGTGGTACTAGCCAGGCACGGACAAAGGATTTACAGTGAGTCCCCAGTGCCGATGTGCCAGACTAGTGAGAACGGACAAGATCGACATGTAGGTAGGGCAGTTGAACAGGGCGTATATATATGTAGTTTCTAATGAAGCCAGTGAAGAAGAGTGCCTAGACTCAGATGAGAAGGAGGCCGTGAGGAATTTAAAGCCAGGGCTACATGGGTGATTCAGGCTGAAGCAGATGTCGAGCATGAACTAGTCATCTGTGACAGTAGCCGCTGCAGGATGTGTGCATGGCAGAATGACATGATGGAGGTGTGGTCCGATCCCCTTGTGAACCTGGGAAGTCAGAAGGAAGGAAGCTTCTGCACTGTACCTGTGCCCTGCTTTAACGCTTAGGTGTCTGATACATCACTTGAAAGGTTTTGTACATGTACCTGCAAATAAGAAGAGGCAGACAGCTTTGCAGAGTGTTGAATCTGCGGCAAATGATTAGCAAGTAGCAACACTAAGTGCATTTTGGCTTATGCAATTTTCTCTTATTACATAGTGTTTCCTTACATAATGATTGACAACAATAACCACTGATGGTCTGGGGACCCTTACGTAATTAAATTTACGTAACGTTGAACATTGTAACATAAACTGAAATGTCAGGATAAAAATTGTCAGCAATTATCCGTACCACACAACATGGTGCATGGTACAGTGTGCACACCTGTGCGCACTGTACCTAAAAAGCATCAGTGCTTTGTATACACTAATCTAATTAAGATGATCCAAGATGAGGTACATAGGCCTTAATGCCCTCTATCATCATTATGATTTACTATCTTATATCATGTTCCCCTGATGCAAAATTCAATTTAAGATGTTAATAAAAGTAAAGTGTGAACGTGTGTTCATACTTTACTTAAGCCTAATTAAGTGAGTCATAAAAAAACTATAAATTAAACCACATATTACCAATGTTGTCAGGTGATAGTGTAATGCAAATGTTAACTTGAAATTATATTCCATCTGGTAATTACATACAAGGAGAGTTAAGTCTGGTTTTCTGGTTGAAATTCTTCACAAACAACTCTTAGATGAAGCCCTCAAATCACAATAAGAACTTAATAATTTCAAATAATATTAAAGCCATATATCAAAACCACCTTTGGGTATCTTCCTTAGTGGTGTAACACAATGAGGAAGTTATGCAGTAAAGTGTGCACACCTGTTCACAGTTCAGATGCAAATAGACAGTATATATATCATCAATGATATCTTCTCAGAAAAATCTCGAGGTAACCTTCTCCAGAGTTTTGTACCTCCCCCAATGCAAACATAATTATCAGCAGTTTGATAGTAAAACAGGATGTATTATCAACCGTATTTTGCGTTGAAATATATTTACAGTGTACAGTTTCTAATGGATCTTATCTAGAATAGCCGCCATTCTAGTGACTGCTCCAACATGTATCACCGTGATGCTTACCTTCAGCAGATACATGAAAGCTAGCGCTTGTGATGACGCGATGACGCTCTTCTTCTGCGAAGAGGCCTAATAGTAAAGTACACCAGATTTGACTCAAAAGCTAAGCTTCGCTTTTCTTCTGAATTATCGCCTTTGGTCTTTAGAATACCCAGTTGGATAACTACCATTACCATGCAAGAGTACAACCAGCTAGGCTATTTTTTACCATCTCCCACCCTTCTCCCATTTTGGCACCCCACACCCCTTGTTGTGCTACTGAGGGGGAGGACAATATACCCGAGGTTATAGTGTCCGGGGAGGGGGACAGTATACTCAGCGTAGTTAAGGACAGGGTCTAAAAATTGTCAGTAACGCGGCGCGCGCATAACGTGACATAAAATGATGCTCTAGCTCTCATTGAAACAAAGCCGAAAAATTGAAATGGTTACGTACACCTATAGCAGCGAACCTGACAACCGATGCCCTTTAGAACCAGCTGTGCACGAGGTACATAAAACGTAATCAACACCTAAAAGCCATAATAGCAGTGATAAACACCTTTGAACTGTATTGTAAGCAACGCATTTTCTGAAGTAGATTCCTAGCCTTTGAAAATCCCCCATTTTGGTGTCTTTTTGGGAGTGGGGGAATGAATATTTGCGCAATGAAGATTGGTTTTAACAGAACTTTTAAAATATAGCCTTACATTTCTTTTGGTCTAAATTTGACTCCATGCTCCTATGTAAATAGATTGAGCTTGAACTGAATTAGTATTTATTCTTTACTCTCTTGGCTGGAGGGGGGATGGCAGCTACCAATTGTGGCTCACTACTTAGTAAGTGTTCTTGCACAATGCGCATCATGTTGTTTGTGCTTTATTATTAACTTTTTATCGTTAATTTTTGTGTGTAAATTAGCCTGCAAAGCAGTCAATGATACGGGTATTTAAAAGCAGCTGTTATGTAATTACTACAATAGGCGCACAATATTATACTTACGTCTTAACGTGTAAGCAGCTGTTATGTTGTTATTACTTTGCAGTTGACCAGTTTGGACAATGTATATTGGCCTGAATCGCCTGACGTACATATAGAGACAGTAGAATGAAACTGCTTCAAACGAGACAGCGTCGATGACTGTAGGTAAACCAATGCCTTGCACGGCAATGCTGTATATGTTCCGCGCGATCTGTCGCTTATTTGCGAAATTTCAAAATTGCGTCCTTCGATTTAAAAATGCGCACTTGCAAACTACGCGCAATGTTGAAATACGTAAGAAAAGAAATAAAAAAAGAAGCTAATGCAGATCGATCATGAATTCCATTAGACCGAGATAACTACTTTTCTAGCTATCTATGTCTTCTTTCACAATATAATAGGTTCCAGCTTGCCTGTAATTATATAAATGTGAATCCGCATTGCACAGTGATACCAAATCCTTGATGAGGGTTATACACCATTGCAAAGTGCTGTATGGCTTTTGCAATCGCAAATAGACCACAGTTATTGAACCCTGGCTGCTTCTGGCATTTTATCACTTGGATGCTATAACTTGCAGCTTGCCAATCAATAAAGTTGGCCAGAGATCTTTGCAACCATAGATTGACTGTTCATTTTGACCGGTGATTTATCGTATCATAATGGTTATGATTACCTGAATGTAATGTTTGGATCCCTTCTGATGACATAACTTGCCATTGCCCTGTCTGTGAAAGTGTCAGTGGTAGTAAGCCATCTATATGAGCAAATTGTTTTTTTGGTCGTATCTATGCGTTATAAATATGTTTGTCATGCAGAGGGCCATGAGTGCATGTCTGTCCTCTTGAACAAGGCACAAGTCAGGACACCACATGAGAATATCAGCTGTTGGATTTGCCTTTCGCTTCACTTGTACTTTTTGTTTTTCATCATCATCATCATCCTTTTTGCACAGATGCAGTAGAGCATGTGATCTTGTTTTTCATTTTGTATTGATACAAATTATCGTCCATGCATCCCAAATCTCCTTGTTGATTCGTCTGCACTTGTGATCTAGTTTTACAATAATATTTCTTCTTCATCATTCTGTTCCTGCTTTCAATAATCTTCACAATCATGTTCAAATTCAGCAGGTTTGAGCAGCTCTTGCCACCATGACATTCTTAGTATTATTGCGCTTACAATAGCAGCATTTCATACTGCATCCAGATTGTCAATTACATGAAGCACATTTGAAGCCATTTTTATGACTCATGAGTTGAGCTGCCACATGTAAACCAGTAAACTAGAATTACACCCATATTTGCATTGTGCATTAAAAATATATAAGTAATTTTATTTGATGCCTAGAACTTACTTTTTGTAATATAGATTATTTTTATAGGAATGATCATTGACATGTAAATATGGCCCACAACTGGTTTACATGTGTACAATGTGTGAGTGTATGTGTGTGGTTCCCCAGTTTCACAGCTTCCTGGCAGGTATAGGCCACCACTTATATTGGCCACAAGGAATACAGCAGTTATCTACAGCAATGAAGTGGCAACAAAGGTTATCATGTTTGCAGTAGACACATCAACTGCTTTATTCCATCATGGCTAATATAAGTTGTGGCCTATATCTGCTTTAGGTGTGCTGTCAATATGTAGTTTTGTTTATATCTGAAAAGTCAATGTTTGCTAACTTTGCTTATACATGTATACTACATTGCAAAGCATCACACCTTGCTAAAAAAAGGGTTGCCTTGTAATTAGGGGTATTGGTTCATTTCTTGAGGTACATCATATACCATTGCATTCCCAACTGTGATTTTAGCTCAATGTATTATCTTGCATGACTTTGTTCATTTGGTATCATTTTGTTAAGACTTTTTGTACGAAACTGTCACAATTACAAATCATGCATCAAAAAATACATGTATATGTACAATACCCTCGCAGGGTATCAGAAACATTGCACAAAAATAAAAAGCTATGTCTGTGTAGTACTTGGAACTAAAAATGACGACTCTGATAATCATATATGTTATCAGTACAAATGTATTCACTACTGATTTGTAACGTTAACTTCAAGAAATGACTCACGGCATTCATAAACTAAACTTTGTTCATTGTCATTTGATACTGTTTGCAATAGTGTATTTTTCTCACTGCCGCCAGTAGACTCTTGCCTACTTGATTGCACATGTAATCTAATAAGCCTGATCTTTCCAATTCTGTGATGTATGATGATCGCTGCCAGGAGGAGCATTGCACCTGTGATACCAGTTGCAATTATGGCCTCATTTGTTTGTCCAGATATTGGAGACATGGCATTACTAGAGGCAATGACAACAGCAGACAGAACTGCAACATTTGAAATGAAGATGCTTTCCACCAAAACATCAGACCATTTCTTGTACACAGAAAATCCTATCATACAGCACAAGTACACAAATGAACAAGATATGATGCTAAGCATCTTCACTGGTGTACTATCTGACAGTATGAACACAAGGTACAAAGGCAGACGGATAAACAGAAGAATACCTGGCCAGAGGCGATAATGATCTTTGAATGGTGCTTGATAGATGTCAAAAAATAGTTTCAGCTTGTTAATCCACTTCAGACATCTCCAGTGTGATCTAGCCTGTGTGTAGGGAGCCAACAACAGCAGTATGCAGTATGGAATAATGAACATGAATGTGATCAATAGGCCACATATAAACAAAGGTAGGTGTTCCCTTCCAAGGTACTCCACATTCCCGTCATACAGCCACACCAAGGAATCTGTTGATGAACTGTCCATTGTATCGAGGAAAGCATACGAGAAAATAGTTATGATGGTTCGTAGGATCTTTGAGTATGAGAGGAGAACAAGGGTTGAAAGTACTGGGACTGCATTCAATTTCGATACCCATGAAGAGTATCGTCCTGCAATGATCACAACTCCCACTAGAGAGAAAACATACAAGGGAAATATGAATTGTAGCCATGTTTTAGCATAGCTGTTCATTCCATCATAGAAACAGACCTCAATACCCAGGTCAAGATTCAACCAAGCTATCAATGTGGATAAAATGTAGGAGTATACGCCACTGTTTTGGAAGTAAATACTATCATTTATTCTGATGAGGTTCACATACAGCACTATTCCATTTAAAGCACCATTTGAAACAGTGAAGTTTGATGTGAAGACTACCATAACCAGAATCACTCCCATGATGATGAACACAAAGACAAGAAAGAGGAAATAATTAGAACATCTACCACACCGAGATGTTCCAAATCTCATGCTCAGGTTCCCCTGGCACTTTCCACACAGTACTCCATGACGACTGTAGCTGCATTGACTGTCCAAATCTAGTGCATTGATTGTTTGATTTTTTGTGCAGTAATCAAATGGACATGGACTGTAGAATGCTTGTACACCATGTGAAGTGAGCCCAATCCAAATATTTCCTGTATTCTGTACTGTTTTATCATCAATGTTACAGACTAGATTGTGCCGCTTCAATACAGGATCACATATGCATGGTGAAGATGAGTTTTCTTGCATAAATAGAACTGGGCATGGTAAGACTGTAATGCGAACAAGTAAGCTATTGCCACTCAATAATTGAGTTTTAGTGAACAGTTCTAGAGTACCGTTGTTAAATTCATATGGTATGGTATATGAGCTGCAATACTTAAGTGTTTTGATTATACTCATGATCTTATAACTTATAGGTGAGTAGACATAGGTAGTAGTTGGAACAATACCATTTCGTTGCCCATTTGTTACAAATGTCAGTTCAGGAACTTGACCTGGATATACAGATACATTTTGGTAATTCAAACATGCAGAATTAGTGGACATATTGCAGGATGATACACATGGAGAGTCAGAAGATATCAGTGATGTAGACGGGTCATGGTAGCCAATAACAGTGATGGCATCAAATACAAAAGTTGAGTTGTAAATGCATGGTACATTTATTGAGCATGTATCTATATTCCCTCCATATAGAAGACTGCCTGCATCATTGGCATAGTTGCCTTCAAAGTAAAGATGGATACCTTCCAAGTATGAGCAGCTTAGAGTATAAAAACATTCATTGATTAAAAACTGTGGTTCAATGTATATGGCTCCTCCTTTAAGAATCCCTGTGTTATTTATAAATGATACACTTATGGGTGAATCAAACTCCATCATTGACCCTGGATCAATATATATCGCTCCTCCATACCTGCCAGTGTTGTTGATAAATGTAGTTATAGAGTTGGATGTAAATAATAATTTTGTATTATTCAGGAGCGAAATGGCTCCGCCATTGTGAAAGACTAAATTGCTGCTAAATGTGTTATTTCCTCCAACAGAAACAATTGCACTGTTGGCAATCATTGTAGTCTGCAGAAATGTGTTATTTCCATCAAGATACATAGCGCCGTCATAAAAATGTATTGTAGACTTCAGAAATATGCTATTTACTATGGTGCTTTGATATTCAGATACATATATGACAGTGTTTTTGAATGTGCAACCCTTAACATAAAATGTGTTAATTGTCTCAGCATAAGATGCTACATGTATGTACATTGATGAACCATCATTGCCATTATCCATAAATAAACAATTTTCAATCACAGATGCATTGTGAAGATCAGGGTAAGGATTGCTAGAGATTAAATTTTGATTAATGAATACAGACATACCAAAGATAGAGTAGGCAAAGTTGCACTGAAATGTTGAGTCTCTGCAACTGAATAGCCATGATGTAGCTACATAGCCTGGAGCAGTCAATGAATACCATACACCACTATACACTGATGTAGCATATGAACTGTTGATATTGGTGAGTAGCATATAGGAGATGCTATTAGCAATGTTGATGTATATATTAGCCCCCTCCACCCCTTGATTTCTGTATGCCACTAGATTATCAATGATGATGGTCATATTGTATAGCTCCTGGTCCATTTCTAGTGCCAGGCCTGTACCTGGCACAGCATTAGAATGACTGAAGAAAGCATCCATGCCCAAGGCCACAAGGAGAAATGAAATGTGAAGTTTGTCTTGTGATGTTAGACCCAAAGAGTCATCGTAATAAATGTATACATTTCCTCCCGTAAAGTTGGTGTTGTTGAATGATCCATTATATATATACAAATGTCCTATTTCATTTTTGCAGTTACTTATGGTTATTGGATGGAGGAGATGTTTTAAAAATTGGTTATTGCCCAGAAATGATGAACTTGTGATACGGGATTGTCCAAATATATTAGCTCCAAATAGACCGTACCCTGTGCTGTTCACAACTGACACACCCTCTATCAAGAGACTGTACACATTGGAGATGTGGATAGTAGCAGTCTGTGATGTCAGAGATGAATATTGTCCACAGTTGAGTAGTGTGAGGTTTGCAAAGGTTACATTGGTTACATTCGTAAAAGAAAGTCCCGAAGGATTGGTACATAATATGATCGTTGTTGATTGAAGATAGGTAATGTTATAATCATCATTATAAGAGTCAAAGCCATACTCATTAACATTCTCAGCCACTGAATGTTGTGTAAAGATGTCTGATCCTACCAATAGTATATTCCACTTGTTATGCACTTCAAGGACACTTTCTATATTGAATAAGTGCTCCCCTGGCAGAAATATGAATTTTGTTCGAGATTGAAAATAAATAGAAGCATTGATCAAATACTTCCCAAATTCTTGGCACGGATTTGTGGCATTGGTACACATAGAGGTATTTTGAGCAACGTAGTAAGTGTG
The DNA here is from genome assembly GCA_949361645.1 of Spongilla lacustris. Taxonomy (NCBI): domain Eukaryota; kingdom Metazoa; phylum Porifera; class Demospongiae; order Spongillida; family Spongillidae; genus Spongilla; species Spongilla lacustris. The sequence goes on along the minus strand of OX442416.1, from coordinate 10,116,484 downwards.
GTCATACAGTGAGGCTGTACTGGTGGATGCCCAAAAGATGGCTGCCAGTATCACTGTGTTCATTCTCTCTACAAAATTCTCTTGCAAAATAAACTGCTCAGACAGCTAGGCTAGATATATAGGTCCCTATCAACGTTATGCAAAGTTAATATGATATGATCACAATTCACAATTCTATCTAGAAGCTAGATGTGGGTAGTATGCAACAATTGTAATTATCCCCTTTCACTCCAAAAACTATCCTCAAACTGTTGCAACTGCATTGTTGGATGCATTCATTACATGCACAAAATACATTTTAACCAAGACAACCGTAATTGAATCAAGCAATTGAATTGTTTTGAATTGGTATGGTATTCCTACGATATACAATCCGCCTGTACCTTTAATACATAAGTACAGCATGAGGAAAAGGGTATGCCATTATTCCTATTCAAAATGTCAAGCACTTTCTCACCGAAGAGTTGATCTGCATGAAACGTCAGGCATAGTCTTTGTGCATCCAGAGTTACAAATGGAGGCACTCAATGCAAACTTTAACATGATCTACAGAAATGTGAAGCTCTTCAAAAATCTACCTTAATCACAAGAGTTAATGTTAATGGAGCAGAATAAGAGGTAGGGCTATACAAAGGGATTAGTGCACAAGTGTTTGCTTTTTGTTTGCTGAGAATAACTTCATTAGTGTATGTCCCAACCCTCACAAATTTGGTGAAATGGTACCTTCCAAATTTGTATCGTTTTAACTAACTTCATTGATAAATACGGTGCCACAGAGAGCATTAGATGTTGATTCGCTATGATGGTCTCTCTAAGTTTTGATTTTCTTGCCCCCCCCCCCCCCCCCCCCCCCCACCAATAACCTATTTCTACATCTGCATGGATTTTCACATGAAATAAAAAATCGTTCCATTTCTAGAGTGTTGGTTTTCAGCCACTTCAAAACTGTGATGCAAAATGCTTCGTGTCTTTTAGACTCATGTGTTAGTTTGTTGGTGAAAGTATACCGACAGATACATGTTATTCTACCTCTGATTATATCGTACAGCTGTCAAGATCCAAAACAATTATAATTTGTACAAGACAAGCACAAGTTAAAAATACATGCACATATTAATCTGCTTGTAGATCAATTTATCTCTAGTTTTCTTTTTTAACGAGTAAGCATAAATTAGAAGCTCTACCATTTCATTCCAGATTGTGGAACTAAAAGGCAATTCTTTTTTCTGATTTGCAGGAAAGTGTGTTGTTCCTCCTTAACCCCTTGGGTGTCAAGGGACTATACATGTATATCACAGTCCAATGTCCATTATAGCAGGACATACATGTAAATGGATGTACAATTCTGTTTTTGAAGATAGTTGCAATGAGTTAGGTAGGAGGAGGAATATGATACATGTACATACATAAACTAATTATAGGAAGTAGTAAAACTCTTCAAATTCCAGCAACACTACACAAACTATTACCAGTGCATCCCACAGGTCATATGCTACGTGTGCACATTTTTTATATGGGAGATACTATAACGCAAGTAGTTATCAGCAATTGACAGTTTGTGGAGCAAATCATATACATGTTCAGTACTTGAGTGATATGCAAACATTATTTGATGCATGTAATGTACGTGCATGCACAAGGTATACCAAGTGCATAATTATATCACACATCTGGCACCCAAAGAGTTAAGGTGCTGACGGGGTTTGCAGGGATTATTCTCGCAGGGAGTGCCTCTAATATGGCTCCGAGCAAATATAATCATTATGCAATAGCGTCAGCAAATAACATGATTATGAAAAACCCATATATGGCACAATTGAATCTGTTTACTGCCTTACTAAGGAGGTGTAGCTGTTCAAGGGCGTACCTTGTAAAAATCCTTCCTTCTTAGCCTTCACGCTACTTACATGCAGTAACAATGATACACTGGAATGACTCGAATATGATAAGTATACATGTAGGTCAGTACTAATTCACATTCATCTTTACTAGTACTGCATATCCATTCAGGTATATGCGGAATCGTAATGCGCAATGGTAGATGCGATCCATGTATGCACTGCACATATATAGCATTGGAATTTAGGTGGCTGGTACAAGTAAACGTCCGTGTGTATATACCTACTTGTGATTCTACACTATTCACCATTTCGCACCGTCATTCGTCTCACATCTAGATCATGCATGCACACAGACACTAGTTCATAATAATAGCTGATAATGAAATCGTGAAACAGAGAACAAATATATCGTGCCATATTTACAAGATGCAGACAATTGCAACCATTTAATGCGAAGTCTATTTCCATTTACATTGTATTTCCTACATGTTCATACCTAATAATGTTCGTTTGATCCTTCAAATTGTGACGACGTTCAGAACTTGGCAAATAAGTGTAATATACATACAAAATATGCACCTTAAATACTCAATAAAAGGAATGTTCTAGATCTTAGTACAGGGTGCACGTGATACTGTCACATTGCTCCTCCTCCATAAGGGACACGCCCACGTGTCGATTTAAAAGTAGACCCAGGTTCCCAATCTTTCAGGAGGCCGTCTCTGACGGGTTGATCGACGTATATTGTCTGTGGGTGGGGCAATATCTTGGGCTTGCTCATCTCAGTGCCTCTGCCAGAGGTTCCGCTGCTTCTCCATCGTCTCTAGGGTTGTCAGCCATGCTGGGTTCTTCTCCATCCACATGTGCAGATGGGGGAGTGGCCTCTTGTGGATCTTGTAATGGTACTACCATCATATCCAACTCATCTTCTTCTTCTGCTTCCCCTTCTTTTGGTTTACCATCACCCTGAGAACCGCCAGTTCCACATTCCTGCAACACTCTCTCTACATATGGCTTTAGCCTATCAAAATGCACTGTATGCTGCTTATGTGGGACTGCATCTTGTTTTATTTTGTACACACAATTGTCCCAAGCATCCACAACTGTATGAAGTCTCTTCCAAAATCTATGCAACTTTTTGGACTGCCCCTGGGTTATTCAGCCACACCATACTCCCTCTGGTAAATGGTTTACCAGCCACCTTCACATCATAGAGCTGCTTGTGTCTTCTCTGTTCAGAAGATAAGTGGCTTCTCACCCATTCGTAGGCTTCACTCATCCATTTCCTCAGGTCTTTAACAAACAATGGCACATTGGCTGGCTGTTCAGTACCTGAAGGCAGACCATACATAACATTGATAGGTAACTGTACCTCCCTGCCAAACATTAAAGAAAATGGTGTATGCTTAGCGGCCTCATGGATACTGGTTCGATATGCCAGCATAAGACATGGTATCCTGAGGTCCCAGTTAGTCTCATCGTCCACTGCAGCCATTCTCAGCATCGAAAGTAGTGTCCTGTTGAACCGCTCGATCATACCATCTGATTGAGGATGATATGGAGTTCACAATCCCCATCAGCCTACAGATTTCCTTTATTAGTGATGATTCAAAGCTCCTGCCCTGGTCAGTATGGAGGTGAGTTGGAGCTCCAAACCTAGAGATGAATTCATTTACCAATACACGAGAAATTGTGGCAGTCTCCATATCAGGTATAGGAAATGCTTCTGTCCACTTTGTGAAATAATCACCAACAACTAACACATACTTGTTTTGGCGTGGGGTTATGGGTAAGGGACCCAATATGTCCATAGCAACACAATCCATAGGTGCTGTTGCTGTGTGGATTTGTAGCGAAGCATGTCGCTGCTTAGGAGGTACTTTAGTGGACCCACAAAGATTGCAGGATCCACACCATTCTTCTATGTCATGACTTTGTCCAACCCAATAAAACCTGGCCCAAACCTTTTCCAAGACCTTGCCAACTCCTAGGTGCCCCCCAGAGAGAGAATCATGAAGCTCAGAGAGGACACTTGGCACTGTACTGGGAGGTATAACAAGCTGAAGGCATTTATTTACTCCACCAACCCCTGCATCCTCCCATCGCCTATACAGAACTCCTCTTTTCACCTCTAAATATTTCTTTTGAGCCCATAAACATTTTAGCACATGGCTAACACTTGGTGGACACTGGTTGGGTCGTGCATTAGGGGGCTGTACCCAATCTATGACTTGTTTTATATCTTTATCAGTGTCTAGCTTGCAACTCACGAATCTGAGATTCAGTCAAGCATGGTAACCAGTTGCTGTTTGGTATGATGTTGTACTGCTGACATTAACATCCACCTGCTGGTCAGGTAACCGCGACAAGGCATCTGCATTAGTGTGCTTTTTTCCTGGGCGATGATGAACCTTGAGGTCATACTCTGCAAGAGACTCTAGCAACCGTGCCACCTGCCCTTCCGGTTCTTTGAATGAGTAGAGCCATTGCAGCGCACTGTGGTCTGTTCACACCGTGAAAGGTCTTCCAAGAAGATATGGACGGAATTAGCCCATAGCCCACACCAATGCCAGCATTTCCTTTCGGGTGGCACAGTATTTCCTTTCTGCTTTAGTCAATGCTCTACTTGCATATGAGATAACATTTTCAGAATCATTAATGCATTGTGACAGTACTGCTCCAACACCATCATCACTAGCATCACAATCAACAATAAATTCAAATTCAAAATGAGGGCAGGCCAAAACAGGGGCTGTTGTGAGCATACCCTTTAAAGAGCTGAATGCAACCTGACACTCCTTCGACCACATCCATGGCTTACCCTTTTCCAGTAGATGGTTGAGTGGGGCTGCAATGCCAGCAAAGCCTTTCACGAATCGCCGGTAGTACGAGGCGAGACCCAGGAACTGTCTCAGTTCTTTCTGTGAAGCAGGGGTAGGCCAGTTGCGGGTATGTTTGAACACCATCACTGGATACTAAGTAGCTGACATTCTTCCGCAACAGTCTGCATTTCTTTGGTTTCAGCTTCATTCCTGCCTGCTTTAGCACTTCTGCCAATCTTGTGAGGTGCACCTTGACGGATCTGCTGTAAATGATTAAATCGTCAAGATATACCAGACAGGATGACCAATGTAAACCAGTAAGCACAAGCTCCATCAGTCGCTGAAAAGTGATTGGTGCATTGCACAGACCGAAGGGCATTACAAAAAATTGGTACAACCCAAATGGTGTAGAGAAAGCCGTTTTCTCTCGGTCTTCTGCGGCAACTCCAACCTGCCAATAACCGCTTGCAAGGTCCAGTGTTGAGAACCATGCAGCATGCTCCATGCAGTGCATCCAGGGATTCATCAGTTCTTGGGATGGGGTGAGCATCGTTCCTGGTGACTGAATTAAGCTGACGAAAGTCTAGTGGACCCATCTTTTTTTGGGTGATGCCCATGGGCCATTAGCAGGTTCAATCAGTCAGCTAACGGTACCACGCAATGCCGGATGTGAATTGTATATATTGCATGAATCCAATCACCCAATATGTGGATTTTATTGGAAAGATGCAATTTAAATTCAGCAGCACGACATATCATATGATCACATAACTTCTCTAAAAATCTTTTTAGTGGTTACTTGCATATCAACGTTTCGTACCAGGCTGGCCAGTCACAAGTTACAGGCCAACTTACACTTAATGGTACATTTTAATACGCGGTGATTGACACTCACTGATCCGTAAAGGTCATCGATTGCAGGTATATTGTCTGGACGTTCTCATAACGGAGTGTTTTTTTTTTTTTTTTTTTTTTTTTTTTTTTTGTATACATGATAATTCGTGGGCAGTGAATAAAAAAATGACCTAGAGGTTGGTAAACACTTGCCCGCCACCGAAAAATGAATTTAAATAACCTGGTTCATTGGCCCTACATTCCTAATCTACTATAGTGTATCGTTGCTGCTAAACTGTATACATGTACATTGTACACTATGCAGCTGCTGCGAAGCCATGCATCGGCGATTGCGCTCCGTTCTTAATTGCGCTTGCTCACTAGATGACCCATACGATCCATCACATGCAGTATTATCCCAGAAATTCATAGATACATGTACATGTAGCTTTCTTTTAAAATGAAACGTATATTAACTACAAGCTTGTCCAGGACTGTATTCCATCCTCAAGTCAGTATAATAATATACACTGAGTACCTGAGGCTCATGCACCAAACTGAAGTACAATTTGCAACCGGCAAAAAGAGGATGGAATACAGCGTTAGTACTGGTACATGTACCTGCACTGCCGGAAAATCTTCTGTATAGGCGCGGTTTGAAAGGTTGTTAGTTTTGAATTTAATTTTGAAACCAGTAAACTATCCATGCATAAAATTAATACGTAGCAATTACTTGTAACCCGATCTTAATGCATACAAGGACTCTACCTCAGTACGTATGCAGACCCAAATGTACGTAACGATGATGTTTGCTTTCGCCCACTTGTTTTCTCGTGCTCAGCAAGATGTAAGACACAACTCCTGTATATAAAATATAAAAACTGACCGGTCGGTTGAGGTTGTGTTAAAAATATTATTCACAATTGGTTGAAGCCACACCCCACCTCCACCCAATAAAATGAAAACCGAGTACAATCATTTTATTCGACTTTATAACAGTCCAATACAGCCACGTGGAACGAAGCTGTGCTGCATGAAGAAAGGAAATGGAAGAATTAAGTATTTGATGTTTTGTAGAGAATGGCAAGTACACAAAGAACCACGTGCACAAACGCGCGCTTTGCATGGGGGTAAAAATGCATATGCGATGCAGCTAGGGTTGCTGACTTAATTGCTGTACTATAAGAAAGCTTGAAGATGGTGGCAATTTGGGGCATGCAGTAGCCGGCTTCTAATTCTAAGAGGACTCGTCCAAAGAAGGTACAATATAGACGCAGGAAACACGGGTCACCTGCCCAAACATGCATCATGTAGCTGCAAAAATGAGAATTGAATAGAGGAGATAGTATTAATGTTTGGCATATGTAGGAACGGTGTCACAAATAATACTATCAGGTGCTGCTGGTAGCAACTTCTATTCATCCACGCACGGTACCAAAAAAGAAAGGAATAAGCTAGATTTATATGTAATGTTTATGATGACAAATGAGCATGCAACACTCCTAGCTGCAATATAGCCACACAAATGCATGCAGCAGAATAAAAAAGCAAAACAATATATCCAACAAAAAAAAAAGTATGACTGCATGGAGATGCACAAGATGTTTCTTTAATATAAACATTCGTCTGAAATATACAACGTGTACACTTGCATGAATGCGTGTATTTATCGTGAGGAGGAATATACCAGATCGGGGACAGATTTCAATATTTAGCGGGGGGGGGGGGGGGGGGGGGGGGGTGGGGGGTGGGAGGGCATGGGGCATAATCTACATGACACTGGTTCAAGCCTTATGTGGATTATTCCATTGTCTACTAGTTATTCAATCACTACAGAGGTCATGTATGTTCTATGCAGGAAATAATATGATAAAGACAACTAAGTCTACAAGTAGCACATCCATGTTAAATACTAGATGTCATATTGCTAGAGTTACAATTGGCTTGCATAGTTATAATGGTATTTATGCCCCATGCAGACTTAGATGACTGTTTGAGGTTTTTATCATGTTGTCACCATTCATGACACCAGCATATCTAACAACACCTCCAACATTCCTCAATGAAGCCTCAGTGTCAGCTAGATTGCAAGCACATTTTTGATGGTAATTTAATTGATATGCATCCCAAATTAATGGGGTGTCAGATAGACCTCTTAAAGAATGCGCTAGGTAATGGTACTGTAAAAAGAAAAGAATAAATGCAACTGTACATGTATATACCATGCAAATTTCATGTGCATTTGGAGTTCAATATTAGCAGTGCTTCAAAATTTAATGCTGCCCCTGGATTAAATAGTTGTTTTACATTTAAATTGTTATGTCCAGGGACAGTTTATTAATCAACTTTGATGATGTAAATTATAACAAGAACAGTTAGTTGATACTGATTTATACAACTTTCTCCCATATTTTAGCGGTGGAAGAGATCTTTCTTTAAACAATGACCAAAATTATGAATAATGAAATATTACTGAAACAACTTTACCATCACCTCCTGATCATGATGATTTGGAGGGAGTTCAATTGGTTAATGAATTTGACATCAGACAAGCTATCCGTTCATTCCCCAAAGGCTCTGCTGGTTGCCCTGACTGCAATTGCCCCCAAGATCTGTTAGACCTTACCAGCTCCACAGCTGGTACAGGTGGTGTGTCTCTCCTCCTCAGCCTTACTGCATTTACAAACCTTGTCCTTTCTTGAAACACTCCTGTCATAGTCTGTCCATTTTGTTCGGTACATAGGTACCCCTGAAAAACGTCTGATTGCAGTTGGATGTACCCTTCATCTAGCTGCTAAGTATGCTAGCATGGCAGTTATGGAGCGCATAGGCGCTATACTATCCCCAGTTCAACTTGGGTATGGCACTCTGCCCACTTTGCTAGACATTATCTTGCTGACCTCCATCTAGATCATGTCATCCTCAAGCTAGACTTCAAAAATGCATTTAACAGCATAAGGAGGAATAAAATGCTTGTACTCATCCCTTATCTGTTCCCCTTTATCTACTCCTGCTATTCAGCCTCTTCTTCCCTGTACTTTCATGACACCATCATCAGCTCTGCAGAAGGGGTACAACAGGATGACCCTCTTGGTCCTTTTTTGTACTGCCTTGTTTATCTTTCCCTTGACACGGATGTTACGTTCTGAGTTTCGTATATACTACCTCGATGATGCAACCTTAGGTGGCAATGAGGCAGATGTATGTGATGATTTTAAGATGATTGAAAGAGAAGCTGCCGCGGTTGGCCTGGAGCTTAACCATAACAAATAAGAACTCATCTGTGTAGATCAATCTGGTTTTGCTCTTTTGCACCTGGCACCTGACCTTTGTAGTGTCAGTCCCCACACTGCTACTTTGCTGGGCTCAGGTTGCCTTGATTCTGCTCCGCCACTCATTTGCCATCCCTAAGATTTTGTATATCCTCAGGACAGCTCCTTGTTTCACATCTCCATGCTTGGCAATTTACAATGCTGAATTGCTCTGAGTGAGGTTCTGAATATCAATTTTTCATGTGAGTCAGCTTGTCCCCCCAGGCCACTCTGCCAGTCTGTTTTGGTGGTATTGGGGTTTGTAGAGCTTCTCAGCTTGCACCATCTGCCTTCTTGGTCTCCGCTGCGAGTTTCTAGGACCTCATCAACCAAATTTTTGCCCGCTCTGTTTTCTGGCATTCCATACATAGCTGTTGATGCCGCTGTTATTCAGTGGAGAGAGGGCTACAACTATCCACCTCCTGTCTCTCCTTCATCTTCCAGACAAAAGGCTTGGCTTGCGTGCAAGAGACATACGATCAGCTCCTACAGGGTGCCTCTGACTGCAGGTCTCGTGCCAGGTTACTGGCAGTAGCCACTAAAGAGTCTGGGGCCTGGTTGCATGCCCTCCCTGTCTCATCCCTAGGCCTACCAATAGATCCAGGTTCATACATGTAGCTGTTGGTCTCCATCTGGGTACACCACTCTATCAACCCCACATCTGCCACCACTGTGGAGGTCATGTTGATGCCCTTGCTACTCATGGGCTCAGCTGCATCAAAAGCCAAGGTTGTTTTTCAAGGCATGCTGCATGCTGCATAGGTCACTAGCCCACTGGCTTATGCAGATCAGATGGTAAGCGACCTGATGGTTGTTCTATTGCCCCATGGAAGTCTGGCCAGTGTCTTTACTTGTGGGGCTTTACTTGTTTTGACACCTTCACAGCCTCATACATATCTCATGCCATAAGGGAAGCTAGAGCTGTAGCCACGACTGCTGAAACCAGAAAGCGGGAGAAATATGCTCTGCTGTCCAGATCTCACCATTTTGTCCCAATTGCAAATGCTGCCTCTGTATTGGGCACCACAAGTGGCATGTAGTTTATAGTATATCCCTGTATATTTGCTAAATAGTGTACATGTAGGTCTATAAATTTCTGCTGTATTTTCTCCTTATATAAATGTATAACTTATAATTATATATTAAAATTAATTTTAATATTTACAGAAATTGGAAATCAGGTGTTTACATGTAGGTCCATCCATTATCAGCAATTGAAATTTCATCATGTTGTAAAAGTATTCATTAATTGGTCATCACATACATTATCAGCAATTGAAGTTTCATCACATCGTAAAAGAATTCATTGGTTAAAGCATTTAATTGGTCATCACTGACTTGTAAGGTGTGAAGAGGTGTATCTGTATGAGTAGGTGGGAATAGGTGTGTCTACATTGTATATTTGTATAATACTTGTATGCCTACATTTTTGAAATGTTCTTTCATTTTGCAAGTTGACAGTGTCAGTGGTAAAAGCTGTGCTTACTGACATACAGACACACCACTGCACACACTAACAGACGCACACTACAACACCTACAGACACTGTTATGCAACTTGCAGTAAAGAAATATTGAATTGTGTTGCTTTGCCATTTTAACCTTTGTCATGTGAGGTCTACTTTTTATCAATGATGATAATAGCAACCAAGCTGATGCCATTGTTTCCATCCTTTAACACTGTCTTTATTTAAGGATGCTGCTCTTTATACAATGGGATATTAAACATTAAGGTTCACCTGCCAAATTATGTAAGATATATTGTGTTCCATTTTACATTTTATTGCAGTTTTGATGCTAAATTTCCAAGAGGCAGTGTTAATAGAGGCAAGTATAGATGAAGCAATTGAAATGAAATCTCATATGTCCATACTCCCCTCACATATTCATTTCAGATGTTGCATCGTCTCTACATATGTACTTTAATTAAAGGAATGAAATCAACTGACTATTCATGTAACATGAGACTGAGTACAGTTCAGCTGTAACATGTCAAATAAATTACACACTTAGTGATACGCAAATGTTTCAACACTAAATAAACTTCATCATTAATTGCAATTAATTTTAAAGATCACAACTGTTTGTTGTGTCGACTTGAAAATAACATTGTAAATTGGTATATTTATAAAAATATGTGCTATTTATATTCTGCACAATTATTATTATTACTGAGCATTGTGGGAAGCTATAGTATTCACCCCTTGCACCCTCATAAGCTTTCTAGGTTCAAGGGTCCAGTAATTGTCAATAGGCTTGTATAGTATAGTGTGTCTGATTTTATTGACTGCATGTGACTCTGATTAGGTTTGTCTAGTCTTTGTGAATGGGGTTGTCTAGTCAGGGTGAGGTCAGTACTGCAACCTCATATTGGGCTCTTTCAGTATACAATACACTGAACGTAGGTAATAGTTAGGTCATAGAAAGTACTATCATAACTATGGACTCGCACAACAGTACTGCTGCAATTGAAACCATTTCCGAAGTGTTTCCTATTATACTCTGGGTACAGGACTCCCTAGGCCTGTTATAATATACAGGGTCTGGTAAACATGCGTACATGTACATCGATCATGTTCCAAAGGTAATCGTAATTAATCAATCATGCGATGATAAATATAACGGCCAACAACTTGCCTTTAGCTTTATTACTTAGTTGATTTGGGGGCCTTTTTAGCTTTTGTCATTCATAATAGCTTCCAGGCGACTGTGGCGCAGTGGGACGAATCCGGCGTTTAGGGATATCCTCGGATATCAGGTGTCAAGCCGAAAAGCTAAACCTTTTTAAAAATTCTGCTTGGCAATTTAGTCTTACATGTAAAATAAATTCATTTTATATTCTATTGTACGCAATATATGAAAATTTGGTCACTTAAGACCACTTACGCAATACACCGCGTTATATATTATGTAGTTGGAATCCATTATTCTTCATTGGAATGTTAATTATTGCATACCTTTGGTAGCGCCAGCATTTCGGCGCTTTTGAAGGAGTACGTACAGACCCTTTATTATCCACATCTATAGTTAATAAGTAATTATGAAGGGTCTGGTAGCCATGCAGACTAGTTCTTAGGCAGAACAATACCTTGGCCTTATGTATGATGGTGGTACCTGTAAAAGAAGAGATTTGGTAATTATAAATTTCACCCCGCGCATCATGCATGCATAGTTTCTTGACCCATGGTGAATGAGGAAGCTTTTAGATGTGTGGGGGTTATAAGAAAAATTTATACATCAGTACAAGTTGATTCGTTCCAAAACTGTGCAAAAATTCACCACGGCATTACGTCGACTCTGGCGATTTTCTAAGAACATTCAAAGAGCGTTCACTTGCACCCAGTTACAAGAGGTGCGCATGCGGCAATTAAAATTAATTTATTTGCCAGATCCGCCGGACCTCTTCTAACTTACGGCGCTATGATCCAGTCGTAACCCAGTCCAGTCCATCGTCTTGTGCATTAAAAACAGCGGGTCTTGCTTTTGTGCCGCAACTACTGATGTCTCAGTGCCATCACCATGTCTTCAACGCTCTCCAAAGGGAGATAAGCAAAATTCCGTTCGAAGCGCTACGACCCATTTTATTAGAGCGCGGCGTCATCCCGCCCACTTTGGACAGGCAGTGCAATACAAAGGACGGGATGAAAATTGCAGTTGGCTACATTAGAAATCAAGACTTCGAGATTTTTTTGAAATTTGTGGAGTGCATTTGTATTGCTCGGGATCGATGCTAACGCAAGCGTCGAGAAGCACATTTTAGACTCGATATTTAGTGTAGTGCAAGATTTTGACGCCAGAAACTCCACACAGCACAGTGTCCAAGTGGAAAAATAATGCAGCGGTTCCAGAAGAAGTGGGTTACTTTTCTATCTGGTGAGTTTTTTTTTAATATATGTACATGTATACACATGTATATGGGTGAAGAAAAAAATGCATGGATAGGGGTCACGCGTGGGACAGTGCCAAATGGGAGGGGCTTTGGTATGAATTAGTCATCATCTCTTACATTTCAAGTATCTGTCCACACCTCCAATGCAATGTTTTGAGTAGGGTATACTGCAATAAAATTAAGACTTCTTATCCTCCATAATTTAGTTACAGATTTTATAACCCCCCCAGTGGATACAATTAATGTATGACGCCCAGATCAATTAATATCAGTACAGCCGTAACGGTATTTCCCCTCTTGATCACGAATACTATAAATACTGCTGCAACTGCAATGCAGATACTATTATCTTATACGGTGGCCAGGTCGCGCACTCAGGCAGTTGCGCCGCTCACTACTTTTCGTCAGATTTGCACCGCGCATAATTGAGGTTTGCACGTGCAGCGGATAGGATGTCTAATTGTTTGGTTGCGTAACTTCATGGAACAATATCATATTAAACAGTAGAATGATGAACACATAATACATTCAACACGATAATGGATAAGCATACATTGAAAGTGAATGATTGCTGAACATGTTTGTTGGTCTGTGATTGGAGCCTCTGATGCACATTATTATTGCAGATCGCAATAAGGAGAAACAGCTTGCGTCTTAGCCAAAACAGTAGGACTACGGATGATTATGTTTTTCAGCTATGAGTGTGAGGCTATTCTAATGTAATACAGTTTTGGCTATCGTATAAAAAGGGGATTCACGCTATTAACAAACAGTCCGAAGTTCATATCCAGAAAAGGCCCATACATTCGCGGTCATCCTGTTTTTTCCCCACATCAGTTGAATTTCAAAGATGTTTTTTAAATTATGCGTGGTTGAAATTAATTTATTTGTCTTGATTTTAGTAAAAGGCACAGCAAAAAAACGCGTCAAATCAATTATTGATTCACAATCGATTTCACAGTAAAATCAATCGCAAATCAAGTGCACTTGATTTTACTATCAAATCATGCGTTGATTTAACAATTGATTTAAAAATCCGTTGTAAAATCAATTATTGCGTTCTTTTGCTGTGAGGATTTCATCAAATCGATTTTTCAGATTTAACTACCCCCCTCCGCCCCCTTACGTGAGAACCTAAAAAAATGGCATGTTTTTAAAACGAGCGTATCTCATCACGCCACCACGTACCTTTTACAAACGCACATAGTAGTACCACTTCTTTCTTTAAAGATCTAACCGTTTGGGATAGAAATGACATGCTTCACTATAGGCACGGTCCCACAGCTTACCTAGTTTGGGACAGTCATGTATTTCCAACCGCTCGTCTCTAAACGCGGAGAATCGGTGTATACTTTGTAACAACACCCTTCAACACAAACACGGTGTAAACACCAATGACTTCGACCATCACTTCGCTCCGCCATTTGTTATTTCAGTTATGGACGTTGATTCAATGCCGTACCATTTCTACATACAGAAAAGGAATGTGGAACCAACCCTATTAAGACACATAAAATCTCATTACATTACAGGGAAGCCATTAGCCTCACTTAACGCTGACGTCTGGCTACATTGTAATGAGTTCAGAGTACCGTAATAGGGTTGCGTTCTGATCGTACGGAACCGAATCTACGTCCATAACTGAAATAACAAATGGCGGAGCGAAGTGGATGGTCAAAGTCATTGGTGTTAACCTCCTCAAACCAACAGGTTAAAGTATTAGAGACGCCGTGTTTGTGTTGAAGGGTGTTGTTACTACGTATACACCGATTCTCCGCGTTTAGAGACGAGCGGTTGAAAATACATCATGACTCTCCCAAACTAGGTAAGCTGTGGTTCCGTGCCTGTAGCCAAGCATGTCATTGCAATCCCAAACGGTTAGATCTTTAAAGAAAGAAGTGGTACTACTATGTGCGTTTGAAAAAGGTACGTGGTGGCGTGATGGCACTGATGGGTTTTGGAGATACGCTCGTTTAAAAAATATGCCATTTTTTAGGGTCTCACGTAAGGGGGCGGAAAATCTGGTATTCTACGGTATGTATTTAAAAGATGACATGGTAGGGCACAATGCGCTAGAGTGGGATACGGAGCTAGTGAATACCCAATGTCACTAGGAATACTCGTCACCTAAAAATTTCTAAAAGACGGTATGCTTTGCATGGAAATACAAGACAATATTCAGAATACATGTAGATAAATGTGTGTGCACAGTTGCTTTCCTGTGACTGATTTTATAGTGTTTCATGATGAGTGATGTAATGATCTGTGAACAGCCATTTCATTAGTATTTTGCATACACAGCCTGATGATTTTCTTATGTCTGGTCACACAATAAGTTTGTTCATGAGTGTCTTGGAAATTGAGGCAGTCTTTTTGCAGTCGCTTTCCACTTCCATATAAGGTAATGCATGAATATCTCCATTAATTATAAAATGCAGCTTACCATATCTGGACAGTGATGCAGATGCCAATATCAATCATCTTTCACAATCATTTGAATAGTAGAAATATGCATATGAAAGTAACTTAATAGCTCTCCATTCTGGATCATTCATATAGTGGCCTAGAATAGTAAAGGCATTGAATATAGTAAGAAGAAGTTGCATGCTTACTTCCATGTCCTTTACTACACATCTTAAGAACTCCCGTGTAAATGGACAGAACCTTTCCTTTCAAAGGATGGTGATTGTTATTTGATAATAATGCTCATTATTTAAGTCTTATGTGTATGGCAGTCTCATCAATGATGGATGAAAACGAATGCAATGGTTTCTGCCCCATTGAAGAGCATTGATGTCATCAGCATTCACGTAGCTTGGAATGAGATACTTATTGCAGAATCCTTTGTGTTCTCCGCCTCTTGCACTGCTGTCATCAGAATGATATGATGAATCCACACAGTCTAGTTTTGAAATGTAAGATTTATATATATTATTTTAAGTTTCCTCCCAAACACTTTCTATAATTAACCACATTGGCCCAGGCCACATACTGTCAATCTGAAAGCTCTTCTTCAACCACGAGAACACTATCACTATCATCAACATCAACATCAACCTGCAAACGTATCGTTATAGCAGGCTAGGTGTGTGCATCACTATTAGCTGATGTTATGTTATGCTAGGCTATAAAGTGTACCTTTGGAGTGCATGTATCTCTCCTTGCCACTGAAAAGGAAGTGCTGCTATGCAATGGGTATAGTCCTTTAGCCGGATAGTTCATAGGCCAACTGGTGTCTGAATGTATTCCATTACCTGTGTATGCAGGCATGGCAAACCTTGAGCCTGCAATTGCGCTGCCTGATAATAAAGGTCAGGGAATAATTTACTTTTTAAAAAATGCATAGCAATTTTGCTTCGCAAAATCGAAATTGATTAGCAACTTGGTTCAGTTGCATCGCAATTTTTTTCCCGCCGAGATGTGTGATGATTCTTCATATGAACACAAAGCAGAGCTATCCCACTGACACGCTCGCGTGCATTTGGATCGCTTTCAGGCGAACGAGTCAAACGACTACCTCCCCCCCTCCCCCGTCACCATCACATTTAAAAGTTTTAATATTTGTACATTTTGTCCACCCGTATTGGCACTTTCGCGTAGGCGTTCTGGCATATTCATGTGCAGTACATGTACGTATATGTACCACGTACGTTTGCGCGTAAACGTACATTTGAATTAGTAATGATTTGATAACTTGACAATTCTATCAATATAAAATTCGACACCCCCCTTCCCAAAGCCGGCTGTATACTGCACGCTCATGTCATTCGTACGCGTAGGCAATCGTTAATCGTCACATTAATTGTCGCGATCGCGATGTCACGTGAGTGTGGCTGATGCCAGCTTTCTGATTGGAATTCTTTTGTACCATAAATGCACTCTCTTCGCGTAGCATTTACACTGAGCAACGTGCCTGCAAACAAGGATAGATTGCATCACAGTTTTCTGCGACAATGTTGGAAGTTAAAAACTGCTTCGCAAAATGCGATGCGAATCCGGTTAAATTATTCCCTGAAGGTATTTCAAAAGTACTAGAATTGTACCATTTCTTCTTAGAAAACAACGAAAGGCACCACAATCATAAGATTTTTTTAACCTGTTGAACTATTGCTCTGTATATTATAAGTACAAGGCCAATTTATTATATTGCATAATGCAAAATATGGAAATGCATACTTTCGAGTCATTTTACTTATTTTACATCCATTCTGAGATTTGCAATCTTTGCTTCAAGGGATGGTACACCTCAGAGCAAATGTACAGCCTTTGATTGGATACATGTTGAAATGCACAAATTAATCCATATCCAATTGAAGGCATCATAATTGGAAGCATGCAATGGGTCAAAGCAATCAATACATTTATGGTGTGGATGGACCACCTATCCAGAAAGGAACATCAAGAAAGATGCAGGCATGATAATCCTGTCGTGTTTTCGTGCACGATGGATCGGGAAATAGGACTTAGTAACTTGAATAACGAAATCTCTTTAGTAGAACGAATACAGAAAGAATATTTATACAGGAAAACACACCAGAATATATGTAGAACATGAACGACTGAACAATACACAAAGACAGGGTTTAATTGTTAGTGGAGGTGTGAAGAGGCGCGGGCATAGCGAGGCGTGCTCCACTTGTTAGTGGAGAGGTGTGAAGAGGCAGGCGCAGGCATAGAGAGGCGTGCTCCACTGGCCACCATTGTGCATGTAAGTGTCCATTGTCACAACACCTCCCTGCCAGCCTTGAAGTACCCATGTAGCAATAGAAGAAGAAAAAGGCGAAAAATCCTCACTGGTGGTGAGGTTTAGATCGACGGGGATGACCAGGGCCATACTGACTACCGATTGGCCATCTGGGATTTGGGCGCACTGCACGTGGCTTAACTGAAGGCAGCTCAGGGGTGTAGGATGTCCTCTTGTGGTGAACTATCAAGCATTTCCGCTGGATCTGCATCCTCCTCTACCCCATATCGTGGTCTTAGCTGTTCAATGTGTCGTCGCCAAGTGCCGCCTCTGGGAATAACTCTCACATTGACACTGCATGAGCCAAAAACCTTGGTTACCACTGCTGGTACCCATCTCGGATCCTTCTCTTGTCTAGGGCCACAGTAAAGGGCATAACAAGGTGTACCAATGCAGTAGATGGGAGTGACATGTTCAGGTTCCTCTTGAGCCTATGATTTAGTTGCCTCCCTGTCCTGACGACCCTGGGTCATATATGCAGGAGAGGGTAACTGTTGATTTTAGCCCTGATTTGCCAGCCATTCAGGAGTTCGCTTGGGGAGTAGCCCTCTGCTAGAGGTGTTCACCGATATTGCAAAAGAAATTCCTGCAGGGCTGCTCGAGGTGGAAGTGATGATTTTGATAGTGCCTGCTTAAATATCTGGACCAGGTGCTCTGCTGCTCCATTGGTGGCAGGATGGTAAGGTGCACCAGTGAGGTGGGTTATGCCCCTCTCCCGACACCAGGACAGAAACTCCTCTGAAGGAAAGATGTTGCATTGTCAGACACAATGGAGTGAGGGTAGCTGAAGTGAGCAAAATCTTGCTCAAGCAGTTCTGTAGTGGACTTAGTGGATGTGGAAGAAGTTGGATGTTTATATGCAGGGATATTTGGAGAAAGCATCTATAGCAACCAGCCAGTCGGATCCAAGGAAATTGATGGTGTGGTCAACGTGCACTCGACTCCAAGGCTTCTCTGGAAGCATCCATGGATGGTTGGCTGGCTTTGGTGGCTTGCTCTGGTGCTCTGCACATGTTGTACATTTATGACAGAGTTCCATGATGCCTGAATCAATGTGTGGCCAGTACACTGCAGTGCGTTCCAACTGCTTCATTCGCTGCATGCCAAAATGCCCCAGGTGTAATAGCTGTAGAACTTGGGACTGCAAGCTTGGAGGAATGACCACTCTGGAACCATACAGTAGGCACCCATGTGCTGTAGAGAGTGAGATTGCCAGCTTCCGGTAAATCTCCATATCTCCTTTAGTCTCCACTTCCGATCCCTTGTTAAGTGGCCATCCTTCCCTGGTGTACCTCATCACATTGGAAATGACAGGATCCTTTCCTGATTCCTTAGCCAGGATTCCCGGGTCCGTGGGGTTCAGCTGCAACCCAAGGGTCTTGATTGTGCATTCCTCTTCATCAAACTGTGCATCTGGTCCCACTGGTAAGTGACTGAGGGCATCCGCATTCCCATGGTCCGAGGTCTTCCGGTACTCGATTGTATACTGGTACTGGCTGAGCACCAGAGCCCACCGTGCCAGTCTGTTGGCTGCCAGAGCTGGAGTCACCTTTGTTGGCCCAAACAAGGCAAGCAGAGGCTTATGGTCAGTCACTAGAATGAATGGACGACCATACAAGAACTGGTGAAACGTGCTGAGGGCAAAAATGATGGCCAGAGCTTCTTTCTGGATTTGGCTGTAACCTCGCTGAGTTGGTGTTGATGTCTTTGAGGCATTAGAAATTGGGCGCTCACTGGCATCAGAATACCTATGGAAAAGCACAGCTCCTATGCCAACTTCAGATGCATCACACGAAATTCCCACTGGTAGCAAGGGATTGATAGAGGCCAACACTGTATCAGCAGAGAGTTGATCCTTCACCTTCTGGAAAGCTTCTGCTTTCTCTGATTTCCAGGTCCATGGGGTCCCCTTCTTGGTTAGGCAGTGAAATGGTTCTGTGATGGTAGCCAAATTGGGCAAGGTCTTGCCATAGAATTGGACAGAGCCTAAGAAGGAGCGAAGGGTGGACAATTTTCAGGAGGTGGCATCAATTTAACTGCATCCACCTTTTTTTCCTTTGATATTCCCTGCTGTGAGAGGGTATGTCCAAGGTACTCTATGGATGACTGAGCAAAGGAACATTTCTCCAGGCGGCAACGAAGACCTTTTCCCCTAAGCATTTTAGGAGGGAGCGAATGTTCTGGAGATGTTCTGAAGCAGTAGCCCCACTGACCAGGATGTCGTCCACGGCCACACCTTGAAGATCACTGGTCAGCTTGTCCATTATCTCCTGGAAGTAGTGGGTGGTAAAAGGGTAGGGTTCCCTAACTGTTTCCAAACATCCATGGTACAGAAATTGTCACCTGCTCCAGTGTCTACTTCAAACACGAATCTCTTGCCATTCATGTTAATAGCTTGCTGAAGTTGAGGAACTGCCTTGACCCCCTTCACTGTTTGGATCCGATGTTTGGTGATTATATTTACTGGTTGCTGCTGACTCCTCTTCTTCTGAAGACAGACCGACTGGAGATGTCCCGTCTTTTGGCAGTAGTGACACACCACATCGCGACTCGGGCAGTCCGCTGCTTTGTGGTCAGTTTTGCCACACCGCGGGCACATTCCTTTTGGGAAATCTCGGCCAGCGGTACTCTTTTGACTTACATGTAGGTCACTCTTAGACGGCTGGACCAGGTGAATATCGTTTGTTTTTGAACCATACACCGCCTCTTTGGCCACCTTGGCTGCTTCCTCCATCTCCATAGCGACCGCTATCGCCTTGGCAAAAGTGAGATTTCTGTCTTTAATCTTAAACAGTGCTTTTAACACCGCTTCATTTCTCACTGAGCACATAAAATGAGTGCGTAGAGCTTCATCAAGCGGGTTGTGGATTGCTGTGAAGTCGCACGTAGCAGCATCATGACGGATGCATGCTGCCAGTTCCTGAATCATCTCGCCTGGTTTGTGATTTATTTCGGTCCAAAATTTGAAGCGCTCCCTTACGATGTAAGGCGTGGGGTCGAATTGACTGCTCATTAATTCTTCCACTTCATCCAGGCTGAGTTCATTTATACCTTTTGCAGGCGACTGTTGGGAAGTGAGGTTTGTCAGCATTTTGTAATTTTCCAGGGACTGGTTTGTCAAGAAGACCTGTGCTCTCTTCTCAGCGAGCACTGAGTTTGCTCAGAGAAAAGTTTGGAAACGCACGCTGTCCACAGTTCGACAGTAACGTCAAACAGAACGAAGCTAGGAATCGCAGCTGCTGGAACTGGAAGCGACGGTTGCTCCCGCTTTGCCGTCTCGCCGGTGAAAGCCGCGATGAGGGCCTCCGTTTGTTTCCGCTGCGCCTCCATCTGCTGTTGAAGTAACTCGATGAGTCTCGCCGTCTCTGCCATCCTATACTAGATCCTGCCGACTACGCCACTTAATCCTGTCGTGTTTTCGTGCACGATGGATCGGGAAATAAGACTTAGTATTGGCACAGGTAACTTGAATAATAAGATCTCTTTAGTAGAACGAATACAGAAAGAATATCTATACAGGAAAACACACCTGAATATACACATGTATATGGAACATGAACAACAGAACAATACACAAAGACAGGGTTTAATTGTTAGTGGAGGTGTGAAGAGGCGCGGGCATAGCAAGGCATGCTCCACTTGTTAGTGGAGAGGTGTGAAGAGGCAGGCGCAGGCATAGAGAGGCATGCTCCACTGGCCACCATTGTGCATGTAAGTGTCCATTGTCACAACAATAACTAAACAGCACAAATTAAAACTTCATGCATATTTTACCAACCATTAAGCACCAGTGTTGTGTCTTGTGCACAGGGAACAGTAGCACATCATACATTAAAATGTTTGTAAAATAATATAAAACAATGTAATAATACAACGAAATATTTGGACTTTAATTCTTTAATTCTTCTGTGCCAGATTTAGAGAAATTACTTGGGAATCAAACCAATCTTCAGAAATTAGAGACTCCATGTCTGTTTCCAGAAGCTGAAATCTGCTTTGTGGCTTTACCTTACTTCCTTTAATCTTAATGAATCAAAACATTACATACACATTTTTTTTTCTCTAACGATAATACGCAAACATTTGCTTCCAAGTTGTCTGGTAAGCCAACGAATGACTTAGGAAAAGAATAACGTAAGCAAAGGACCAAAGCCCAATAAGCTCTTACAAATTGGGTACCAGCACAGTTGGGTTGAGTGGTAGAAAGTTTATCACAAAAGGCCTACGTGAATTACTAGCATTTTGAGTACAAAATATAATATAATATCAGAACTTTACATCATTTATGCAAGATGAATATATTGCAAGGCAAATGTTTTCCTGCAAAAGAGTTATAATGATGCTGTAAAAAAGTAATTCATGCCACCCCTTCCTCAGAGATTTGTTGTAGTGTTTTCAGTTACTTTAGCATCATTATGCAAGATCCATCTACTCTGATTTCTTACTGCACTTGTATCTATTTGAATCGCAAGTTATGCCAGTTACTAATAAGATGTAATTCTGCATGGCTCTTGTAGTGTCCACTTATAGCACTCAGTCTATGATTAGTCTTTAATGTGAGGATTATTTGCATCTATACAGATAATCATTTTATCTGCTCACCACTATTGAACTCAGTTCGTATCTTGTGCTTCCATTTATACTTGGATGTGATAATTGCTGGCATCTAAGTACTTATAATAGGAAAATGAAGTGTTCATTTTTTTGATAGAAAGCAATTACCTTGGAATAATAATAACTCAGTTTTTAAGCTTGGCCGATGTATTCTCATCTGATACCTGATTGCGGTGAATAATTGAAACTGATGACAACAAAATGTGACTTTCTTCAACTTGCAAACATAATGCAATCACTTATACATATTCATGAAGTGCAGTAATGAACATTTGTCCTTCCACAAGGGTTAAAACAATTGTTTCAAGATTAGCCAACACTGACTCAAACAAATTTTGTATGTACAGATCTATTTGATAAGATATGTAAGTGCAGGTAAAATTCAAGAACAATTTAATTACCACAGAACAGCAATGGGCAAGTTGTGCGAAAAACCTCCTCACACTTGTATGGCATCTGTTATTGAAATGCGTTTGATAATAAATGCTCATGCTGAAGTAATCAAATTGCATTTGTAGGTGTCAACAACTTTTCTATTATTGCCATTATTCCTTTACAGCAATCGTTTTGTGCTCCATAATGAAGATACACTGCTTCACTTGCAAGTTTTTAAGTATAGGCTATTTATTATGTAGCTGCTTGTCGATGCCGGCGGGTTTTGTAAGTTATCAACGTACAGAGAGTAATATTCATACAACAACTCAATTCAACAACTGCCTAACACACGTGGTGGAAAATTATTATATATGAGGTGAATGATCTCAGAGGCACATGATGGTGAACAAGGTGTGAAAGTTCATAAGTTCACTACATTACTCCCCTCCCTACTGTGTGACTATATCTGTTGAGCCAGATATTGGGGAAAGTGGACACATCGACCAGAACGGGTTATCCGAGTATTTGATTGGATTTGAGTGCTCATAGGTAGAGTTTGTAAGACGGGGTGAGCAGGTTCATTGTCAAGATGAGCAGGCTTGAGACGGTCGACAGATACTGTATCTTGGCGACCCTTGATGTCAACGGTGAAATGTTTATCAGTGCGCTTGAGAACTGGGTATGGTCCATCATATGGTGGTTGAAGGGGTTTGCGAACGGTGTCATGCCTGATGAAGACATGGGTGGCTGTTGATAGACCATCAGTGATGTTGTTGCGTTGAGTAGCTTGAGGTGGGGTTGAGCGAATGTTCTGCATTCGTGTTCGTAGATTCGACACAAAATCAATGGGGTCAGGCAGAGAGTTGGGTTGAGAGGGTGTAAAAAATTCTCCCGGAAGGCGAAGAGTTGTGCCATACAGCATCTCTGCAGCAGTTGAGGCTAGATCCTCCTTGACAGCAGTGCGAATTCCGAGCAGAACAAGGGGTAGAGCATCCATCCAAGAGTCTGGCTGAGGTTGCGCTTTAAGAGCAGCCGTGAGTTGGCAATGGAAGCGTTCAACCATGCCATTGGTTTGTGGATGATATGCTGTGGTGCGGGCTCGTCTGGATCCAATGAATGCCATGAGTGTACCCCATAACCGGGATTCAAATTGGCAGCCACAGTCAGTGATAATGGTTGAAGGTACACGAAAACGAGAGATCCAGCCATGTAGAAATGCTTGTGCAACCGCTTCTGCAGTGATCTGAGAAAGAGGATGGGTAGGTGAATCCTTTGGAGGGTGGTAGAGGTCCGACCAGGTCAATGTGAACCACATCGAAACGAACATCTGGGTGTGGGAATGATGAGAGTGGGGTTGATGTGTGTCGCTGAATCTTAGCACGCTGACACTGAACACAGGATCGGGCCCACCGGCGGACATCGGAATTGATTCCGGGCCAGACAAATCGGGCTGTTATCAGCTTCTGAGTGGCCCTGATGCCAGGGTGGGAAAGAATGGAGTGAGTCAAAAACCGTGCGTCTCCATGACAAAGGAACGAATGGCCGTTGTGAACCAGTGGAAACTTCACAATAAAGAGGATCTGGAGAATCCGTCAATGGAATAGCTTCCATAACGAGTGCCGTGTTAGAGGAGGATTGAAGTGCCCTTAGCTGGTGATCTGTTGTTTGAGCCTTGGCCATAGCAGCGAAATCCACTACTGGAGGTTGGCTAGACAACAAGGCATTTGTCTCAATTCTGGATAATGCATCTGCCACGACATTTTCAGGTCCCTGAACATGTCGAATATTGGAAGTAAATTGAGCAATATAGTCGAGATGTCGAGCTTGACGAGGTGAGTGGCGGTCGAGCTTAGTGTTCAAGGCAAATGTGAGTGGCTTGTGATCAGTAAGGACATGAAATTGTCTGCCCTCAAGGAAATACCTGAAGTGTTTGATTGCAAGGTACACAGCCAAAAGTTCTCTGTCAAAGGTATTGTAGCGTTGCTCAGTGGAGGTAATCTTCCGTGAAAAGAAGGAGATTGGGCGCCAAACACCATTGACATGTTGTTGCAGAACAGCTCTAACAGCTGTATCAGAGGCATCTGTCATCAAGCACGTTGGGGCGTCAGCTGTGGGATAGGAGAGAAGTGAAGCTTTAGCCAGGGCTTCCTTGGTAGCTTGGAAGGCAGCCTGAGCATCTTGAGTCCAGGTGAGTGTCAGGACCTTTTCCTTAGTAGAAAAGAGCAAGGTATGTAGTGGTTGCATGAGGGTGGCCGCGTGGGGTAGGAAGCGGTGATAGAAGTTGACCAGACCCATGAATCTGCGCAACTGATGAAGGGACTGTGGCTGAGGAAAGTCACGTAGAGCTTGCACTTTCTCGGAAAGGGGGGTGACTCCATGCTCGTTGATGTGGTGACCAAGGAAATCCAACTCCCTACGTCCGAAAAGGCACTTGTTAGGGTTGATGAGTATGCCATGTTCAGCGTGTCGCTCAAAAACCAATCGCAAGTCCTTGAGATGTTGTTCTTGAGTGTGGCTGGCAATGAGAACATCATCAATATATGCATAAGCTGATGAAATGCCTCGAAGCACTTGGTCCATAAAGTGCTGAAATGTCTGTGCAGCATTCTTGAGACCAAAGGGCATATGGATAAACTCAAAAAGGCCGAATGGTGTGGTTATTGCAGTCTTTGGGACGTCAGCAGGGTCAACTAGAATTTGGTTGTAGGCACGAACCAGGTCTAGCTTGGAAAAGATGGTAGCACCTTGAAGGAGTAAGGTGAAATCATGAATGTGAGGCACTGGGTATCGATCGGAAATTGTACATCAGTTCAGAGCGCGGTAGTCTCTACAAGGACGCCAGTCACCAGAAGTCTTCTTAGGCACCATGTGCAGAGGTGAGGACCAGGAACTTGATGAGGGTCGAATGATGCCAAGCTGGAGCATGTGCTCGAACTCTTGTTTGGCTGCAAAAAGTCGATCAGGTGCCAATCGTCTGGGACGAGCAAAAACCGGAGGGCCTGTAGTCTCAATGTGGTGAGTTACATCATGTCGTACAGGTGTGTCTGAGGAGCAGACCTGTATGAGTGCAGGGAACTCAGCAAGTAGAGCGGAATATGGGTCACTAGTGTCTTTAGGGCGAATGGACGGACTAGGAGAGAGATCATGAGAAAGTATGCCCTGGATGTACAGCTGTGTTGGTGTATCGATCAACTTGCGGTTCTGCATGTCAACCAAAAGTGCGAAATGTCTCAAAAAATCAGCACCGAGGATGGGCTTCCGAACATCAGTAATGATGAAAATCCAAGGGAGTTTTCGTCTACTACCGAGGTTGAGTGTGAGGGAGTGTTTACCATACGTGCGAATTGGAGTATTGTTTACAGAAGTGAGGGTCAGTGTGTCAGAAGCATGTCGATCAGTACCAGAGGGAGGAATGACACTGACTTCCGAGCCTGTATCAACTAAAAATCGTGTGTGCGTAGTACGGTCATTTACAAAAAAGAGGCGACTGGATGAGGGGCCGGGGGAGCTTGTCGCCACTAGCGTCCGGCCGGGGAGTTTTCCCAAGAGCAAGGGTCTTGGCAGTTCTTGGCCTTGTCCCCGAACCTGCGATGGTTCCAGCAAAGGGAGTCTAGAGCAGGGGAGGCGGAAGTCGGGGCAGGACTCTGAGAACGACGGGGTCTGAGCGTACTGCGTCTTTGAGAATGATATGGACCGGTGGTGAGGGAGGCCACCAAGTCTGTAAGGCGCGCGACTTTTTCACGGAGCTCTTTGACGTCTGAGGAGTGTGCGGAGCTAGTAATGGCAGATACCGAGGGGGCTGAGACTTCAATGACCTTGTCAGCCATGTCAGCTAGCTTATGAATGTCCATGGTAGAGTCAGTAGAGGCTAGGACCATCCTGACGTTGGCCGGGAGCCGCTGGAGGAACAACTCGTGGAAGATAGAAGCAGCATCTGCAGACGCGCTCAGTCTGTCACCGAGGAGTTGCTGCATCCGACGTAAGAGTTGCGTTGGCTTCTGGTCTACAAGCTCTTCGCCACTAATTAGTTGTTGCAATTTCCGCTGTTCGGAAGCGGTGGTTCGCTTGACGAGCTCCGTCTTGAGAGAATCGTAGGGGGTCTTTGTAGGTGGGTTGAGAATCAGGTCTCGAACTTCCATGGCAAACTCAGGGTTGAGGGAGCTGACAACGTAGTCAAAGTGTGTCTTCTGCGCTATGACACCTCTGGTCGCGAACTGTGCTTCTACCTGAGCAAACCATACCTCTGGGTCATTTGGCCAGAAGGGTGGAAGTTTGATGCTGACAGCAGACACAGTGGTTTGAGGTCGAGCGAGAGGGTCGGCGTCTCCACTGTCGCTAGTAGCTGAACTCTTTGTATCCATCGTCGTTCCGTGGTAAGCCCTCACGTCACGGGTCACCAAATGTCGACGCCGGCGGGTTTTGTAAGTTATCAACGTACAGAGAGTAATATTCACACAACAACTCAATTCAACAACTGCGTAACACACGTGGTGGAAAATTATTATATATGAGGTGAATGATCTCAGAGGCACATGATGGTGAACAAGGTGTGAAAGTTCATAAGTTCACTACATGCTGATATACTGACACAACCTTACTGCAAAGTCAGATGATATAGAATAACGTTTTGAACTGCTTTGGATTTTTTTCATTAGGACCACAAAGCTTGCTCGAAGTGCAGTTAAACTGGTAGAAGGCAATGCTGTATACATAGTATATAAAAACCTTGCATGTGTTACCTTGCAGCATCAGTAGCAATGGAGTGTTATTTAGAGATTGTAAAACTGCATTCAGCCAGCACAGATTTGAATTGCTTTTAAGCCCTGCATTCATTTTTTTGGTTACTTCAGTCATGCCTCTACATGCTGCAGGCTGTGTCATTTCCTTCATGTTGGATGATGGTGTTGGTGAAGGTGATAACAGTTGTGATGATAGGTGGTGGTGTTGATGGTACTGGTGGCAATAATGGTGTTGGAGACAAGATTGTAGGATGTAGAATCGGTGATAGTGTGGAGAGGGGGTCACTGTCTGTTTGCTGTGTGGAGAATATTACTGTGTTACAAGGTAATGTAAAAACATTTCTAAATCTTAAGGTAAAGAAGTGTGTGAATGACTAATGAAGAATGCACAGCACATGATTCATTTGTCTTACCCAGTATACTCAATATCCACCAAAGGTATTAATTCTTTACGAGGCTGCTGAAAGAATCCACGAGATCTGTATGCATCAACAACTCCTCTATATGCAACATTTCCTTCAGTGGCCAAGATGGCTTTCTTTGCAAAGATTTCTAATTAAAATTATATAGATGTATACCTGGTATTACTTTGCTTGCAGTTTTACTCACTTTTAAAGGCTGGATCATGTAATCAATGAATTGTATGTGCCGTCCAATTATTAAAGGGTAGTGTTCTTTTATAACCACATCAGGTCGCAAACGTATTTGAGAATGATCGATCTTCATCAATATATAATTCCAAGCTTCAATCGTCCCAGCTGTTCTTGTCAGCTCATTCTGCAAAGACGTTTTTTCACACATCCAGTTAAATTTCATAATCTTTGCATCTAAAGCTTTCTCTTCTTTATGACGGTCCAAATCACCTGTAAATAAAAATCACCTATAAATAAAATAAATGTGAATACTCAGGAGAAAAAAGTTGTTTTTACCAAGCATCAGGCATGTCCAAAATGGTGCCAATGGCATCCACTTCTCAAGAATATTTTGGGAACAATCTGGTTGATAACATTCATTTTCACTACTTTCCTGTGAAGTTATGCTTCATGTTGAAAATATGCCCCAAACGGTTTGACAAATGCACAGCCATTATCAAATTCTTTTACATAATTAAATGTTTCCTCTATACATGTACAACATTTTTCATCTTGGCAAGGTAATTTCATTATTAAGCGAGTTTATAATACCTACAATAGTATTGTATGCCTTTATGCAATCCAGAGATTTCTATCTGAGCAATACAAGACTTTCAATAGCAATAATCTTCTCACCAGCTCCTTTAAAGTTGTACAATTCACTACACCAAAAAGGAATATGGCCTTTTCTGAAGCCTATGGTAAAAAAGAAATATACATGTATCATTATGTGAACATGATATAACTAACTCACCATTTTTTGCAATCTTTTTTGGCAGAATTCATAACATGGCTAGTATATGCATCAGGAGAGATCTTTTCAAAATCCTTGTCACTTCCAGCTCCACTACGTATGCAGAAGGTTCTTTGTAGGTATTCATGTAACGTTTCCATATTAAATGATTGCAAGAAGCTCAACAGCAAAACCATACTTCGATCAATGATTAACTGTTTGGGACTTGTCTGTACCTGAATATTAAACCTTCTGCTCTCTGAAAACAATTAAGGAAGTATGAAACTGTTAACAGTGTGATCAGTTGAGATTATTTCTGCAACGACAATAGGGGGTTTACCTCTTACAAGGGTGCTTTACCACTAGGCTGTAATAGTAGGTAACAGCTTTATTTTCTTTTTTGTTGCTAATGAAAAAGAAAATATGATTGTACCAGTTGCATCACAGAATATAGGGTTTGTCTTTGGTACATCATGATATAATCTGACTGCTGCATCATTAAAGCATATCACAGAAAATGGAGAGGCCTGAATGAGCCGTTTATACCCATAAACAGCTCGTGTAGGGTTATTTTCTCCATCATAAAGTTTAGGCTCATCTGTTTCTATGTTTTGTTATTAAAAGCGAAGATATCAGGTTTTTGTCATCTTGGAAAGCAAGCCGTGCTTCAGATGATATTGTTCTCCGCACAGCTGGGCTGCAACCTACATTGTCCCGATTTCCTACTGCATACTGTCCAGGTTTAAGTTGCAGTATCCTTTCGATATATTCCTTAGATGGAGGCACATGAGTTTTTTGGAGCTAATTTTCTGAGCGTGTCGTTTGCTGCTGATGTGGCATATGCTTCCCTCAAACTTTACATTTATGGTAACATGCACATTTGACAATTCCGTAGTGTCCAAAAATGCTAGCACATTACATGTACATGTTGAAAATGTGCAATATACTTTGGCTTTAAAGATGGGATTAGACGATTTAAATTTGATCCAATGTTTTCGAAATGCAAAACCGCAGTATGAATTAATTCGAGCTAGTCCTTTTGAAAACAAATGAACCTGTTGTACCTAGCCGCTGACCAATGACAACGGACAAGTTTATTGGCACACACAATAATCACTGCAGCAGCAACAAACACATATAACACACTGATACAAGGTCCATACACACTCAGACCATCTGCCGTTCTAGTACCAGGTATCTCCAGTCTCAACTGACTCTTCCTTAAATGGTAGACATTAAGTATTACCCAAACTCGTCACTGCGCATGCTCCATGGCAAGTTGCATGTTCTATTATTCCTCCATTACTGGTGCTTGTGGTGGTAGCTCCTGCCTATCTGCTGGAACCTCAGGGTCTGGTTCTGCTGACTCAGGGGGTGGTAGAATGTCACCATCTGCCTCTTCCTCTTCTCCTGCATTGTCTCCCTCTTGTTCTCGAACCCTTACATGATCTACATGTCTGTTCACCTTTGACCCATTGTCTATAGCTGAATTACCAGTGACAAAGGACCTCTGTTTGCTATCACCCTTCCAGGAATCCACTTGGGAGATCCACTGAAGTTTTTCACGAAAACTGCATCTCCCACACTAAACAGGCGCACCTTAACCCCTTGATTATGATTTACTTTCTGGCGCTCTTGACTTTGCTGAACTCTGGAACCTATATCTGGAACCATTAGGTCCAAAGCTGATCTAGGTTGACGTCTCAACAGAAAGAATGCCGGAGACTGGCCTGTAGTTGCATGTGGTGTAATTCTGTATTGGAAGAGTAATCTTGCAATGCGAACATCAATGTCACCCTTTGTCTTTTTCATGGCTTCTTTGAAGGTTTGAACAGCTCTTTCAGCCAGTCCATTGCTTGATGGATGGGTAAGGTGCACAGCGGACATGTCTAATGCCATTACGTTTCATAAAGGTTTCAAACTCAACACTAGTAAAGGCAGTGCCATTGTCAGACACAATCACATCTGGAAGTCCATGAGTTGAGAATAAGTTTCTTAATACTCGAACCACCTGCTGAGAAGAAGTGGAAGAAACTGGAGTGACCTCCAACCACTTGGAATGGGCATCAGCCACAATAAGGAATGTTCTTCCAAGGAATGGACCTGTAAAGCCTTCATCCTTGAAGTACCGGGATGACCTTCATGAAGCATCTGGATCACTGCAGGCCTCAGAGCTAACTTCCCCATAGTACAAGTACACATCCATCCTGTACACTCAATTCCATGGCTTTCCTACTGTACTGCTCGAACTCTTGTCCAAAAACTTTGCCCGCTGGCTACCCCTTAATAATCAATTCCCGAACCTTGGACAGTACATTCTCTCTGGCAGTTGCACTTCTGATGGTGGTTACAGTCACTGGTGAGTCTGTGTCTGCCAGTGCCTCCATCATCAGGACCAAATCTCCTGGCAGGGGCACTACCTCGAGTGCTTCTTCCATCGGAAGTCGACTGAGTCCATCAGCATTGCCCTGCTTCCCTGCAGATCTATACACAATCCGATACTCATATGCACTCAAAGTTAAAGCCCATCTCATAATTCTCCCAGATGCCATTACTGGAACTGGACGGGACTCAGAAAATAAATATTGCAGAGGTTTGTGGTCTGAATACACCATAAATGGCCTAGTGAAGACACTTCCATTGTCGGTGACCATGGTTACAGACCATGACATGCAAAAGATGCCTTCATCATTTGAATGGTTACTGCAGAGGTAGCAGATTCCACTGTGTGAGCCTCGAGCCACTTGCTATGTGCATCCATGATCAGGAGAAACATCTTCCCCATGAATGGGCCAGCACAGTCTGCATGTAGGCGGCATCACGGTAGCTCTGGCCACTCCCAAGGGTGCAAGGGAGTTACTGCTGGAACCTTCTGGTACATACATCACACCTCTTGACATGTTCCTCCACATCTGCATCCATGTTTGGCCACCATACAATACTTCGTCCCAAGCTCTTCATCCGAGACATGCCCTGGTGTTCAGCGTGTAATTCTTCAATCTCTAGCTTCCGGTCTTGTTCTGGTACCACCACTTAGGATCCCCACAAGATACAGCCATCTTGTAGACTCAACTCCTCCTTATGTTGGCGGTAGGGTCGGAGGTCCTCCACATGATAATCTGTATCAATCCATCCCTGACTGAGCCATTTCTTAACTTTGCACAGGACAGGATCCTTGGCCATCCATTCAGCAATCTGTTTGGCATTCACTGGAGATGACCAAAGAGTCTCCAGCAGCATGACTGTCTCTCCCAGCAATGTCACTTCCTTGGGATATTCCTGTAGCGGAAGCCTGCTTAGGACATCTGCATTGGCATTGTCGCTTGCCCGTACTCTTGCTTGGCTTCCCTTCTGGCCTTTCATCCCACAATTGAATCATTCTGCGTCTGTAAACTTGCATGCCATCGCCATGTGTTTCCCTCCATACCTGAAGCATTTAACGGGGTCTTCATTCACTCCTCTCCGCTGTTTTCCTACAGCAACACCAGCAGCTGGCGCAGGCTGTAGATCCGAAGAACCATGCACTGCTGTCTCCATCGCTTGTGCTACCTCTAGAGCCTTCTTTAGCGTCAGGTTGGGTTCCGCTAGGAGCCGCCGCTGAATGTTGGAGTCAGTGAGGTAGTCAGGATATCACGGCAAACATTTGTAAACAGCCAAAACATACTTATCTGAAGGGTTAGTACAGTTGGATTAAGCTGCAGTAACCAAGAACCAGTATCCATGCGGGCTGCATCTTGAGGAGATAATTGGAGGAAGGCCTCTCTCTAATTACAGCATATATTGAGCCTCGCAAAGTCTATGTTGTATTTCTTCTTCGCCTGATATATTATATGGTACTAAACTTGTTATAAGACATACTAAATAAAATAATGCAAGCATATAGCGATTTTATTGTTTTTAAAAAAACTTACATTGTTGGTACTTATATAGCCCTTAGAACTGTACGTATTGCTCAATGACTTCATGTGCATATGTCTAGCTGTGACACAACAATGGTCATATTTATGTATAGCTATGACAAATTGACAAACCTTGCACTGAACTTACTTTCAGGGGTATATCACATGGCTGAATATGTAAAATGACCTACATATTTTGGAGGTGTTATGACACTCTCATTGACTGTTGTGTAAGTGACTGTCAACAATGACAGTTCTGAAACAGTGAACCTAAGTGGTCGGGTTACACTCTATCAATAGGTATCTGCATGTATAAAAGTTTAATTGTGCTGAGTGCAGGCATAGGTATGTTGGTTGTGTTTATTGCACAGCAATATACGCAATTATATTGTGTATTTTGTGATGTTTCACCTAATAATCCGTCTGAATCTTAGGAGTATCAATTAGTCTTAATTCACTTCATGACAAAATGCTGAGAAAAAGCACTCATAAACACTTTGTAGCAAAATACGTAAATCTTCATACAATGTACACATGGTGCTAACTAGTCCAAGTCCAACTTGTCACAAGAGCTTGTTGGATTCCTTAATGGTGACCAAGCACATGAAAAATAAGTAGCATTGTCAGACAGGCTTAATCAGATGCTTATTTCTCACCAATATGGTAGGAGGTGACAAGGCTAAAATTAGAATGTGTGACATAGCCACAGTCATCAAGGGAAAGGGTCTATGGAGAGAATACATGCATAGAACTATCATACAGACCTAGTGAGATGCTCCTGTGGTGGTGTCTTACTAATCCATCACTTTGTTTGTCTGCAACATGGAAGCCGCAGATGGCTGATTAAAAATGTGACATTCTATGTACTGAGCCACAGTCATGAAGGGGAACAGTCTATAGATATACAAAATGTGGATAGCATTTCAGACAGGCCTACATGTAGTCCATATTATAATCCAGGCCAGTGGCTGTCTTGGGTCACTAGGTGGGTCCGTGTGGCTGTTCATTAATTCTATTTGTCGACCTTCATGAATGCTACGGTTGCCCGCATTATTTGATTTTTGTTCAGCCGCATCGTAATTGCGTTAAAATGTAATAGGAATGTGGTGCTGTAGAATCTGGTGCCAATTTCCAAGCGGTCCTAGCCCTGGGCCTCATCAGAGATAGTATATGGCCTCATGAATTATTGGCAGTAGAGGTTATTGTCACTAGCTTTTTTATCCAACTTTTATTCCAAAGCTTGATTTGTGTACATGCCAACAAGAGTAAATTAATTGCAGAGCAAAATGTACTTGAGAACACAATTTATTGATGCATGGAGATGGAGTTTAATAGGGTATATTTGGGACGGAATTTTGGTTTAAGAGTCGCAGAGTTGGGAACCATACATGTATATCTTGCAATAGCCAAAAGACAATCTTCCTCTTGTCCACAAACTATCCATATACCTAATTGTATTCTAATTTGAATTGGTATACTACTGGTAAGAGAATATGTAATTGAATCAAGGATATGAAGTCTTCTGAATTTAATTAAAAATATGCATGTATTATTGATGTCAGAATATCTGTAAATTCATTGCTTCATTGATTGTTTCGGTAGATACAGCACATGACATTGCCAAGTTCTCTAGTGAAGGAGGCATATATGAGAATCCTGATTATGGTCTTAAAATCGTAGTACCATGTGGTGCTGTGCGTGAAGGTGAAATAGCAGAGATGAAGGTTCTACCTCAACTTTGGGGGCCATTTTCAGTTTCTAACAAATACTTAGTCATTACACCATATTACTGGATCATCCCAAGCCTCTCATTTCAGACGCCTATTCTAACTCCAGGCAGTTAAGGACGGGTCCCAAAATTTTGACGCGCGCACGCCATATATACGCGGCGCGCGCGTGTTTGGAATTACGTACGTACTTTTGATTACCGCGCGTTCAAACGAAGTAAGTGCTAGTGCCAAGTACAACAGTTCGCTTGTGTCTGTTTAGTTCTTCAGGGTGTGTCCCATATATACTGGAGTGTGCTCTTCTATGCTTTGCGTTCGTTTTTTGTATCTAAGTCTTGTACGCTTGTGCATGAGCTAGAATGCGCATACGGATGTACGCTAGCCACACCTTCGGCGGATTCACAAGGGTGTGGCTACGCCGGAGGTTGTGTCCCTTCTACGTTTATGGGGTGTGTAACCGTGTGTTCCTGCTTGTGTGGCGTGCCCCTTGTATTTTGTCCCTTGTACGCTTATGGCGTGTGCCCCTTATAACTATTATACATGTGTATGCCTGAGGGGTTAAGTTTATAGGGTGTGTCCTTCTGCACGCGCTTATCAGTCTTATGGGTTGTGTCCCTAATAACGCCTGTATGCCTGCTTATAGGGTGTGTCCCTTGCACGCGCTTATGGGTTGCGGTGTTTCCCTTGCACGCTTATGGCGTGTGTCCCATTGTATTTCGATATTAAAAGAGGCACAAGTATTTGTATCTTCAACCCTGATAATATGCCACAGGAGTAGTGACACAGTGCTTTGGGGTATGTGAAGTCACAAACCATAATCTTCCACCCTTCTTATATGCCACAGGAGTAATGATATTGGCCCTGCCCCAAACACACCCAATATATGGGGACCATAATCCACAATACTTCTGCACTCCACTTGTGCACTGTGTCCATACCCCTGGGAAGACGGCAGGCTTTCTGCCTCTCTAGTCCCCAGTCCACTATTAGCAAAACACACCCTATAGCCAAAATAGTCATGACAGCAAGACTGCTGTCATGACACAGTGCCTTGGGGTCACTCAATGACTGCTTTGGAGTGTGTTGCCACCACAGTGTATCCACCCCGCTGTAGACCACCAACCTTTCTATACACAAACCACAATCTCTCACCCTTCTTATATGCTAGAAGAATAGTAATGTTGGTCACGCCCCAAACACACCCAGGACTAGGGGACCATCATCCACAACACTTCTGCACTCTGTTTGTGTGATGTGTCCATACCCCTGGGAAGACGGCAGGCTTTCTGCCTCTCTAGTCCCCAGTCCACTACTAGCAAAACACACCCTATAGCCAAAATAGTCATGACAGCAAGACTGCTGTCATGACACAGTGCCTTGGGGTCACTCAATGACTGTTTTGGAGTGTGTTGCCACCACAGTGACACTGTTGGTATTCACCCCTCTGTAGACCCCCAACCTTTCTATACACAAACCACAATCTCTCACCCTTCTTATATGCTAGAAGAATAGTGATGTTGGCCACGCCCCAAACACACCCAGGACTAGGGGACCATCATCCACAACACTTCTGCACTCTGTTTGTGTGATGTGTCCATACCCCTGGGAAGACGGCAGGCTTTCTGCCTCTCTAGTCCCCAGTCCACTACTAGCAAAACACACCCTATAGCCACAGTAGTCATGACAGCAAGACTGCTGTCATGACACAGTGCCTTGGGGTCACTCAATGACTGCTTTGGAGTGTGTTGCCACCACAGTGTATCCACCCCGCTGTAGACCACCAACCTTTCTATACACAAACCACAATCTCTCACCTTTCCTATATGCTAGAAGAATATGCAGTTCTTTTCTTCACAAACCAAGTTTAACCAGGTTAGCCTTTTTGGCGTATGTTTTTAGGGTTACCAGCGGATATATAATGACGCTATTGCACTTAACCGCGAAATTGAATTTCTGAGTTAATGTATTTTTAGATATCATGTGACCAGGGCGTGACAACTTTTGAACCGAGCGAGTTTTGAATGTAGAAGTTTTCAAAATCGGTCTCATCAGTGGATACGCTACACGCCAATGCCAACTGATCGTTTGTACGATGTAGAAAAGGCAACTAGCGCTTGGATCGATATATTTGTTACAGACGCTGTGGTTGGCATGGACGCTGTCAAGTGGAGAGATGAAAACTGTTGTCGTTTTATTACAAAGTAAGTACTTGGGAGTAGGAATAAGTGTTAGACAATCTTATCGCCTACGCGGATTGTGAAGAAGAGTGTTTTTTGCGACACTGCTATTGTGGGATTCAAATTTGATCATTCTTATTAGAGCCACCGAGGGATGGCGGAACATACGGCGCAGCTGAACACCGGGTCACTATGCAAATTGTCAGCGAAGTATATCCAGTCTATAAGCTACATGCCAATGCAAACCGATCTTTTTTACGATGTAGAAAAGTCATAAAGTGCTTGATGAAGATAGTCCAAACGGACGCGCTCGTTGACATCGAAGCTATACAGAGGTAAGATTGAAACTCTTTGTTGTTTTATGATAAAGTGAGTACTTAGGAGTTGGAAGAAGTGTTAGATAATCATGGTTGCCCACGCGGATTGTGCAGAAGAGTGTTTTTTGAGACGCTGTCATGGGGTATTGAAATTGATAATTCTATTGTGTATGCCTGGTATGAGCACACTGCTTGTACCTTGTGTGTACACAGTGCTTGTGCCTTGTGTGTGCACACTGCTTGTACCTTGTGTGTGCACAGTGCTTGTACCTTGTGTGTGCACAGTGCTTGTACCTTGTGTGTACACAGTGCTTGTACCTTGTGTGTACACAGTGCTTGTACCTTGTGTGTGCACAGTGCTTGTACCTTGTGTGCACACTGCTTGTACCTTGTGTGTGTACTAGCACTATGCACACACAAGGTACAAGCACTGTGCACACACAAGGTACAAGCAGTGTGTACACACAAGATACAAGCAGTGTGTACACACTAGGTACAAGCACTGTGCACACACAAGGTACAAGCACTGTGCACACACAAGGTACTAGCACTATGCACACACAAGGTACAAGCACTGTGCACACACAAGGTACAAGCACTGTGCACACACAAGGTACAAGCACTGTGCACACACAAGGTACAAGCAGTGTGCACACACAAGGTACAAGCACTGTGCACACAAGGTACAAGCACTGTGTACACACAAGGTACAAGCACTGTGCACACACAAGGTACAAGCAGTGTGCACACACAAGGTACAAGCACTGTGCACACAAGGTACAAGCACTGTGCACACACAAGGTACAAGCACTGTACACACACAAGGTACAAGCAGTGTGCACACAAGGTACAAGCACTGTGCACACACAAGGTACAAGCACAGTGCTTGTACCTTGTATGTACACACTGCTTGTACCTTGTGTGTGCACAGTGCTTGTACCTTGTGTGTACACAGTGCTTGTACCTTGTGTGTGCACAGTGCTTGTACCTTGTGTGTACACAGTGCTTGTACCTTGTGTGCACAGTGCTTGTACCTTGTGTGTGCACACTGCTTGTACCTTGTGTGTGCACAGTGCTTGTACCTTGTGTGTACACAGTGCTTGTACCTTGTGTGCACAGTGCTTGTACCTTGTATGTACACACTGCTTGTACCTTGTGTGTACATAGTGCTAGTACCTTGTGTGTGCACAGTGCTTGTACCTTGTGTGTACACAGTGCTTGTGCCTTGTGTGTGCACAGTGCTTGTACCTTGTGTGTGCACAGTGCTTGTACCTTGTGTGTGCACAGTGCTTGTACCTTGTGTGTGCACAGTGCTTGTACCTTGTGTGTACACAGTGCTTGTACCTTGTGTGTGCACAGTGCTTGTACCTTGTGTGTACACACTGCTTGTACCTTGTGTGTGCACACTGCTTGTACCTTGTGTGTGTACAGTGCTTGTACCTTGTGTGTGCACACTGCTTGTACCTTGTGTGTGTACAGTGCTTGTACCTTGTGTGTGCACAGTGCTTGTACCTTGTGTGTGCACAGTGCTTGTACCTTGTGTGTGCACACTGCTTGTACCTTGTGTGTGCACAGTGCTTGTACCTTGTGTGTGCACAGTGCTTGTACCTTGTGTGTGCACACTGCTTGTACCTTGTGTGTGCACAGTGCTTGTACCTTGTGTGTACACAGTGCTTGTACCTTGTGTGTGCACAGTGCTTGTACCTTGTGTGTGCACAGTGCTTGTACCTTGTGTGTGCACAGTGCTTGTACCTTGTGTGTGCACAGTGCTTGTACCTTGTGTGTGCACAGTGCTTGTACCTTGTGTGTACACACTGCTTGTACCTTGTGTGTACATAGTGCTAGTACCTTGTGTGTGCACAGTGCTTGTACCTTGTGTGTGCACAGTGCTTGTACCTTGTGTGCACACTGCTTGTACCTTGTGTGTGTACAGTGCTTGTACCTTGTGTACACACTGCTTGTACCTTGTGTGTGCACACTGCTTGTACCTTGTGTGTGCACAGTGCTTGTACCTTGTGTGTGCACAGTGCTTGTACCTTGTGTGTGCATAGTGCTAGTACCTTGTGTGTGCACAGTGCTTGTACCTTGTGTGTGCACAGTGCTTGTACCTTGTGTGTACACAGTGCTTGTACCTTGTGTGTGCACAGTGCTTGTACCTTGTGTGTGCATAGTGCTAGTACCTTGTGTGTGCACAGTGCTTGTACCTTGTGTGTGCACAGTGCTTGTACCTAGTGTGTACACAGTGCTTGTACCTTGTGTGTGCACAGTGCTTGTACCTTGTGTGTGCACAGTGCTTGTACCTTGTGTGTACACAGTGCTTGTACCTTGTGTGTGCACAGTGCTTGTACCTTGTGTGTGCACAGTGCTTGTGCCTTGTGTGTACACAGTGCTTGTGCCTTGTGTGTGCACACTGCTTGTACCTTTTTTGATCATGCACAGTTTGCATTGTAGAAAAGCGTATACACTAGATATTAAACATGCTGCTGTATGTGAATCAAAAATAATTTATTGTTATCAAACACAGTAGTATAGCTTATGCCATATTGTCCCATGTCAGAAGCAGCTTTCTTGCATAATCCTTTTTTGTTATTAAATGGTTCCAAGTCTCAGAATCTCTTTCTGAGTAAGGGACACGTCCATGAGTCATATAAAACTCTTTTTCTAATTTTTTTAGTGACGTACAATACTCTCTATGCAGAGCTGTAACTTTGGCTTTTAGTGTTGATAAAAGGCATCTGTATTTTTGGTAGCTATCTTTGTTTTGTGGCTGGTTACTATGCTTTAGAAATTTTAGATCTTTTCTTAGTTTGTCAAGTTGTTGCACTTCCTCTGTGATTCCGATACATTTTGAAATAGCTTTTGCTACTGTTGTCTCAACACTGGTAACTGTTTGAATTGTGTGATCACTGCTTGTTGTCTCAACACTAGTAACTGTTTGAACATTGCTTGTTGTCTCAACACTGGTAACTGTTTGAATTGTGTGATCATTGCTTGTTGTCTCAACACTGGTAACTGTTTGAATTGTGTGATCATTGCTTGTTACTGCATTAGTGTTCACTATTATGGGCTGTTCATCAGGTGCAGAAATTTGGCTACTGTAATATGAAGAACAGATCATGTCTGTAGCATTTGAAGAATCATTGCTGATAACAGGTGGGTCATATTGATCACAAATGACATCTTGATCTTCTGGTGTTTCGTCAGAACTTATGCCACTTTGGTTGTCAGGTAGTTGTAAGTATTCCTTTGTGTAAAGAAATTCTTCATCACGTCCATATATCTTGATTGAAGGTGCTGGCAGTTTGATGTCATTTTCAATGATAGATGTCCAACATTGAATTCTTCGTCTTTGGACATCAAGTAGACTGCTATCACGAAAGTGAAGAAGTTCTGGTAGGGGGTGATTAGGCGAGTCCACGCCATCATTAAATATGTATTTACTTTCTGTTTCTGTCCACCAAACTGTCTCTCCATGCATCAAAAATGGGCTTATTTTTTCAAGATGGGCCTGCCAGCTGTCCTTATGTGCATTCACAAACTCAATTGGAATGTGTGTACCAGGATATTTAGGTATGCCTTTTGCTGCCTTGGTTACAATTGTGGCACTATTTGCTTTTGTTGTACCTATTTGTTTTGCTTGCATGCGGAGCATTACATTAGTGATGATGTTTGCTGGGTGTCTGTTTGTAACACTTTCTGCTGTTCGTCGACATTGCCCAAATAACCTCTCTTGATTTTCAGTGTTGCCTGATCTCAGGCAAACAATTTCATATTGCACTGCTGCATGCCTACTGATTGAATGCAAATATAGACCAAATAATGCATTTCTTGATTCTGGCATTTGAAATAGGTCATAGCAGAGCTCATGGTGAAGCCAAACATTGTTATACAGTCGTAGAATCATCTTGGGGGAGCGTTCACTGTCATGAGCATACATGATTTCAGATATTCTTACAATGGATTCAAGAAGTGCCCTTACTTTCCAGTCACCTGATTCACACATACGTATCATGTGATAAAGTTGTATTACTGTTGCACGTAATTCAGCTGCTTTCTTTTTTTCTCTGGATAGGCACTTCTTGATACATTGAGTACATTCAGCTTTAATGCAAGATGGAAGTGCACTTGGAAGTTCGCTGAAGAGGTTTATTAAATGGCCCTTTAGATCATGTAGGGGTTCGCATGCAAGGATTGTGTAATGTTCTAAATTAATGTCCTTCAACTGTTTTTCAGGATGAAGTAACAGCAGTGAGGGGACCCTCTGTACACCTTGTAAGATTTCTTGCAGGGTTTTCTGTAGCACGTCACGTGGTTGTGTGGTATCCACATCTATTTTTCGAGCAGTGAGCTCCTTGCGAATGTCATTGACGAGGAGATCAGGGACATATAGAGGCTTCAACTTGCATGGTACCTTACCCAACTTGCCTCCAATTGCAAGTGCATGCAAATCTGTAAGTGAGCGGGTCTTGCAGTGCAGTGAATGGGC
Source organism: Spongilla lacustris (assembly GCA_949361645.1). Classification (NCBI taxonomy): domain Eukaryota; kingdom Metazoa; phylum Porifera; class Demospongiae; order Spongillida; family Spongillidae; genus Spongilla; species Spongilla lacustris. Next base: position 10,075,345 of record OX442416.1, on the reverse strand, counting down.
TTGATCGTCCATTAACTTGTCCTTGCATCCACAGGCTCCACATTTATAGATACCTCCAACTTGTGTGCCTCCTTCAAATTGTTGAGCAGGATGGTCACCAACGAAGAATCTAATGACATCATGAACAGGTACTCCATTTGATGCTATCAATGGATCATTCAGTCCACTTAAACACTCCACCCTGTCAGCTATGAGTCCTGCTTGGTCTTCTATTGTGGAGGAATTTAGAGCAAACAGGTATATATAGGGTTCTTCAACTATAGTTTGAATGTTGTGGGCCTTGTCTTGCATAAATACAGCTGCATCATATATGACATGCACGGTCATTAATATGTACCCATGTCCTAGAATAGTGGCATGGTCATGCCAAAATGCTAATGTCCTTGTACGCTGTGCTGTTTTTAGCATTGCTTTGAGCTCTTCAATGCTTACAGTCGCATTTAAGTGTGGTCTAAACACCTTGATAGCACTTTGCAATGCATCTATTCCCATACCTTCGATTTTTGAATCACTGTATAGATGCATATATGTTTCATGTTTTTCTAAAAGCTTGGATCACACATCATGTAATGGGATCTTTCTGCCTTCTATTTTCTTGTTTTCCACTGTTATCTGCCCCTTGTCATTTTTGTAACTTGTGATGGTGTAAGGGGAGCAAGGTACACCTAACATTAGTTCTCCTGAATCAACCATTTTTTTCCATGCACTGGTGATAGCTTCAGTTGTTGGGGGTACTGGGATTGACACTTTTCCTCCAGGGAATTTCTTTTTTGCTTTCCGTGTATGCTTTGTTATTGTACATGCACTGATTTTTGCTGTGTTAATTCCATTTTTTGCTGCAAATTCTTTCAGTATTTGTCCTTTGTTATGTCCTTCAATGCCATGCTCCTGTGCCACTGTACTCCAAACTACTTTTTCATCTTTGGTTTCTACTTCTCGAAGGTATTGAAGTACTTCCTCTTTGTCCCACTGTACCCCATCAAAGTTAGGTGAGTGTGACATCTTTTTCTTTTTTGAAGCTGGTGGTGTTGTGTAGTATTCTGCAATTCTTTTTCGGTTGTAGCTTGCAAGAGACTCGTTTTCTTTCATAAGAGTTATTGGTACAGTTTTGTCAAGCTCATTCTCTATGTTCCTCTTACACTTTTTCATTGTGTTCTCCACTGCCTTTTTAATGTCAGCCTTTGATTTGTGCTTATCCACAATTTTTTGTTCTATGAGCATGTCTATATAGCTGACCTTGTATCGATTTAATGCTGCACTATTTAGTGCTTCCAGGCTAACTTGTATAAATGTTTCCTGGTTTACATCATTGGCTAGATTGATGTTTATTTCACATGGTGTGTAACATGGTTTCAGTGGAAATGTTTTTTGAATTGTATAATAGTTACAAAAGCAGGCATTGCATTTTTCCAAACTATGTTTTACCCTTTCGGTTTGGGCTAAGCGATCCCATTGTAGAAGTGAAAATGTTGCTTTGTATTCATCTCTAGCATTTGATGGCTGCCATCGCTTCAAAAATGCTGCCTTCATTTGATTGCATTGTACAATGTACCTACTTGACTTTTTCCCCCCATACATGGAGTCAAAGTATTCATCAGGTATCTGCAGTGGATGCTGGAAGAGCCGTTTAAACTCATCTACATTCTCTGAAAGTTCTTTCATTGCTACACGTGCAAATCCGCAGTTGACATTTGTACCAATAGATGCCATTAACAACTCTATGTAGGTGCATTATATAATTAACTGTGTTTATCATGTGGTTCTTTCTTTACCTTTATACGCGGACTACAGAACCTCCTTCTGTCTTCCTCTACCTGTAACCATATTTTTCTTCAAAATATATATCACGGTATTTGTTACCTTGTAATGACTTCTTTATGATTGTTTCTTTTCCCCCCAGCTGTCAAAACAACTATCTATGTGAAGCGCACATTTTGTGTAAACAGAAGATGCAGAGATTACTTTTATGCACATTTGTAGGGCTGCATGTGACATGAATACCTTAAACTTGCAACGAACTCTTCAGAACACAAAAACGCAGACGACCTTCAGATTGCCACAAAGAACTTATAGGAATGAGTATAATGTGCTAAATCGGCTGTATTGATCATTCCCGCGCCCGCCAAAATCATGCGGCTAAAATCAGTATGGCCGCATAGCTGCCACCTGTTTCTGTTCGTGTGCGTTTGCCATGGTCCAAATGGGGTATTCATGACAGTTCATGTGAAGATTTGAGAACAGAAATCCATGGTCTATTTGGTTTCTCTAGGTGCTTTGTAAAATATCCTTTCTCTAAAGAGTATAACGCTCCGTAAAGTTGAACTATACGTCGAGTCGCATGTTACATACGCTGTTTTTTTTTTTTTTTTACGTATCAAGGCTGTTACGAACAAGCACTCATCTTTTTCTAGAAGTGCTAAACAAGTATGTAATATACAAATACACAGATAATGACAAATCGGACTTTTACAGGTTGGCAAATGGAATAATAATGGCTAGTTCTAGAGCGAATTCTGAACCTTACAGTTTCGTAAACTTGAACGCTTCAGCGCATCTATGGCATACATTCTGTTCTCCCAACATCAAGGTTCTTGACTGTGTAAAGTGTTTTGCTAAATGAAAGAGTGTTTACGAGATAAAAATGAATACACGTAACATAGCAAACTCAATTAAAATTATTGGGACCCGTCCTTAATCACATGGAGAATCTCAATGGGACACTGCCTGGAGATGCCAGTATATCAGAAGTCAAAAGAAGTGGTTATACTGCGAGCAGACCATGATGTTGTGTTAGGCACAGACCTGCATCGTTTTGATCCCATTCTACATCCAGATATATCAAACACACACCCAGTACTGTCATTCGAAATTCAGAATCTTTGTATTCTCTGTGGAGCGCTTGAAAACGGAAGTACCTCTACTGAGAATCCAGGCAGCAATGCTACAGCAAGAATACAATGCAGAGTTCTTTACACATTATTGCTCTTTGAGCCTGAGGAAGAACAAGTCATATCGAGAAATTGGCGGTCAAAAGGATTACGCGGTATTCGGTCATTGCGTAATTCAATGTCCATAGAAAATGTATGGACGCATTCAGAAAACTGCAGCTAACTGCAGAAATAAAAATTATATTGACTAGGTGCTCTCGGATTTGCTATGTAGGGACTATTTAGCATGTTTTGAGTACTTTAACGCACCGTAGGTACCTATATCCGCACTTCCACATTAATTATGCAAGGTTTCCAATGTCCATTCATTTTATCTCATTTACTTATTCAGTCATCAATATTTTCCCAACCAAATGATATTTTCCTTCGGTGCCACCGGATTATATGAGAGTAATCAATGCACTTATTTTTCATCATTTTTTCAGAGCTTAGGGCCTTCAAATCGCGCTTCCCTTGAATGGTTAGTGAGATACACCCCAAATCCAAACCGCATAATATCACGTGCTACTCTTTCGTCAGTTAGCCGTGCCCAGACCGAGCTGTTCTGTAAGTACAAGTAGTTAATGATAATATGTATTGCAAATTGATGTCTATAACCACGACCCCACCCACCACTATAATGTACACAACAACTTAACGTGCAAAATAACTTATTAACCGCTATTTACTGTAGGCAGAGATAATCTGCTGTAGGCCTGCTCTTCGCTTTTGGTTCGGTACTTCCGCGGACGATTTCGAACGGTACGAAGACGACAATATCGAAGATCAATCCCACGAGGATATGAGATGCAGGTTAAAGACCTGGAAGTCTGCCTGTGGACTGGATTCTATGGCAGAACTGAAGCCTACTACCCCACAGGCCTCAGCTAACTGCTACGGAGGTACGGGAGTGCACGGACCCTATTGCAGACAGGCAGCTGTAAAGCTGGTACTATACTCTGGACTCTACGGCAGGCAGCGACGGAATACCCCTGGCCCATGTATGGAGTGAACTCTATGGCAATAAGCGATGCATGAAGAATCACACAGTTAACAGCTATGAACTCAAATCTATGGCAGACACCTAACAGCTACAGTGTATGGAGTTGGAGTGATCCCTATTGCACACAGCTATGAAGTACTCCATGGCAAGAAGCTATGGGCCCTATGGCAAGTACCCCATATAGCAAGCACCTAAGAAATGAATCCTATGGCAGATACCCCACAGCTGACAGCGTGTGTGTGAGCATATGTGTGTGTGATTGTGTGTGTGAGCATATGTGTGTGTGATTGTGTGTGTGAGCATATGTGTGTGTGATTGTGTGTGTGAGCATGTGTGTGAGTATGTATGCATGACTGTGTGTGTGTGTGTTGTTGTGTGAGTGGCTATGAATCCTCTCTTCCCCTCTCTCTGTACATGTAAGTCAGTATGTACATGTATATGTATGCTAAGAATCAGTTCTTGTACTTGTGCAATGCATGCATATGCACATGAATGTAATTGGCTAGTTTTGATGACATTCTGCACTGTTTTCCACAGTACACAACTCAAACTCCAGCTATCAATGCTCACCAATGGCAAGCTCTATTTACCCACTCCCTCCTCCCTCCCTCCCTCCCTCCCTCCCTCCCTCCCTCCCTCCCTCCCTCCCTCCCTCCCTCCCTCCCTCCCTCCCTCCCTCCCTCCCTCCCTCCCTCCCTCCCTCCCTCCCTCCCTCCCTCCCTCCCTCCCTCCCTCCCTCCCTCCCTCCCTCCCTCCCTCCCTCCCTCCCTCCCTCCCTCCCTCCCTCCCTCCCTCCCTCCCTCCCTCCCTCCCTCCCTCCCTCCCTCCCTCCCTCCCTCCCTCCCTCCCTCCCTCCCTCCCTCCCTCCCTCCCTCCCTCCCTCCCTCCCTCCCTCCCTCCCCTCCCTCCCTCCCTCCCTCCCTCCCTCCCTCCCTCCCTCCCTCCCTCCCTCCCTCCCTCTCCATCCTCGCCTCTTCCCTCCTTCCATGATCCTCTCCTTCCACTTCCCTTCATCAGAGGAGGCTCAGAGTGTTCAGTGACAAAGATAAGGACAAACTCAGCAAGGTGACCCAACATACTAAGTCTGAGAGGGAGGCATGACATGGAGGCCACCCTCACCTTGGAGATGGAGACAGAACAGAACAGGGACCAGTGGGGTGTCATGGAGAAGGCACAGAATTTGAACCAAGTCTGGGCACTGGTCACCACTTGCAGTAACCCTTTATAGGCCAGTCAGATACAGTGATATTAGCCCTTTAGTGACACGAGTTTTAACCCTGTAAAGACAGCAATATCAGCATTATTCTCCAGAACAAATTTTTATTTGTATATGTCTAGTTGCCATGGTGATTAATGTCCTCCTACTATGCTGCAAAACTCAGTCTGTTGTATGATGATTAATTAATATTGTTTGTTTTCCATATACATGTATAGTATGGAGGAGGAGAGGACACAACTACACCGAGTACTTTGAGGCCGCAAGAGGAGGGAGACCTCACAAGGGAGTGCAGCCAGCAGGTGGGTGTGGTCAAGGGAGGTGGTAGCAGATGTGATGAGGCCAAATATTGTCGCATACAATTGTACGATTCCATGAGTGTTGTGTGTGTGTGTGTGTGTGTGTGTGTATTTGTGTGTGTGTGTGTGTCTGCAATGTATGGTAGCAAGCACACGATGCATGAACATAAACTGTACAGAAAATGTCACACACTTTAAAAGGAGCACACCTTAAAGGGCACACTTTAAAAGGAGCACACCTCAATGGGCACACTTTAAAAGGAGCACACCTTAATGGGCACACTTTAAAAGGAGCACACCATAATGGGCACACCTTGCCCTACAAAAAAATCTTGGCATACATGTTCCAAATTCATGTGTGATATGTTGTCGCATGTGTTCCAGTTTTTCTAGAGCATTGTTGAACATGCTTATGTCATTCAATTGCAGGCATATCACCCTTCTAACTTGCACAGGTTGAAGAGTTTCTAAAACGCGTTCCCCCGAGAAGTTATAAAGTGGCACACCCCTTAGCATATTAGCGGGTATGCCTCATCGGGGAATCGCTTTTTAGAAACTATTCATCCTGTGCAAGTTAGAAGAGTGATATGCCTGCAATTTAATGACATACATGTACATGTAAGCATGTTCAACAGTGCTCTAGAAAAACTGGAACACTTGCAAAAACATATCACGCATGAATTTGGAACATGTCATGCCAAGATTTTTTCGTAGGGGATCCATTGCGGGATAATGTGCAGACAGCATTCTACATGTACATTGTAGGGGCCATTTTTCCCTCCCCTAGGAAAGGTCCCCTGTACTGTTCTTTGGGAGTACCAACCTGACATCTGCAAAGACTACAAGGAGGCAGGCTACTGCGACTTTGAAGGTTGGTGTGTCTGGTGTGTGCTGGTGTGTTGTGTAGGTATGTGCTGGTGTTTGCATGATGTGTTTGCCCATACACCGGCCTATACACCATACACCAGCCTAGCTAGCCTGTACACCATACACCAGCCTGTACACCATACACCAGCCTGTACACCATACACCAGCCTAGACCCCATACACCAGCCTGTACACCATACACTAGCCAGTACACCATACACCTATACCTATATACACCATACATCAGCCTGTACACCAGCCTGTACACCATACACCAGCCTGTACACCATACACCAGCCTATACCCCATACACCAGCCTGTACACCATACACCAGCCTAGACCCCATACACCAGCCTAGAACCCATACACCAGCCTGTACACCATACACCAGCCTGTACACCATACACTAGCCTGTACACCATACACCAGCCTGTACACCATACACTAGCCTGTACACCATACACCAGCCTAGACCCCATACACCAGCCTGTACACCATACACCAGCCTGTACACCATACACTAGCCTGTACACCATACACCAGCCTGTACACCATACACTAGCCTGTACACCATACACCAGCCTAGACCCCATACACCAGCCTGTACACCATACACCAGCCTGTACACCATACACTAGCCTGTACACCATACACCATCCTATACACCATACACCATCCTATACACCATACCCCAGCCTGTACACCATACACCAGCCTATACACCTATACACCATACACCAGCCTGTACACCATACACCAGCCTATACACCATACACTAGCCTGTACACCATACACCAGCCTATACACCATACACCAGCCTAGACCCCATACACCAGCCTATACACCTATACACCATACACCAGCCTGTACACCATACACCAGCCTATACACCTATACACCATACACCAGCCTGTACACCATACACCAGCCTATACACCATACACCATCCTATACACCATACACCAGCCTATACACCATACACCGGCCTATACACCATACACCATCCTATACACCATACACCAGCCTGTACACCATACACCAGCCTGTACACCATACACTAGCCTGTACACCATACACCATCCTATACACCATACACCATCCTATACACCATACCCCAGCCTGTACACCATACACCAGCCTATACACCTATACACTATACACCAGCCTGTACACCATACACCAGCCTATACACCATACACTAGCCTGTACACCATACACCAGCCTATACACCATACACCAGCCTAGACCCCATACACCAGCCTATACACCTATACACCATACACCAGCCTGTACACCATACACCAGCCTATACACCTATACACCATACACCAGCCTGTACACCATACACCAGCCTATACACCATACACCATCCTATACACCATACCCCAGCCTGTACACCATACACTAGCCTATACACCATACACCAGCCTGTACACCATACCCCAGCCTGTACACCATACCCCAGCCTGTACACCATACCCCAGCCTGTACACCATACCCCAGCCTGTACACCATACCCCAGCCTGTACACCATACCCCAGCCTGTACACCATACCCCAGCCTGTACACCATACCCCAGCCTGTAAACCATACCCCAGCCTGTACACCATACACTAGCCTATACACCATACACCAGCCTGTACACCATACCCCAGCCTGTACGCCATACACTAGCCTATACACCATACACCAGCCTGTACACCATACCCCAGCCTGTACACCATACCCCAGCCTGTACACCATACCCCAGCCTGTACACCATACCCCAGCCTGTACACCATACCCCAGCCTGTACACCATACCCCAGCCTGTACACCATACCCCAGCCTGTACACCATACCCCAGCCTGTACACCATACCCCAGCCTGTACACCATACCCCAGCCTGTACACCATACCCCATACACTAGCTTATACACCATACACCATACATCAGCCTATACATCATACTTAAAAAAACCAGCCCATACACGCAGAATACTGAAGGTTTTGTCATACATGTACCTACTCTTAATCCTAAGATCTGCCCATGGTTTGTGCTGTGAATATAATAAACTTGAAAGGGGAACCCACAACCTTATCTGATTTTAGAGGCCCATGTAGTGCTGCTACCTTGCCTGCCCTGAAGCTACATGTAGACCTACCCTGCATGAACCCCTACATTGACCTACATAGGCCTACCCTGCATGAACCCTTACATGGACCTACATAGACCTACCCTGCATGAACCCTTACATTGACCTACATAGGCCTACCCTGCATGAACCCTTACATGGACCTACATAGACCTATACCCTGCATAAACCCTTACATGGACCTACATAGACCTGCATGTACCTACCTGAGTACTGAAAATTACTTGTGTCGTTTGTCTACATGTACATGTATTCCCTTCAAACTACATGTAACATCTACCCTTCTGTGCTGTGAATATAATTAAACTTGAAAGGAACCCACAACCTTATCTGATGTTAGACATACCCTGTACATGTACCTGGACTTATATGTCCCTACCTAAGACTACCATATCTACAAGACCTACATGTACATGTGTACATCTATCTAACTACTGGCATGTACTATGCATGTAGGACTACCGTGGACCTACATGAATTTGGTTTTACCAGAGGGCGCACGAAAACTGGGGGGGAGGAGGGGATGCAGTCGAAGGGGTACATTTGTACATGCCCTGTTGTGCTCCACCGCTTTGTTGACATTTGTCAGCAAGTATTCGGACTTTTTTTTACGTATGACACAACATGTAATCTACTCGCGGGTATATGTAATCATCAACGGAAGCGTGTGTGGCTGGGGGGGGGGGGGGGGGGGGGGGGGGGGCAATTGCTGCCAGAGGGGTGGCATTTCATATGCCATGGGGGAGGGGGGGGGAAGCTGGCCCCCCCACCCCCAAGGCTATGCTTGATCCAGGGCTGCATGGTATCTACTTAGACTTATCGTGAGTACTGAAGGTTAAGTGTTCATGTGTCTTTCCTCTTCACCTCCGTACCACCTACACTGTACTCCTTTCTAGTAGAAACCATACAGAGAAGTTACATGTATAAGTCATACAAACCACACACTGTGTGCAAAATGTGTGTGTGTGTGTGGGGGGGGGGGGGGTAATGAATGACAGGGGCCTGTTGGGCAAGCACTAGTCCTGATGCCTTGGTTGAGCTTTGCATTGGGAGGGGATGGAGTGTGCTTTGTGCATGATGCTGAGGGCTTTGGTTTTATGGTAGGGGCATTTGTTCTGATGCATAACCATCACTTGTTTCCTCTAGGTTTCAATATCAGGAGCTGCGAATTTGTTTAAATGTCTGTTTGCAACTGTTTCCAAGGAGATGTGCTACCATCAAGTATCTATATGATGCTACTTAGGCACTTATCTTTTTTTGTTTTGTTTGGTGCTCATCATATGACACTAGACTTGCTTGTAACTGTGATAGCCATCCGATGAGGAAGAAGAGCAGCAGGGTCTTTGTGGTTATTGTCAATTTGTAAACGTACTAGTAACTCAGTGATGGGGAAGGGCAGCATGACCCGTCGACCTGATCACTACGGTAAATGTATTAACCTATAAGAAGTTCGATATCTTGACATGAAATAAACGTGAAGTACGGGTTCTAGCTTGCCAATGTGTTCGGCTCTAGAGAAACGCCCACGCTGCCGGTCCGCCCATCGTTTACATCTCCCATATCACATTGAGTCGATGATTGACTACAGAAGGGGCTAAGAGAAACTATAAATGTAATAGCATATATCATAGGAAGTATCGCTTTATATTATCTCTGCTTTTACGATATGTTGCCCGCGCGATGATCGCTTCATGGCAATAATGAATTGCCGCATAGAAAGGTGGCATAAAAAGTGCTGGTGGCGTGACGTGCACAACGGACGCTGCACACGGCCAATATTGAAAGGATGGGTAAATATGCATGGCGGAGCATATATGATGACATGTTGGGAGTTGGGACTCGGTCTCCCGTCGTGAACTACTAGTAATTGTGGACCGGCCACTTTGGACGAAGCCAACATCATCCCTATGGCTTTCGGTCATCTGCGGTGCGTGTTCAATCTGTGTTTACGGGAGCTACAATTACTTAGTATTAGTAATACGTCATCGGCTTTGTATGCGTCTCGTGAGCTAGGCCATTAATTAAAAACATTATTGATAAATGACATAATTGTTAATAAATGTTACGTAACATGTCTACTTTACGAATAAATTAGTGCGGTAGAAATTAATTTTTTGTCTTGATTTTTGTACAAGAATGGCTAATGATATAAATCTATAAATTACAGATTCACAATCAGACCGATTTATCGTACTTAGTACATGTGTTTAAAAATCAATTTGAAAAAAAAGTGCTAAATGTCCGCCTATGTATGGGCTATTTCTCCATATGTAAAGGAAGAACCGTTCAATATACTTATCTATGCATGCCAGTCCTGCAGTTTTGCTATAAAGGTAAGATTTCAGGTAAGTGTTTCCTTTATGCAAAAATGCTTCATTGTAGGAGTGTACAAAGCAAGCTAAAGAAAGGCTGAAATATGAATTGAAACTGACAGCTATAACTGAAGTGGGATTTGATGCCAGTACACATGAATTTGAATTTAAACCAAATAGTGAACACATTTATCCAAAGAGAGATACTGTGGTATGTCAATCTGAAGTGAGTAGAATAAGGTATTGTATACGCGGGAAAAAAGAAATTGTTTTATTGCATGTTTTTGAAGCTTGGCCTGACTACTGCTCACTGTATTGTTTTTACGTTATTCGGTCCACGCGTTTCTGCTAAACTAAAGGACGTTTTTTTGCTATAATTGCATTCTTCCGGTTGCGGCGAAAAAAGGGCGTGGTTTCATCGTGACGTCAGAAAAGGAACGTCGTGTTTTATCGTGCATGGGAAAAGCTGTACAATGAGTGATAATAGCAGCGACTCGGGTGATCTAAGCCTATCCTGTTCGTTTTCTCCGGTGGAGAGTGATCAGTCAGACGTTTCTGAAGTTGAAGATGGTCTTCAAACGATCGAACCGTATCAGTTTGAACCAGTGGCTAGTGAGTCTGACAGCCATACCGAACCAGAGGCGGTCGTTGTTGATGATGGTGACCCTGGAGACGAAGAGAGGCTTCACAGTAGAAACTGGTGAGAACTAGAGTGTACGTATTAGCCTTGTAGACACCAATTTAACTGCTATATTCAACCACGTAGGTGTCAGTGCGGGCAATGTGTAATGTAATGTGTATGAATAATATATAAGATAAGAACGTGGCACCAGGGCGGTCGGATACGACGTTACAGTGGAAATCCCACCGAGATCCATTGGAATCCATCATAGTTTAGGGTATTTAGGCAGCCTAAGCTATTTGATACGTTTTTGTTGTCGCCATTTTCGGGATGGCAAGCGAAAGAGCCGACACTCAGGAGCCACGTGCTCGACAATCGACTTTCCCGTTGAACTCCAAGCGCCTCACAGTAGCATACCTTACGCAGTTAGCGGCGGCGTTGCAGCTACCGACGAAGGCGTCTGCCACTGACCTTCTTCAGATAATTGAAGGGAAACTTAGAGAAATGGAGCACGAACCGCAGAATGTTCAAGTTGTGGTCAAGGAAGCAGATGTGGGTGAATCCGCGCACCTTCAGTTGCAGGACGTCGAGGGTGTTTTCCTTGAAGCAGCACCAGTGCACCAGGAGGACGAAGAGGTAGCAGACAACACAGGTACGGAGGGCGCAGGGGACACGGAGGCTCAAAGGCAAGTCGATACTGCACAGGAAGAAGATGACAGCATTGAAGAGTTACGTGAAGTTCTTCTGGTGACGAGGAGAGAGAGAGACGAGCTGGATGCAGCACTTACAATCTGTAAGGAACGGTTGAGTGAAGTATGGAGTGCAAATTATGCTCAGCTCCGACAGTTTGATTCTTTGATGGGCAGTGCAGAAGAAGAGATCAAGTCTCTCAAGCGACAGCTAGCAGAAGCACAAAGGGCAGCAAACAATTGCTCACCTGCAAGTTCTGTCTCAACAGTGTCATCACATACCGTTTCACCTACCCCTGCAACTGGGTTGACTACTAAACGCAGTGGTAAAGCGCCTCCCATTGAGTGGTTTTCTGGTGACTCTTATGAAGTACTCTTCGATGACTGGTTACCTTCTCTTGAACGAACTGCTGAGTGGAATGGATGGTCTGAGTCAGATAAGCTACTTCAACTGGCAGGTCACCTCAAAGGGAAAGCGTTGCAGGAATGGATGTTAGTTGACCAGAAGGAGAAGAGTAGCTATGTTAGTGCCACTGCAGCACTCAGATCTCGCCTAGACACTGGAGGGAAAATCTTGGCAGCACAAGATTTCCGCCATCTCTCTCAAGGAGACAAAGAGACAGTTGCTGAGCTTGTACTACGTCTGGAGCGTACTTTTAGAATAGCCTATGGAAGGGACAACATGTCTAGTGAAACCAGGGACGCACTTCTTTACAGTCAGCTACAGGAAGGGCTCAAGCAGGAGATCATGAAGTCGCCGGCTGTGTCAGGGGCAGCCAACTACAAGGAGCTATGTATAGCGGCCAAGAATGAAGAACGAAGAATGGCAAGCTTGAAGAAGAGGGAGCAGTACCACAAACCAGGGAGCAATCCACGGTCTGATAGACAAGGGGGTGAACCTGGACAGGCTACTACACAGACGTCCAGTGGCTCTCAGCTGAAACAGTGCTTTAACTGCAAGAAGTTTGGTCATATTTTGACTGAGTGTAGAGCTAACAAGCAACACAACTCCAAGGCTAAGCAGGCATCAGGCTCACATGCTGGAGAATCTTCAGGAGTAAAGCAGGTGCAAGTATCTGATCACGGGAGCAAGTCTCACTGCGTGAAAGTGACCATTGGTGGTGTCCCCATGTATGGCATCATTGACAGTGGCGCAGACATCACTATCATGGGTGGAGGACTGTTCCAGAAGCTAGCTACACATACTCACGTCAGGAAGAAGGACTTCAAGAAGGTGGACAAAGTGCCTCGCACATATTGTCAGCAAACTTTTCACTTAGATGGACGATTAGACTTGGATTTGACATTCAATGACAAAACCATGACTACACCTGTATACATCAAGTTTGATGCTCACGACCAGCTGCTGCTCTCAGAAGGAGTCTGTAGGCAGTTGGGTATCATCACCTACCACCCTTCAGCCGAACCATGGCGAGGAGGGAGGAAGTCAGCAGAGCAACAACCGACAAAGCCGACCGAGGAAAAAGTCAATGTTCCCAGAATAACCGTCAGGTTAATCTCCTCACTACGTATACCGCCCCAAAAAGGCGTTGTTGTTCCTGTTCATGTGGATAAGGTGACAAGGGACTCCTCATCAGTACCTTTGGCCTTTGAAGCTGATCACACCTTGTATGACAGCAGTAAGATACATGTCCAAGACTCTATCATTTGCTCAGATGACGATGGGATTGCTTATCTCCTGGTAGAGAACACAGGTGGCTATACAGCAGTCCTGGATGAAGGTATTGGGATTGGAACGGTGTCACCCGCAGAACTATGTGAGGTGAAGAATGAGCGACAGAGAGAAAAGGCTTACGTGAACACTATATGGACCAGTGAAGAGAGAGAAGACAGGAAGAAGAAACTGATGGAATTGATCAAATTGGAGGCATCAGATGTCTGCGAGAACAAGGCAGAGTTGTTGAACACGATTTCCAGATACCATGAGGCTTTCAGCCTTACAGAAGATGAGAGAGGGGAAACTGATCTAGTGCAGTTGGAGATCAACACTGGGCAGGCTGAACCAAAGAGGACACCTCTGCGCAGAATGCCTTTTGCAGTTCGAGAGGAAGTTGCTCGTCAGGTCAAGAAGCTCCTGGACACAAGAGTCATCACTCCATCCGAGAGCCCATGGTCTAGTCCAGTGGTTTTGGTGAGGAAAAAGGACGGATCTCACCGCTTCTGTGTGGATTACAGAAACTTGAATGCAGTTACTAAGGCAGACACTTTCCCGCTCCCAAGAGTGGATGACTTACTTGATCAGCTCCATGACTGCAAGTACTTCTCAACATTAGACCTAGCCGCAGGGTTCTGGCAGATAAGGGTTCATCAGAAGTCTATGGAAAAGACTGCATTCGCAACTCCCCAAGGGTTGTTCGAATTCAGGGTCATGCCTTTTGGATTGACCAATGCTCCTTCAGTTTTCCAGAGGTTGATGCAAAAAGTCTTGACGGGTCTGAACCCAGAAAATGGACCTGACTTTGTGTCTGTTTACATTGATGACATCTTGGTTTTCTCATCAAGCTTGGAAGAACACATACACCACCTCCAGCTTGTACTGGAACGAATCATCACTGCTAACCTCAAGCTTAAGCCCTCAAAGTGTCGCTTTGTCAGGGAAGAAGTTGAATATTTGGGCCATGTTATCACACGCTCGGGCCTCAAGACTCAAGCCAAGCATGTGGAAGCAGTACAGCACTTTGCCAGACCAAACAGCCTCAAGGGTGTTCGTCAGTACCTGGGCATGTGTGCTTACTACAGGAGATTCATTCCCTGCTTCTCAGGTATAGCCAGGCCACTTCATAACCTGACACGGAAGGGAGCTGACTTTGTCTGGACCGAGGAGTGTGAAACTGCCTTTCGGGAACTTAAGGAAAGACTTACCGCAGCCCCTGTTCTGGCCTACCCGTGCTTCCAGAAACCTTTCATCTTGGAGACAGACGCCAGTGGATGTGGTCTAGGAGCAGTACTCTCCCAGTGCCAGGATGATGGTTTGGTCCATCCGATTGCATATGCAAGCAGGAGCCTATGCAAGGCTGAGAGCAACTATGGCATCACAGAGTTGGAGACATTGGCTGTTGTCTGGGCACTGACACATTTCCGAACTTACATATATGGGAATGAAGTCACGGTCTACACTGACCACTCAGCTGTCAAGGCAGTTTTGGAAACACCCAACCCATCAGGAAAACACGCACGTTGGTGGAGCAAAGTGTATGAGAGTGGTGCGAAACATGTTCACATCATCTACAAGTCAGGTAAAAGCAACTCCAACGCCGATGCGCTTTCACGCAGTCCAGTGGGAACACCTGGTGGTGAGGCTGACAAAGAGGTCCAAGTTACTGTGGTTCAAGGTACGAGCATCTCCCATCTACTGGAGTCAAGCCCCACTGTTGGTGAGCTGAGTGACCTCAAGGAAGAGCAGCGGAAGGACCCAAGCATTCAGGAAATCATTGCATTCTTGCAGCAGAATGTGCTTCCAGCCGATGAGAAGAAGGCTCGCAAGATGGCATTGCAAGGCCCATTGTTCTGCATAGTGGATGACATTCTGTACTTCGTGGATCAGAAGAAGGATGGAGGACGAAGAGTAGTACTCCCAAAGCAGTTGCAGAGGAAGGTGATGGAGGAATGCCATGGAGGTAAATTTGGTGGTCACTTCAGTGGTGCCAGGCTGTAAAACCAACTCTCCAGGCATTGGTGGTGGGAGAACATGCATGCAGACATTGTCACATTTTGCAAGTCCTGTCCGGAATGTGCTACTGCCACTGGTGGTTGTCGACCTAGCAAGCCCCATTTGTCACCAATCCCAGTACAAAGACCATTTCAGATCATTGGGTTAGACCTAATGGAACTTCCAGTAACCAGTCAAGGGAATAGATATGTGGTCGTCTTCCAAGACTTCCTAACTAAATGGCCCATGGTATATCCTGTTCCCGACCAGAAGACCGAGAGGATAGTGAAGCTGCTGACTGAAGAGATAGTGCCATTCTTTGGAGTTCCTGAAGCATTGCTGACAGATCGTGGTACTAATTTGCTGTCACACTTGATGCTAGATGTCTGCAAACTACTAGGCATCAAGAAACTTAACACCACTGCTTACCATCCTCAATGCGATGGTATGGTTGAAAGGTTCAACCGGACACTAAAGACCATGCTGAGGAAGCAGGCTGCGGTGTTTGGCAACCAGTGGGACAGGTATCTATCTGGCGTGCTATGGGCATACCGTAACACAGCACATGACTCCACCCAGGAAAAACCTTCCTTCTTGTTATTTGGAGTGGATTGCAGAACTCCTACTGAGGCAGCAATACTTCCCCCTAGAGAGGTGCAAACCACGAATGTGGAAGATTATCGGGAGGAACTGGTCTTGTGTCTCTCAACTGCACGGAAACACGCTTGTGATGCATTGAAGAAAGCTCAGCAGAGGTACAAGCAGCAGTATGACAAGCACTGTCACCCTGTCCAGTACAAGGTTGGAGACTGGATAATGGTCAGGTTTCCACAGGATGAAAGTGGGAAGAGTCGCAAGTTGTCACGACCATGGCATGGACCATACAGGGTTCAGAGTTGTGATAGCCCAGATGTAGTCGCTTCCAAAGTGTACTTTCCGGAGGAGGGAACTATCCAGGTCCACCAGACAAGGACCACTCCTTGTTATCCAGGTTTCCCCAATGGGTTCTACTGGTATGGCAAGAAACAGACCAGCCAAGGGCACTACCCTCAGTGGATTGACAGCATCGTGCCTGCCAAACATGCATCCTCTGGAGCAGCAGATGGAGAGGACACATCGGAACCCACCACAGTGGATGATGACGCAGCTGACCAAGAACCGGACGACACAGCAGACCAGGAACTGACTAGGGATCAGCATACCCTACCCCCAGTCCGCGACAGGCAGACTGACTCTACCCGGTACTCATTGCGCAAACAAATTCGGACACCCAAGCGCTACCTCTAGGAAGATCAAGTTCGGGGTCGAACTTTATCCAGGGAGGGGCCAGATGTAACATTGCTAGTAGTTAGTTATTGGGGAGTGATGTAATGTGTATGAATAATATATAAGATAAGAACGTGGCACCAGGGCGGTCGGATACGACGCTACAGTAATTATGCCCACAGCTCGAGAATGCGTGTGCTGCTGTGAAATTGAACAAGTGATGTCAAAGAAGGAAGAGAGTGCTAGGAGGATTACATGCATCACCGAACATGAAGGATTTGACTCTGTGTGTCTGAATGTATGGGTACTACAAGCAGCCTACTTCAGCTATCGATACCATTATGGCAATACCGAAGAAAGAGAAATACACGAGTACGGAAGAATTATGTTACATAATTCTGACACGTACATGTTCTTTCTTTCTATATAGGCAATATCGATTTATTGCGTACAGACAGCTGGTTGGTTGGTGTTGGGGATGGCTTGGTCGACACGTTCGAGTAGTACTTCCAAGCTGTGTTGTAAATAAAATTAGGACTACATTTCCCTCTATTACCTATGCTGGATTTAAATATCCTGAGATATGATATATATCTAAAGCATACTGAGTACACATTGTTCATGGGTGTCAGCCTCACTGAGTGCTAAATCTAGTTCTGTGTCTTTCTATTGCAGAGATTTTGTCGGGCTTGTCGTAACAACTGCTAAGGCTATGAGGTTGTGGTAACTGTTCGAGGGGTAGGACATTTCCATGTTCGCATACTCGCACAGTTTCATTCATGAGTTCATTGATGTAGCCTATAGAATAAGGAATATAGCAAATGGTTTGTGTGCTGTTCAGTGCATAAATTACCATATGTTGGATCCTTCAAAACTTTTCGAACAACGTAACCACCCCGCTTATACTTTGGGAACACAATATCATATCTTTCTTCACCCTTTGTGGTGACTGCCTGCTCTCGATTTGAATTTTCATTGAAATGGAGTGCAGCCAGCTTTAACCTGTGTAAATTATGTTTTACATACACATGATTATGAGTGAAAAAAGTAAAAGGGAAGGTGTTAGTATATATATGTACAAGTGTGGAAATGTGTGTGTGTGTGTGTGTGTGTGTGTGTGTGTGTGTGTGTGTGTGTGTGTGCATGTCTTTGATAGTGTTTTTGATTACCTGCACTGCATTCCCTGGTATGAAAATGCAGTAGATTTGGGTGCAAAATGAATGATGACACTGTGAAATGCTTCCAGTGATGATGTTTGGTATATGGGAGACAATTTTGCTATGTCTTTCTTCAATTTGGTGTTCAATATTAGTACTGAAACTTTCTCGCTGGCCTTTGAATCTATAACAACATAAAATGAAATTCTGTGGTGCATAAATCTATTTCACTTACGCCTCTTGAACCATTTCTTTGTTCTGTCTTGCCCAACTAGCCTTTCATGTGTACAATTTGCATGCAGTTCGTTGTGTCCTCTGTGCTTATTGTGAATGTGGTTTTCAAGTGACAACCACTTTGCCACAACTGTATCGCCATCACCACATGGAGTGGACAACACACACCAGTACAGTACCGCTCACGAGAAAGGTAACAAAACTCGCGAGACGCTCGCGCGACACACGCGAGCGTCTCGCGAGGGATTGCCTTAATGTGATCGCTCGAGAGGGCTCTCGAGCACTCGAGAGTCTAATATCGGTACGCGCGAGACAATACAACTCGAGAGTTGTGCCTCGCGAGCTAAGCAGCTTTGCTCGCGAGGGAGCAATCTCGATATGCATGCCAGTCTCATATTACCCGGCCTGTGGCTATCCACGCTGTAAGTTTGCATATGTATATAGGAAAGACCCAGGCTGCAAGCTGAAAACTAGGCTGTTTATGAGTTCAAGACTGCCACAACATGCACAGGATCCGAAGCAAGTTAACGGCAAAACGGCCATTCAAGTCGTTTGTCCAATGAATAATACATGTAAGCTTATATTGACAAGGCGATGACATGCAACGATAACTTCTAAAATGTTCAAAAAGATGCTGGTCAGTTAAAAGAGTGGCCCAACCGTTTGCGTATTTCGCTTTTAATGGTGAAGCCAGCAAGAAAGCATCTTTGTTGGGCGCTATCTAAACCCATGCATGTACTGCCAAATAATAAATTGGACAACAATGAACGGTTGAGGACGCGCAGAGATCGATTACCACAGTAGGCTGCAGTGCTTTTGTGAAGATTGGTCAGCTTAGAAAACTGAAACCACGACCTCAACATCCTCATAGTCGGTATTTTAAAACGTTAGAAATACATGCATGAAATAACACTTTATTACCGTATACGTGTACTTAATAAACATTATTTGCAACAAGACGTTATTTTTACGAACCCCTCATAGTAAGTAGCTAATAAAAAGTCCTGTACTTTGTTTGCTAAAGGATCTCAGTTGTAGCTCTCAAACCTAAATCCAACATACGCATTGTCACGCGACGCAATACGTTATTAATTAATTGTCCGTTCGACGTTCAAATTTATGATACTCGGCTTCGAGCTAGAACATCAATTGAAACCTCCCGCTCCGTATTGCGTAAGTTGTCAAGTGAATGCGTATGCGTTGTTTGGTTTGCTAGGGTGCACTGGTTGTGAAACAAAAGGCAATTTGTCGTGTTGGTGTGGCCTACATTGCGCAAGTGTGGAGGGTGTTCTAGTTAGGCATCTTCGCGTTTTGGCGAAAACGTTCCAGGTACCACGTTGCCGCCAAAACGCGAAGGTCGGGCTACGCCCAACCAGCTTTTGCAAGAGAGTGTGAGGGTTTTTAGCAACTTAACCATCAAAAGAGCCCAGCAGGTGGGTTTTTTTTTTTAAAAGAGCTTGATGGGTTAATCAACATAGCTGCAAAAGGGAGCCCTGTGGGTCTGGTCTTTGTAAAAGCGTGAAGGGTTAATTGGCAAAGTGCCCTGTGGGTGTGGTCTTTGTAAGAGTGTGAAGGGTTAATCAACTTAACCGCAAAAAGTGTCCTGTGGGTGTGGCTTTGTAGAGTGTGAAGGGTTAAATAATTAGCCGCAAAAGTGTCCTGTAGGTGTGAAGGGTTAATCGGCTTAGCAGCAAATACTGCCCTCTTTGAAGGGTTAAACATTAGCCGCAAAAATTGTCCTGTGGGTGTGGTCTATGTAAGAGTTTAAAGGGTTAATGAACTTTTCTGCAAAAAGTGCCCACTTTGAAGGGTTAATCAACTTTGCCGCAAAAAGTGAGTGATCTTTGTAAGAGTGTGAAGGGTTAATCAACTTAGCAGCAAATAGTGCCCTCTTTGAAGGGTTAAACAATTAGCTGCAAAAATTGTCCTGTGGGTGTGGTCATTGTAAGAGTGTGAAGAGTTTATCGGCTTAGCCGCAAAAAGTGCCCTGTGGGTGTGGTCTTGGTAAGAGTGTGAAGGGTTAATCGGCTTAGCAGCAAATAGTGCCCTCTTTGAAGGGTTAAACAATTGGCCGCAAAAATTGTCCTGTGGGTGTGGTCATTGTAAGAGTGTGAAGAGTTTATCGGCTTAGCCGCAAAAAGTGCCCTGTGGGTGTGGTCTTGGTAAGAGTGTGAAGGGTTAATCGGCTTAGCAGCAAATAGTGCCCTCTTTGAAGGGTTAAACAATTGGCCGCAAAAATTGTCCTGTGGGTGGGGTCTATGTAAGAATGTGAAGGGTTAATGAACTTTTCTGCCCTCTGCGCTGCAAAAAGTGCCCTGTGGGTGTGGTCATTGTATGAGTGTGAAGGGTTAATCAGCTTAGCCGCAAAGTGCCCTGTGGGTGTGGTCTTTGTAAGAGTGTGAAGGGTTAAGGAACTTAGCTGAGAAAAAGAGCTGTGTGGGTGTGGCGTACTGTCAGGGGTTAATGAACATAGCTGAGACCTGTAGCAACTTAGGTCATGTAAAGGAAACCATATATGGCAATGACATGTCAGGTCAACATGTTCAGAAGCCTTATGAAATATCTCCACACGTATTTGCAGGTTTGCAAATGACTTGGTCATGTCTATTGTTTCAGTTTGAACTCACTCTGCGAGTGTGGTCGTAGGTTGAAAGTGTACTGGGTTATTGGAAATATGTTCTAAGATACATGTATTGTACAAGGAGATCTTCCACTGAGAGGTTTATTAACTTCACAGGTGGTCATTTTGTACTTATTTATTCATCAGTCCACACACACTTATGCACACACACATGCACACACACATGCACACACACACTTTGAGCTGGTATCTTAACACTTGGCACACAATGTATTATTTCCCACAGTGTTAACTTTACAGTTTACAGCTATAATCCTGGGGTTGTGGCCAATGACTTAGAGAGATGAGATCCAGAATAAAATTTTGTTAATGGACATTGTGTTAATACCATATTCATATGTGCAGCTATGTACATATGTGGTTGTGTATTAGTTTTGCAGCTGCCCTTGTACATCTTTTATCTGATTCAAAATATGGTACAGTCTCAACTGGGAGGTATAAATGGTGTATCTGCTTTGCTAGAAGATGTAAAAGCTTACAGTAAGCTAATGTACTGACTGGCCCACTACCCTGTGTGATGATACAATGATGTGGCATACTTATTATGATGTGTTGACACCCATGCCACTTTTCTCCATACCACCCTTCATACCACACACACATGCACACACACCCCTTGGCACACAAAGTATTATTTCCCAGAGACTGTACAGTTTACAGCTATAATGTAGCCTGGGGTTTTGGCCAATGACTTAGAGAGATGAACTGTGTAAGTAGGCTTGCCAGAATAAAATTGTGTTACCAGGATGTTGCCATATTCATATGTGTGCCTATGTACACATATGTGGGGTTTTATGCAGCTGCACATGTACATTGACTTTTATCTGATTCAAAAATATGGTACAGTCTCAACTGGGAGGTATAAATGGTGTATCATCTGCTTTGCTAGGGGATGTAAAAGCTTACAGTGTACTGACTGGCCCACTGCCCAGTGGTCCAAAATTGTATTGTATTATGGCTAGACAGTGGTATGCAGTTTAAACGTACACTAAAAACTCCCAATCTCAAGGAGGGGGGGGGGGCAACGATGTTACCCCAGGACTCTCACTGGCCCTGTACATGTAGGTGGGGGTGATGATTGATAATACAATGATGTGGCATACTTATTATGATGTGTTGACACCCATGCCACTTTTATCCCTACCACCCCTTTCTGCACCATAGTGGACCATACACACCACCCTTTCTTGCCTTCACACACCACACACACACACACACACACACACACACACACACACACAAGGGAATGGTTTCCTATTGTACCTGTGTGTTTTAGCTGCACCTTTATCAGATGTAAGATGCAGAGTTCTACACACATGTATAGGTTAAATAAATAATAAATAGGCCTGCTGGCACATTAGGTGTGCTAAACATGTCAGCAGATAGAGTACCATGCCAACAACTGGATACGTGTGTGTCCTCCATAATTACATCTCTTCTTCCATCTAATGTGGTCATGCAGAACCTTGACTATTATGATATGCCTGCAGAGTGTGGTGGAAGCTGGGATAATGGAGTGGCACTTATGCCACTGAAAACCTGTCCATTATTGAGAATGTACATGTTGTATTATCCTCTCTCTCCTCCCCTCCCATTCAACAGATTACAACATTTGAGAGATCCTATGCAGCTGTCATTAGAAGCAATATTCATGAGTGTTTGCATTGTGAAGCTATCCTGATAATAGTAGTTGGATTCTTATGCCTTCCTGTGATGTACTTGTACTGAATCACTCTTATTTATACAGTCAGTACGTTGTAGTTGTATATATTAAAATCATGAAGCACACTAAGATGTTATATGCACATCATTAGCTACAACAACTTTATGGGGAGGGGCATATGCCAACTTTTGATAAAAACCACATCACTTTTATTTAAAAAAAATTCTTATGGAGGTAAATGGTAACTTTAAGGGGCCCGGGAGAGGCATATCCTGTACCACTTTAAAATGTAAACCATGCATGGACAGTGAATGTCTCAATCTGGGACACAGGTTGAACAGTATCTGTCGTTTGAGCACAATGGCAATGTAGCTATGCAGCATCTCTCCCTACCACTCTACTTACTCCATACCATCACACCTCATCGTAGGTGAGGGGGTGGGTAGCTAGGGAGTGGTGTGATGGTAGGTATGATGTGAGGTGGAGAGGGTGAAAATGGAACGTAGGTGTGGTAATGATGGTATTGATGTAAGGGAAAGATGACATCCTAGTAGGGGTGTGATAATAAGGAGGGTTAAGTTGTGTGAAAGGATGATGTGGAGGTGTGATGGTAGGTTATGATGGTAGGTTATGATGTGGTGGAGGAGTAAATGCCAAATGACTTTTACTATTATCTGACTCCAGTGAAGTGCTTCCCCTACTCGGGGACATGGCTACAACAGTGCCTATATGTATGGGTCATGGGTGGGGGGGGGGGGGGGGGGGCAATTCTTATTAAGCAGGTATCCTATGCATGCATGGATGTCTTTGTGCAACATGCGGAGTTGTTTGATGCACCTGCATGACAATCAGTTACTGCAGCATGTATTGCATGATATCTGTACAGGCCAAGGGTGGCCCCAAGGCACAGAAATGCGGTTTATTGGTCTATATACATATAAATATAGTACTGATATGGCACCATCAAATTAAAAGGTATGAACCTAACCTTTTAAAAAAATCTACTTACGTTTCTTTTGAATTAATATGCAATTGTTATATTATATTATATTATATTATATACTGTTTCTCTTGTCATCTATTCCGGATCCGTATATGTGGCACTTGGGGAAGGGAATTCGAAGCTTTTAATAGTTGGCATGGCCTCCCTACTCACCCCGACGTACCATTGCCTCCTCACTTAAGCTTCATTCTGAAGACACTCACTAGTACTCAATTACGGTAAGAGTATTAATACAATGAATCAGTTACAAGCATATTTACCTAGTACCTGTAGTCCATCGATGGATAATACACATTGTCCATATGTTAAATGCAACAATATAATTACTCAATCGTAGTTTCCATGCATGCATGTAGTCTACATGTAATGGCAAATGTTATAATTACGCTCCATAGTACTTTGAGCTTTGGGTATATGCCCGCTCATCGGCATCGGTATCGGTGTTATGATGCCCCGCCTCCTTAACAAGTAAAATCACAACACCGTACCAAGGCATGCATGCAGGACAAACCAAATACTGCTCAGCTGTGCAAGCATGTGTATTCTGTGCAATCTCGTTTCAATTGTCGTGTGCGGATTTTACTTTAGTACATACATTATGGTACCCTCAGTAGCGGATGGGATCAGGATTACATCAGGGGGCCGGGTCGCTCCACGGACTAAAAGAATCTCTAGATCTGGTAGACCTGGTATACCGTGGTGATATTGCTGTACGCGTCTGCCTTATCGTAGAAAACAAATTAAAACGCCGACTACATGTAGTAATGAGCCTGTCATTGTAACATGGGTACTCCCTTCCTCCCACGCATTGGGGCCAATGTCGGCATTTGACACTGCAAATTGGATTGTGGTTCTTTCGTTCGTCTAGAGGCGGATCGGAGATCGCCGGGGGAATTTGTCTGGTTATTAATCCCAACACTGGCCCTATAAATTCTTATTGTGGACAGTAGGCCTCCCACCTCCGTAATGATATCGTAATGCCTTAGCAACGAGCCTTGACAACCACTGCTGTGAAGCGTAAGGACCTGACAAGTTCAGTCGCCATTTTACAAGCCATGCAAAGTACTATTGTTCTATTTATAGCCCAAATCGCATGGCAGTGGCGGATCCAGGAATTGGGAGGGGGGGGGGCACCGGCGAGGGTGTGGCAAGGGGTGGGGCGAAGTAGTAGGCGGGGCCGCCCCGGGGAGGGTGCGGGAGGGGGGCACCCCTCCCGCCCAGCTAGGGGGTGTGGGGGAGCGCTGTAAGCTCCCCCACCGGGGTCTGGGGCGGAGCCCCAGAAGCCAACGCTTTTTGCGTAGAAAACCCCCCAAAAAGTACGTAAAAACTGCACTAAAAATGTAATTACTGATCGAGGCTGGGGAGCGACAGATCAAGAGCTCAGCCGCTATATGTTCAATGCGCCGATGCATCGCCGTTGGTAGTACATGTCCTGAAGTTGAACTCACCGTTTATTCGTTTAGAAAAGATCGAAATGCTACCTTTTTCATATGGTCACATGACGCGTGGGCGTTAATTGCTTTGTTTGCCTCCACGGAAATATATGGGCTAATTTTGGGGTTATGCTCGTTTTTTTGGTACTTTTCGATATGCTCTCTAGAGGGAAAATTGAATAACATACGCTAAACGGTCGGCTAATGATCTCTGCCTGTACTTCTCAGTAGCGGATCCAGCATGGACGGTTGGGGGGGGGCTGAAAAGGGGAGGGGCTGACTGTAGGCGGAGCCGTCCCGGGGAGGGTGCGGGAGGGGGGCACCCCTCCCGCCCAGCTAGGGGGTATGGGGGAGTGCTGTGTTATTTCTACACTGAATTACTAGTATTATCGCCTAAAACACCCATGCAAGTATGCTATGAATTTTTAATTTGGGGGGGGGGGGGGGGGCTATAGCCCCCCCTAGCCCCCCCCTGGATCCGCTACTGCTTCTATTGTAGAGCCACTTCACGCGATAAAAGCAATCATATTCATACTTGGCCCTGACCCATGTATCATTATGTACGTAGGCGTACGTAGGCGTACGTATAGGCCAGTTCTGCCGTAGCTATATCTCTGCGCTGCGTTTGCATACGTTCGCGTACACATAGTCGTACATGTACGTGTATACGAAGGGGCGGGACCCTCGGGGGGGGGGGGGGGGGGGGGGGGGGGGCACGGGCCCGTTGTGCCCCCCCCCTGGATCCGCTACTGCATGGCATAAGGTTGTGTCTCCGTTGTGAACTCTAGGGTCGAAAGCGGCTACTAGTACCTTGGAAAGGACCGTTTAACTTCATAAGACGAGACAATTTTTGTCAGCAAACTGAAAGCAGGAAACTAACGAAGACAGAAGGTACTTACATACTAGTACTGTCGAGTAAATGTTTTGCCGTATATCATGGGCAGTATGCTAGACGCGCTAGAAGTGGTGTGCGAAAGTATTGTATTAAATCGTAGTGGTACAATTACTAGGCCTAGTACATTTTTTGTTCGCTTGGCTGGGGGAGGAATAGATACATTCTGTGGTGCTGAAAGTCACTGAGGTATGGTTATGGGGTGGAGAGAAAAGGCCAAAGGGCTGGGTTATAGGGTATAGAGATTGTATTACATTTGTCAGGACTGGTGTCAGCCAACCTACTCAGAACAAGCCTCTCACCCTTTGTTGGTGAAGTACTGCACTCTGCATGTGTGTGGTAAGCTTTTACATCCTGTTTGCAGGCTATACAGTGGACCATAACATCCTTCAGCAGTCAGCTGAGGTGCTGGCTTAAGCTCTGCTGGCTTCAACTGTGTGCAGCAGCATGAACACTTCACCTCTGCACATGTGGACACTTCACCTCTACAGATGTGGACACACTTCACCTCTACACACGTGGACACTTCCCCTCTACACACATGGACACACTTCCCTTCTACACACGTGGACACACTTCACCTCTACACACGTGGACACACTTCCCTTCTACACACATGGACACACTTCACCTCTACACATGTGGACACACCCCTTCTACACATGTGGACACACTTCACCTCTACACACGTGGACACACTTCACCTCTACACACGTGGACACACTTCACTTCTACACACGTGGACACACTTCACCTCTACACACGTGGACACACTTCGCTTCTACACACGTGGACACACTTCACTTCTACACACGTGGACACACTTCACCTCTACACACGTCCACGTTAACTCCGTAAACCATTACACTGTGCAAGTGGTTCATAGAGGTGCCCTGCATGGGAGCTCTAGAGGAGATTGGGCAATGCAGCTGGTCCAAGTTATCAATTGGAATATTAGCTGTTGTGTACCTGTTGTGATAAAAGATCAGAAGTACGATAAACGTCACAGTCTGGAGTAAAAACCACAGCAGTTGCCTAGAGACATCTTGTCATGTTCGTGAACCTTTGCGTAATAAAATGGCAACGCTCGGAGTCATTCCTTCCCGCTCGGACAGTGATCCTTTGGCCAATCCAGTTCCTGAATAAACTATGCTGCCAACAGTAGGTTTGACCGAGTCTGACATACCCGGAGCCTTTTTAAAGCCATCCATTTAAAAAGGCTCTGGGTATGTCAGACTCTGTTGAGCTTACTGTTGGCAGCATAGTTTGACCCTGAACTGGATCGGCCGAAGGATCACTGTCCGAGCGGGAAGGAATGACTCCGAGTGTTGCCATTTTATTACGCAAAGGTCCGCGAATGTGTAACAATGTTTCTAGGCAACCACTGTGGTTTTACTCCAGACGTGACGTTTATCGTACTTCCGATCTTTCATGCAAAGGGTCATTCTTTTTAATCAGGTGATAATTGTACATGTAGCATTACAGCTACATGTGAGCAATTGTACATCTGGAGCCGCCTCTTGAATGTGGATCTGATTTTTAATTTCCTTTCCTCTTTAGAAGGCAGATCTATAGGTATGCATGCATGTACATTTCTACAATACCTTGCATCTCTCTTCTGCATGTGCTGTCCACTGAAAGATAATGGTGGGCCTCTTGTATACAAGGTGATCTTGAGTTTGTTTGATGAAGGGTGGTACATTATTACGTATGTACGTGTAGTACTGAATACAGAAAAGAGCTGTGCAAATTCAGAGCATGGGTGAAATACCCTTTTCATTTACCCTGTTTGGCTTTTATGAATACGTACGTATAGGCCTCTTCTTTGTGGTGATGCATACTGACCTTAATATAGAAAACGTAATAAACCGATTGCGTATGTGGACTGTTAGTAACTACATGCATAGGGTTAGCGAGAAAAGTATTTTCTCGTATGTTGGACTTAAAAAAGGGGAGGGATCGGAGGGGTGTATCGCACCCAGACCCAAACTCGCATCTGCGCAGCTGCGGTGTGGGTCTGGGTATGTAGCCACACCCTCGCGTAAGGATTGGAATTAAAAAATATGTAGATCCATAAACGATACGCGAGTATGTACTCGCGAGGCAACTATAACTTCCTGCGAGTAGTAAATGCTCGCGAGTGTGCGAGTGCGAGTGACCCATTTACTGTTGCGAGTACTTTCGAGGGCACGCGAGTGTTCTCTCGCGAGGAGTGCATTTTGGCATGCGAGCGTCTCGCGTGTGTCGCGCGAGCGTCTCGCGAGGTTTGTTACCTTTCTCGTGAGCGGTACTGTACATATGGTTTACCATGCTCCGTTCCCACTCTCCAACAAGTTCACAATCCTTTTGCTTTGCTACTGCCTTCACTTTCTTGCGGAAACCTTATGAAGAGAAGAAATAGATTTGGAAAAATATATTGGGTTCATTGGAACACTGATATGTGATAGTGCAACATACCTTTAGCTACATGCCAAACATCATAATAGTGTGTAATATTGGGATGTTGCTCCCTTATATACTTAGTGATCTGCTGGTGCCTATCTGTAACTAACACCCCCACTTGAAGTTCCATCTCATCCAAAAATGTCAATACTCGCTGAAGACCTTCTTTCTCCATATGATTACTACAGCCAACCTCATTACTCTGCAATAAATTCAGTTTTGAAAATTATATTGAAGACAATTACACTAACCTGAACCAGTTTAAAGTCAATGATCTTGTTGCAAGTTAATTCTAGCACAGAATATGAACCATACTTTGCACTGTGACCAGGACTATCTGACCTTCCATCACCAGCTAGTAACAGAGGACTCCCTTTATCTTTCAGTGATTTCAATAGCAGCTCCTGACTACGCTTCCAAACAATATCAACTGATGGTTGAAGATACTGAGTCTGATGGCGAAAATATGTTCTTTGACTGATCATTGCAACATTGAGGATATTAAACATCTTCAGAGCAGTGGATGGAAGAGCACCAGAATACAGAATTGCAGCAGAGGTTAGGATGTTGCCAGCTGGGATATTTCCAATGTATGGTTGGCTCTCCCAAGTCTGGTATTTGTCACAGTTGGTACACGTCTGAGTTATGCGCAACAATGAACCATTCACTACCTTTGTAACTTTTGTTGGATGGGAACAATGCATGCATGAGGAAAATAATGAAAGGAGAGCTGTCTCAAACACCATATAGATCATCTGTCTGTTACGTGTGCTGTTTGATGCTGGTAATTCCTGGGATCTGGAAACAAATATGCATCATTATTTTACCTATCAAAACATATGCTGCCTTTTATGTCAATGTGCAGCATGCATAGTATGTGTGTAACCAAACGTTACCACTCTTATACAAGCATTGTGAAAGTACTAATTCAAACTATGCGTACATCAAACTACTCTGGCTTTCTTGTGAAAGGTGATATGTTTCTGATGATGAACATTTGCCAGTTTCATGATGAGCAACTGATAATTCAGAGTCAGACATTGGATTATAATCTCTCAATGGAGTTGACATGAACAATGGTGTTCCCATGTCATGTTGTACAGATGCATCCACCATTAATGAGGAATTTGAACTCTGAAAATCACACTGTACTCCAATATCCATAACAATTGGTTTAGTGTCCATCTGCACTGCTAATTACGAATTGAAAGGGTTATGTGCATTATCTACAAATAGCACTGCATGATGCTTACCTTTACAACATGATTTTGGAACTACTTGAGCCTTAGCATTCCTTTTCAACGTAGGAGTATTTGTGCATGTTTGAACAGAAACACTTTTGGTTAGGCACTGAGGCTCTATTGGAGAGTCTTCTGGAACCTCAGCAGGGGGACATGAGGCCGACGTTTCAGCATCAAGTACAGCTGGTACTGCAAGCAGTTCCGTGACAATCTGCACACAATAAAAATCAAAGATTCTATTCAACTGGGCTGATCCCTATCTGACCTCCTGCCTCTCTCTCTTCTCAGCAGCTTCTCTTTTTCGTTTGCATATTGCATCCACAGCCTGTGGACTGGAACCTGCTGTCCTTTTACGCAACGTCGACGGTTGATCCTCACTGTGCTCCGTCGATGGCCTATGAAATACGGTGGGAACAACTCCAGGCTTCAATCTCCTCCTTTTCTTCATTCCGAACTGTAAAGCAAGTGCTGAATCGACTTCAAAACAGTCCTCGTTAAAATGATCACTGCAGAGATACGAGTGATCGGTTGCCTTCCATTGAGCTCGGGTTCGCTGAACCTGCTTTTCCCACTTCCGTCTTAGAGTGGCATCGTTTGGAAACTTAAATAGGCTTACAAGATCGCTGGGAGTATTAGAACAACCAGCAGCCACACACCTATTCACCATTTGAGCGTTCCTTTTCTGACGTCACGTTAAAACCACACCCTCCTTTCGCCGCAACCGGGAACGGAAGCAATTAAAGCAATTAAAGCTCAAAAAGATCCTTTATTTTCACAGAAACGGGTTGGCCGGAAACTGTAAAAACAATACAGTGAGCAGTATTCAAGCCAAGCTTTAATAAAAAGCACTAAAATGTGCATGTTTTTTCCCGTGGCAGCCTCCCTTTAACTGTATTTATATCAAAAATTGCATGAATTGAAGAATACTTTACCTGGACTATATGTATCCAGATGGGCAACATATTTACCACCCCTCCTTTTACAAAGCTAGATAATTGAATACATATTCACAAAACAATTAATCTTAAATAAAATGCACTGAATAGCTAGCAATGGACCCCCCCCCCCCCCCCCCGATCAATAAAAACCCAGAAGGCTAGGTCACAATACCTTGGTAGTAAGGACACAATGAGATACTGTAAACATCAATACTAAATGGTGTGCTATTGCAGACTGAGCAAAGAAATAAATCATGTAGAATGTAGCAAATACTACTACATGTACTTAGAGACATAATGTTCTACTTGTATCTGCAGTGCAGTATGAATTTAATACCCACACGAGTTATGATGATGGCCATCCTTAAATAAGGATTGCGGGAGATTAAACATTAAGATCCCCACCCGTTACCCCTAAATGTATGGTAGATGTTATTTCAATTATATGTGCATACTTTTTTAGTTCCTCTCAGATATCTAAATTAACATGGCAACGTTTTAGCATGGGAAAACCTACATGTATGTAGCTCTGCATAGACCAAGTGCATTTATTAAAGCATGCATGTCTTGTAGATGTGATACTGCATTAATTTTAGTATTAATGTTCAATATACTGTTATCTTTACTAAGATAAAAGAGCAAGATATCCAGATTCATTGGAAACCAGTAGAATTGGAAGGTTTTATAATAGCGGATGTAAAAGGACTTTCAGAACAGTTTTGCTACCCACCATCCATTGAGTTCTATGTGTCAAATCAAGCCCCTGAAATTGTCCAAATAGGTGTTCATGGATCGAATAGAGAAAAATGCTTCTTTAATCTTTTTCTGAATAGAAAATACCACATGAGAACTTGTAACATTAGCACTAAAAAATGTTTAAATCTACCCAGGTAAGCAACTGAAGATTATATTGTGTTGCATATTTTTGTACTATTACATGTGCTTGTGCCTGTTCATATAGGCCTACATATACGCTTAAAATGCTAATGCTGAAGAATATGACCTTTGAATTTAGTGTTCAAATTTAGTTCCCCACCCGTAATTTTAGCAACCAAAGCTGCTTTGATGCCTTGATATACTGATATGCCAATCCAATGGTTTTCAAACACAAAAACACATATCTTAATAGCTTACGATATTGTATTTGGTTGAATGGCACATTTCATCATCTGAATCCAGAAAGCAGATGAATGTATAAAAATGATTGTCCAATGAATTGTCTAAGGTATGCTAAAACTAATGAGTGGTTTAAGGTTTGCTAAAAGCACAATTAGGAAACTTTTGATGAAATTTCAACATGTGATGCGCATTATATTCCATCAGTGGATCAGCTTTCTACACTCTCAGTTAAACTTACTGTTTTTTTTTTGTTTTTTGTTTTGTTTTTTTAAATGACTCTAAAGATGAGCACAGGAAAAGCATTAGCTAATCATAACACATCATGGAAGCCATGTAACAAAATTCAGCTAAGAAATCATTCAGTACACAACGGTGGCCTGCTTTTTAAATTGTTGTTCAAATAGATTCTATCCTTAAAAGACTGTGTCTGAATGCAGTATGGTGTTTAGAAATTTACAAAATACAAATGCCTTTTTACTTCTCTCTTCCTGCAAGCCCCAATATGATGCCAACTGAAAAGTTGCTGACTTGCTTTCCAACAAAGGTTAATGGTGTGTGTAACATCATTGAAAGAACCAGTAAGGAGTATCGTAAACTTGGGATGTACCTTTTAGAAGATGATAACAATGACTATGTGGACAGTATTACGTCAGGGTGTCATGAAGATCATACGAAGATCACAAGAAATATTTATAAGAAGTGGACCTCTGGTGCTGGAAGGAAACCCACATCATGGAAAACACTGTACTGGTGGAAGTGTTTAAGGAAATCGAATTGCTTCCTTTGGCAGAATTGATCATTGATAGTATGAATGGGCACTAGCTCTCCAGGATGAATATGTTTGTTTTCATTTCAGTACCTGAGTGCATGTAAAAGCCAAAAGAACCTCTATTAATATACAAACGTATACCATTGTGACATTGTAAATTGCAGTTGTGGAGTGAAGCTGCTCATCAACATGTGCAATATATGTCCATATGCCACATTTCATCCATGGTATTTCCTTCCATCAAATATCTGATGTGTAATTTATGTTTTTTGGGTCTCCAATGCCCGGGCATCCATAAAATCAATGTGTTCTAAAGTAGAAAGCCAAGCATATTTGGGTACTAGCAAAGGCTGGCCCAGATCTAGCAGCAATAAAACACACTAATTTTTACAACCAGTTTAACAAGCTTAATTTTAGCCCTTTCTGCATTTAAAGTAAAACTGCAAATGTAATGGGTCCATCTAGATTTTGATGAACATTTTGATGTAATTTAGAAGCTTATTGCTCATTTGATGGTTTCCATAATTAAACTAACATACACATAAGTGAGTGGTGTGTCATCTGCAGTCTCAGTAAACCTATATACATGTACATGTGTAAATGCACAGGCCCATAGCCAGATATATAGCTGGGGGAGGTTCAAATTCCATCTTAAGTGGACCTTTATAAATAGTTGGTGCTTTTGTGCATGAAAATTGCCGGGATTTTTGCTTGTTCCTTAATTTTATGAGCTGCTGTAGTCATATTGTTCAGAGCACATTTTTCTGACCATCTAAATCCAACCCTCAAAATTCGAATTACATCTAATGTTGTCACGACTTATTTCTGCAAGTGAAATTTTGTGCAATTCAATAATTCCTGCTCAGTATTTATCTGCATGGAAGTGGGAAGTGCTGATTTGTGCTGGAAGGAACAGCTCAATCATACAGCAGATTGCTGAAGGGTTTCTCTTGTCTGTTTCGCCAATAGTTCAAGTTGAAAAATAGTAAAAAAAAATGAAATAAGGTCTCCCATGCATTCTGGTTTGATAAAATTTAATGTTACCTAGAATTAAAAAAAAAATTCCTCACACATATAACTGAAGTTGATTATTGTTAACACAAGGAAGCATGGGAGTATGAAATTCTCTTTTGTGCTGGAAGGAACAGCTCAATCGTACAGTAGATTGCTGTAGGTTTGCACATGTGATGCTATAATATGAACAGTCACAAAGCAGCCTGGCACCTACATGTATGTAAACCACACTTGCACATAAGCAGGGCTTCATTGAGGAAAAAACCCTCAGCGGCAAATGTGCAGCCATTAATAGTTTTAGAGGGTGCAAATTGAGCGATTAAATAAACAATTGTTCCTCGAGTTTTAGGATATGTGTGTTGATAGGAATTGCTTAGACCTTTTGTATCTTGTTGAGGTACATGTAGTTGTCAAAGCACAATCAGCTTCGTTCTAAATCAGGACTACTTCAGATATTTTATCATGCTGGAGATTAGCTTTATGAAATTCAATAGTTAACCTTGATTAAGTTTGAAAGAAGCTGCAAAAAATCATATGCATGCACCTTGGTTTTACTTCACAGACAATGAATGTAATTGAAAGGTGCATGGAAATGTACTATTGCAGGAAAAAAACAAAACAAAAAAACATTGCACCAATCACTGCTACAATGACAACCCCTGCAAGCGAGCTCCATCTGAAAAGTTAAATATGTAGTTGAGTTTAATTTTCTTACATATGCTTAAAAGACTAGATCTTGATCTTTTATACAACAGGTTGTAGTTGTATAAGTGGTTGTCACAGTATAAAAATATTCTCTTGCAGATACATAAATAGGTTGTGTCGTTATGCCATTGCCATCCTGCACAAATTGCAAGGACACTGATATAGTGTCATCAACACATCAAATTTAGGATCAGATGCAAATCCACTGAGCAATGGATGCTCGATCGTGCATGCCCTATCTCAATCCGCAAGACTACGCCCCACCTCTAGCGCTACACCTTTATGTTTTATTTCATATTTATCTTGTATGGCATAATGCTACACCAAATTTAAGCCTACATGTACGAAGGTATGTAGTCCTACATACCAAATCCTATTAAGGTACCAAAGAAGCAGTTAGGTCAGGGAAATTCATGGCGGGCTATTTATGAGCTGGCCAGCCTGGTACATTGTACGTACGTTGATATACCAGTAAAAGGTATAAGCAAAATTTTTATAATTTAAATAAATCGATATCTGATGATGAGATGTCGTGCTACATGTACGGCTGAATTAAAATTGCAGCCTGCTAATAAATTCCATATATCGGCTGAAAGTAATTCATGCTAAATATACGATGCCGTAAAATTGACATTCGGCATTACGTGTTCGGTCAGCTGACTGTTGCAGCCTCTGTCCTTTGAAGACGGAATCTTTTGAGGGATCAAACGAACATTATTAGGTATGTAGGAAATACAATGTGAATGGAAATGATAACTGATATGGTTGCAATTGTCTGCAATATTAATATAACCCTGTATAGATTTGTTCCACTGAAATACGATTTGTCCCGCCGCTGAAATAATAAGTTTCACTATTTTCTTAGCAGCTATTGTTATGAACTGGTGTGAGAATTTAATCAACATGTGTACATGCATGATCTATAGATGAGAGACGAATGACGATGTGAAGGAGCTAATGGGGTGGTGATATATACACACGGGCGTTTACATGATCGTATACATGTAACAGCCACCTATTCATACATACAAGTACATTCCAATGCGATGTGCAGTGTGTATACACGGATTGCACCTGCCATTACGTCTGCATAGATAAATGTATATGCAGTACAAGTGTAAATTTTTAACGCCATACACATGTATTTATCAAATTCGAGTCTCTCCAGTATATCGTTGCACATGTAGCTAGCTAGCTTAAAGTCTAAGAAAGGATTTTAATGCAAATAACAAGTTACCCCCTTTAACAGCTACACCCCCTTAGTAAGGCAGTAAATAGATTCAGTAGTGCCATATATGGTGCTTACATAAACATGTTTTTGCTGACGCTATTGCATAATGACTATATTTATGGCAAAGTGATGACACTCCCCGCAAGAATAATCAGCAACCCCCAATCAGAAAAGTTGGCTTTCATTTCCTTAATCACATATCCTCTAATCCAGAGTGCCTAACCAAGGTTGCATAGCGTCGTATATATATATATATATATATATATTTATGTAGGTACGGGCATATTTCACAAGTACATGTACCTAGATTGGATGATCGGTTTGTTATTTGTTCTGGTATACATAATATTAATATTGGAATGAAAGGCTGCATGGTTTGATAACTGTTACACAGCTCCTTTTATTCGTTTAATGTTTCAGAAGCGCGGTGGAAAATCATGAACCTGGAAAAGGGAGTATTCTTCAATTAAGCGAGAACATATACTGAGCGCCTACCACCGTATCTTAAAACATACTGATTGGCCTGCCTGCATGGTACGAAACTTGAAGTTCCTATATTGCTGCTAAGCTCTTTAGAGAAGTAAAAAACTACTATATGCACGTACCGATCGAGCTGCGATTATTAGTGATGGGAAGAATATACAATTATCATGTATAGCTATATGATTGACACTGATACTGATACTGATGATACTGACTATAGTGCCATGATTTTTTTGATTTAATTTGACTACAGGAAGAATAGCGATGAACTACTGAGTTAAGTACAAAAATTAATCCATATATAGATTGTAACAAAATTAATGAAGGAAGGGTTAAAGGTTACTGGCCATGGTTTACTAGCATACATATAAAGGTAGATCTGATCTTGCGCAGTCAATATATGAAGGCACTACATGTAGAACTTAGTTAAATTGCATCTTGCCAATAAAATTCACATATTGGGTGATTGTATAGATTCATGCTATATAGGTACAATTCACATCCAACATTGCGTGGTACTGATGCAGCACCTATACTTAGTGGATGGAATCATTTGAAGGATCAAACGAACATTATTAGGTATGAACATGTAGGAAATACAATGTGAATGGAAATAGAATTCGCATTAATTGTCTGCATCTGTTAAATATGGCACGATAGATTTGTTCCGCTGAAATAATATAAGTCAAACATGCACAGCTACATGTGTGCAGAGTGCAAACTCTGAGATCCAATGCTCTCCTGGGTTAGACTGACCCACTCACCTTAGCTGGGACATAGTGACAGCAACTGCATGTACATGTAATACATGTAGGTATTTAATAGCTTGCAGAATCAAATCTGTTTCACGATTTTCTTATCAGCTATTGTTATAAACTGCAGCTGATGACTGTGTGCATGCCTGATCTACGAATGACGGTGTGCATGAAATGGTGAATAGTGTAGAATTGAGAATTTATAAAGTACAATGTAGGTATACACACGGATCGACGTTTATATGTACCAGCCACCTATTCCCAATGCATGTGACGTGCATACATGGATCGCATCTACCACTGCGCATTACTATTCCTGAATGGGATATACAGTACTAGTAAAGATGAATGTAAATTAGTACAGACCTATACTTATCATATTCGAGTCTTTCCAGTGTATCGTTAATTGCTACATGCAAGGAGCTTGAAGTATAAGAAGGAAGGATTTTAACAAGTTACTCCCTTGACCAGCTACACCCCCTTAGTAAGGCAGTAAATACATTCAATTTTGCCATATATGGGGTTTTCATAATCATGTTATTTGCTGATGCTATTGCATAATGATTATATTTATGGTGAAGTGATGACAATGCACGGAGCCATATTAGTGGCACTCCAAGCGACAATAATCCCTGCAAACCATTTCAGCACATTAAGGAGGAGCAACACACTTTCCTGCAAATCAGGAAATATTGCCTTTAAGTT
Organism: Spongilla lacustris; assembly: GCA_949361645.1. NCBI lineage: Eukaryota > Metazoa > Porifera > Demospongiae > Spongillida > Spongillidae > Spongilla > Spongilla lacustris. The sequence continues at coordinate 10,037,914 of OX442416.1, read as the reverse complement.
CCACAATGAAGTTACAAGTGGAATGAAATGGTATAGAGCTTCTAAATTATGCTTACTCGTTAAAACAAAAACTAGTGGTAAATTGATCTACACTGTACAAGCAGATTAAATATGTGCATGTATTTTTAACTTGTGCTTGTCTTGTACTAATTGTTTTGGATCTTGACAGCTGTATGAGATAATCAGAAGTAGAATAAAATATATCTGTATATATATTTACACTAACAAACTAACACATGAGTCAAAAAGACACGGAGCATTTTGCATAACAGTTTTGAAGTGGATGGAAACCAGTACTCCAGAAATGGAATGACTTGTTATTTCATGTGCAAATTAATCCATGCAAATGTAGAAATAGGTTATTGGTTGTGGTTGGGGGGGGGGGGGGGGGGGGCAAGAAAATCAAACCTTAGAGACACCAACATAGCATCCAGATTCAAAAGTCTAATGCTCTTTGTGCCACCATATGAAGTTAGTTAAAATGATACACATTTGGAAGGTACCATTTCACCAAATTTGTGAGGGTTGGGACATACAACTAATGAAGCTATTCTACACAAACACTTGTGCACTAATCCCTTTGTATAGTCCTACCTCTTATTCTAATTATTATTATATGTACAGCTAGTAAACTGTTGTAATAAAGGTAGATTTTGAAGAGCTTCACACTTTTGTAAGATCATGTTAAGGATTTGTAACTCTGGATGCACAAGGACTATGCCTGACATGTCATGCAGATCAATTCTTTGGCAAGAAATTGTGCGACATTTTTGTAAGCCTTGAATAGGAATAATGGTATACCCTTTTCTACATGCTGTACTTAAATCCTGAAGGTACAGGCGGATTTTATATTGTAGGAATACCATAATCCAATTCAAAACAATTCATTGCTTCATTCAACAATAGTTTTCCTGGTTAAAATGTATTTTGTGCATGTGAGGAATGCCATCCACAATGCGGTTGCTACAGTTTGGGAATATTTTTTTGGAGGTGAAGGGGGATAACTACATATCTAGCTTCTAAATAGAATTGTGAATTGTGATCATACCATATTAACTTTGCATAACGTTAATAATGGCATATATTTTTAGCCAAGCTGTCTGAGCAGTTTATTTTGCAAGGAAATTTTGTATAGTGAATGAACACAGTGATACTGGCAGCCATCGTGTGGACATCCATCATTACAGCCTCAATGCATGACCACATGAACACTTACTACATTGGTTAAAACGACTCTATGTGTACCAATGCCACAAATCCATGCCAAGAATTTGGAAAGTATTTGATCAATGCTTCTATTTATTTTCAATCTCGAACAAAATTCATATTTCTGCCACGGGTGCACTTATTCAATATAGAAGGTGTCCTTGAGGTGCAATATACTATTGGTAGGATCAGACATCTTTACACAACATTCAGTGGCTGAGAAAGTTAATGACTATGGTTTTGACTCTTATAATGATGATCATACCTTCAATCAGCAACAATCATATAATGTACCAACCCTTCAGGACTTTCTTTTACAAGTGTAACCAATGTAACCTTAGCAAACCTCACCTCTGACATCACAGACTGCTACTATCCACATCTCCAATGTGTACAGTCTCTTGTTAGAGGGTGTGTCAGTTGTGAATAGCACAGGGTTCGGTCTATTTGGAGCTAATGTATTTGGACAAATCCAGATCACAAGTTCATCACTTTTGGGCAATAACCAGTACTTAAAAGATCTCCTGCAACCAATACCTATAAGTAACTGCAAAAATGAATTAGGACATTTGTATACATATATTGGATCCCAAAATTTCGGGAGGAAATGTATACATTTACTATGATGACTCTTTTGGTCTAACATCACAAGACAAACTTCAAATTTCAAATCTTCTTGTGGCCTTGGGCATGGATGCTTTCTTTAGCCATTCTAATGCTGTGCCAGGTACAGGCCTGGCACTAGAAATGGACCAGTCGCTATACAATATGACCATCACCATTGATAATCTAGTGGAATACAGAAATCAAGGGGTGGAGGGGGCTAATATATATACATTGCCAATAGCATATCATATATACTACTCACCAATACTAACAGTTCATATGCTACTTCAGTGTACAGTGGTGTATGGTATTCATTGACTACTCCAGGCTATGCAGCTACACCATGGCTATTCAGTTGCAGAGACTCAACATTTCAGTGCATCTTTGGCATACATGTATCTATATTCATTAATCAAATAATCTCTAGCAATCCTTACCCGGATCTTCACAATGCATCTGAGATTGAAAATTGTTTATTCATGGAAGATGGTAATGATGGTACATAGCATCATATGCTGAGACAATTAACACATATTATGTTAAGAGTTGCACATTTTAAAACACTGTCATATATGTATCTGAATATCAAATCATCATAGTAAATAGCATATTTCTGCAGACTACAATGGAATTGTATGACGCAGCTATTTATTTTGATGGAAATAACATATTTCTGCAGACTACAATGATTACCAACAGTGCGATTGTTTCTGTTGGAGGAAATAACACATTTAGCAGCAATTTAGTCTTTCACAATGGTGGAGCCATTTCACTCCCGAATAATTATTTACATCCAATTCTATAACTACATTTATTAACAACATTGGCAGGTATGGAGGAGCAATATATATTGATCCAGGGTCAATGATGGAGTTTGATGCACCCATAAGTGTATCATTTATAAATATCACTTCTTAAAGGAGGAGCCATGTACATTGAACCACCGATTTAACCAATCATTATTTTTATACTCTAAGCAGCTCATACTTGGAAGGTATCCATCTCTACTTTGAAGGCAACTATGCCAATGATGCAGGCAGTGTTCTATATGGAGTGGAGGGAATATAGATACATGCTCAATCAATGCACCATGTATTTACAACTCAACTTTTGTATTTGATTCCATCACCGTTATTGGCTACCATGACCCATCTACATCACTGATATCTTCTGACTCTTCATGTGCATCTGTCCACTAATTCTGCATGTTGGAATTACCATAGTGTATCTGTATATCCAGGTCAAGTGCCTGAACTGACATTTGTAACAAATGGACAACGAAATGGCATTGTTCCAACTACTACCTATGTTTACTCACCTACAAGTTATAAGATCATGAGTATAATCAAAATACTGAAGTATTGCAGCTCATATTCCATACCATATGAATTTTAAAATGGTACGGTAGAATAGAACTGTTCACTAAAACTCAATTATTGAGTGGCAATAGCTTACTCGTTCGCATTACAGTCTTACCATGTCCAGTTCTATTTAAAAACTCATCCTGTACTGAAGCGGCACAATTAACATTGATGATTAGAGAAAACCTGAGCATGAAATATGGAACATGTCAGTGTGGAAGATGTTCTAATTATTTTCTCTTTCTTGTCTTTGTGTACATCATCATGGGAGTGATAGTCTTCACATCAAACCTTACTGTTTCAAATGGTGCTTTTAAATGGAATAGTGCTGTATGTGAACCTCATCAGATTAAATGATAGTATTTACTAGCTTGGCTCAATCTTGACCTGGGTATTGAGGTCTGCTTCTATGACGGAATGAACAGCTATGCTAAAACATGGCTGCAATTCATATTTCTCGTGTATGTTTATTCTCTAGTAGGAGTTGTTATCATTGCAGGACGGTACTCTTCATGGATATCGAAATTGAATACAGTCCCAGTACTTTCAACCCTTGTTCTCCTCTCATACTCAAAGATCCTATGAACCATCATAACAATTTTCTCGTATGCTTCCCTTGATACAACGGACAGTTGATCAACAGATTCCCTGGTGTGGCTGTATGACAGGAATGTGGTCATTATGTGGAGTACCTTGGGAGGGAACACCTACCTTTGTTTATATGTGGCCTATTGATCACATTCATGTTCATTATTCCATACTGCATACTGCTGTTGTTGGCTCCCTACACACAGGTTAGATCACACTGGAGATGTCTGAAGTGGATTAACAAGCTAAAACATTTTTTTGACATCTATCAAGCACTATTCAAAGATCATTATCGCCTACGGCCCGGTATTCTTCTTTTTATCCGTCTACCTTTGTACCTTGTGTTCATACTCTCAGATAGTACACCAGTGAAAATCCTTACCATCATATCCTGTTCATTTGTGTACTTGTGCTGTATGATTGGATTTTCCATGTACAAGAAATGGTCTGATGTTTTGGTGGGAAGCATATTTATTTCAAATGTTGCAGTTCTATCTGCTTTTGTTATTGCCTCTAGTAATACCATGTCTCCAATATCTGGACAAACAAATGAGGCCATAATTTCAACTGGTATCACAGGTGCAATGCTCCTCCTGGCAGCGATCATCATGCCTCACAGAATGAGAATAAACAGGCTTATTAGATCATGTGTGCAATCAAGTAGGCAAGTATCTACTGGTGGCATTGAGAAAACTATACTATTGCAAACAGCATCAAATGACAATGAAAGAAGTTTATCTTATGAATGTCATGAGCCATTACTTGAAGATAACTTTACAGATCAGTAGTAAATGCATTTGTACTGCTAATGCAATGATTATCGATGTCGTCATTTTTAGTTCCAAGTTCTGCACAGACATAGCTTTTTATTGTTGTACAGTGTTTCTGATCCCTTTTGAGGGTATTGTACATATACATGTATTTTTTGATGCATGATTCATAATTGTGACAGTCTCTTCCAAAAAGTCTTAATTCTTTAAAATAAATAAATCATGAACAAAGTCATGCAAGATAATACATAGAGCTAAAATCACACCTGGGAATGCAATAGTATATGATGCACAGCTCTATAACATGAACAAATACCCCTCATTACAAGGCAACCATTTATCAGCAAAATGTGATGCTTTGCACTGTAATTTACAATGTATAAGCAAACATTGACTTTTCAGAAGTAATATGTATGGAGAACAGCGCACCTAAATCAGATATACATGTAGGCCACCACTTGTATTAGCCATAGGAAATACAGCAGTTACATGAGTTTACTGCAAACATGAGAACGTTTGTTGACACTTCATTGCAGTAGATAACTGCTGTATTCCTTGTAGGTGGAAGCTGAAACCACACACACACAAACACACACACACACTCACACACATATTGTATATGTGTAAACCAGTTGCGGGCCATATTTACATGTCAATGTTTCATTCTATAAAATAATTAATTCTACTAAGCATCTAAATAAAATTACTTATATATTTTAATATGATTATATATATATATGGGACAGTTTCCGCGAAAATGTCCGAGTTTTATAACATTATAATCTTATAAAAATACTTCTTGTTTGAATCGCTATATCTTCCGAACGCTAAACGCTATCAACTTCCTATTTTCGAAAGTTCATATTACACCATTTTTCTATGATAAATTACATTTTGGAGTCTTGCACTTGCTCCATGCCAGTATTGCAACGTTCGATACCCGACCAGGTTCAAACCCGCCATAACTTTAGGTAGGAGTAATCAAATCGCTTCAAATTCGGTTTGTAGGTATAGAGGTCCTATACTTATCGATTTGTTCTGTTCGTTAATTTTTATGCCATCCGTTACGGAGATACAGTTGAACAAACTACGTCCACTTTATCCCGCTCGATTCGTGCCAATGATTTTGGCAAATCGCGTCCCGCTCAATGTATGGGGAGGCGGTTGTTATATCATAGGCGCGAAACGAGCGGGAAAAAGTGCACGTAGTTTGTTCAACTGTATCTCCGTAACGGATGGCATAAAAATTAGCGAACAGTACAAATCGATAGGTATAGGACCTCTGTACCTACAAACCAAATTTGAAGCGATTTGATTACTCCTACCCAAAGTTATGACGGGTTTGAACCCGGTCGGGTATCGAACGTTGCAATACTGGCATGGAGCAAGTGCAAGACTCCAAAATGTAATTTATCATAGCGAAATGGTGTAGTATGAACTTTTGAAAATAGAAATTCGATACCGTTTAGCGTTCGGAAGATATAGCGACTCAAACAAGAAGCATTTTTATAAGATTATAATGTTATAAAACTCGGACATTTTAGCGGAAACTGTCCCATATGTACATAATACGCATATACAAGAATCAGACAAAAACTTGTACAATACAGATAAACAAGCACATAATGTTAAAATACCTACCACCTAGACTAAATAATATATCAGTAGCCTGTGTCTGAGATGGCCCTTGAAAGAAGAGCCCTCACATTTGCCCTAACAAGGGTCATGCTCAACCTCTGATACAGGACTGTGACAGATGCAGACTTTGGGCAGTTCTGACGTGTGGCCAAGCAAGAGGCCAGCTGCAAAAATGCCCACTTTGCTTCAGTGTCCCAACACCCATAGGTCTCCATAGCTATTGGGATGCATACCCAACCCAGTTCTACACATTTGGAGTCATTGTCCTTATGCTTTCTCTCCTCTGCTGCAAAGGCTGCAGACCCTGCTGTCACACTCGCTTCAGGTAAATTACTTGAGGTTAGCAGTGATGTGACAGTAAAGTGAAATGCAGCAGGCTTTCCCATCATCCAGTTTGCTGCCAGGACATCAGCTGGTTGCGTGTGGCGCTCCTCAGATGTAAAGCCATACCCAACCACCACCTGAGCACTTATGCAGGCTCTCTTACATGACTCTGCAAATACATCCCGGAGCCTGTTGTGACGAATGACCACATTGCCCCCATGCTTGCATGTCAAAGCATGATGGCCTAAAGGGTCCAAAGAATGAGCTGGACAGTGAGGACATGTGGCACCCTGAGAGCCTGAGATACCAATACCAAACCACCATTGTATGGCTGCTTGGAACTCAGAAAGCTCCAACTGCAGATTGAGACCAGGAGAAGGAGCTGTGGAAAGCCATGCTGCAGCATGGGGAGATGAAACCGATAAAAGGCGAGCTCTGTCAGGCAATGATGATTTTGAAAAAAGCTGTGCAAACAGGCTGTCTTCCAATTTGTTCAAAAGCACCTTTTGCGGCATGATGTCTCCCTGATAGCTTCCAATGTAACCGTATCCTCATTAGAAACATGTTGATTAAACTTATCAATGGCATTCAACAGGCGCTGATTGGTCTCAGAGCACATGCCAGCCATGCTTAGAGATGCTATATAACAGGCAGATGAATGTTCTGAAAGCCGACGAAGCCCTAAACCACCTCTGCTAAGACTGAGTTGTGCCTGTTTCCAAGCACTGTTTGTGGTGTCTACAGCTGTAGATAGCGCAAAGCAGTGGCAAACATCACTATCGAAGTACTGCAGTCCTTCGGCAATGAGAGAAGGGGGTGTAGATCTCTCCAGGTGCACAGCTTACAAAATCCGCCACACTGTCGTAACAGAAGCAGAGCAACTTGGGGGTCCACAGAACCAACCTCTTCCATTTGGGAGAGTAATTTGGAGGCTGTAGCACACTTCTGAGATACAACTTTGGCACAAAAATTGCATCCCCAATAGGAGCTCCCTGGATTTCCAAATGAGCATGCAGTTGGCATATGTCTTCAAATGTTGGCAACACAGGAGTCTCATCAATGCTGGCAGACATTGGCAAATTCATACCTAACGTTTCCACCACTGCATGTGCGGTGCCTACACACCCTAACAGAAAAATCCAGAGAGTGGCTGTGGACTAAGCAGTGTGAAGATGCCTTCATTGCTCTCAAGAACCATCTGACCTCTCCTCCAATACTCTCATTTCCTGACTTCCATGCAGAGTTTACTGTGGATATTGATGCAAGCCAGGATGGAGTTGGTGCTGTGCTCTCCCAGCAAAACGACAGGTGTGTCATTGCGTATGCCAGTCGTGTACTCACCAAACCTGAGCGACAGTACTGTACCACTCGCCGTGAGATGTTGGCTCTCGTATGGGCAGTTCAACATTTCAAACCTTACCTGTGGGGCAGACCATTTGTTGTTCGCACCGATCATAGTGCACTTCAGTGGCTACGAAATTTTAAGGATCCTCAGGGCCAGGTTGCTAGGTGGTTGGAAATCTTGTCTGAATATGATTTCAAGGTTCAGCACCGTCCGGGGGTCAAACATGGCAATGCTGACCCTTTGTCAAGACTTCTATGCAAGCAATGTGGGCTGTCAGAGTTGTCAGTAATGGGTGATGTTAGCCTTGTTAATTTAGTAACATGGTTTCCTGCTTTATCTTGTTTTGAGCAGAGGCAGTTGCAGCAATCTGACCATGATCTAAAACAGGTCTTGACATGGATGGAAAAGGACCAATGTCCAACCGAATTTCCAAAGAACAGTGGATACTGGGTGCAGACTTTGTGGTCACAGCGTTATCATCTCGTGGTGAAAGATGGAGTGCTTTTCAGAGAATGGGAGGATGTGCCAGGGAAAGGTCATAACATATGCCTGCATTTGTTATTCCCCAGGATATGGTTCGTTCCATATTGCAACAGCTTCATGATGCACCAAGTGGAAGCCATTTAGGTGTTACTAAGGCACATAATAAGATCAGTTCTCGCTTTTACTGGCCTGGGCAGCGACAGGATGTGGAGAATTGGTGCAAGTCATGTGAGTTATGTGCAGCACGTAAATCCCGGAAACGGAAGGCAAAACTGCAGACAGAACTTTCCAGCCATCCATTCCAGCGAGTGGCAATGGACATTCTGGGACCACTACCTCAATCTGTGAGAGGTAGTAAGTACATACTTGTTATTGGTGACTACTTCACCAAGTGGATGGAGTCATTCGCCATACCAAACATGGAAGCAGTTACTGTAGCAGAGGCATTTGTATTCCCGTTTGTGAGTCGGTTTGGTGTTCCTGACTTCCTTCACACCAACCAAGGTCGAAACTTTGAATCTGCATTATTGAAAGCTGTGTGTAGTTTGTTTGGAGTCAGTAAAACTAGAACTAGCCCCGACCATCCTCAGTCGGATGGTCTGATTGAGCGGTTTAACCGTACATTATGGAGTTTACTGAGTATGGCAACTAGACAAGGTGAACACAACTGGGACTTGCATCTGCCTTTAGTGATGCTAGTTTACCGCACTAGTGTACAGGAATCCACAGGGTGCACTCCCTTTGAACTTGTATTTGGAAGAGAAGCTCGGTTACAGAAGGATGTCATGTATGGTTTACCCCCTCAGACTTCCCCAACAGAAGTGAATCAGTATGCTTTGGATTTGAGGCTTCACATGGAAAAGGCATACCAACAGGTTCGAGAGCATATGGGGCTACAGCATCAACGTCAGAAGGAGCTGTATAATAAATCCTCCAATGGTGATCCATTCAAAGTAGGGGATATGGTGTGGCTGCACTGCCCGGCAGTTCCTCGTGGCAAATCTCCAAAGCTTCATTGCTTCTGGCAGGCACCTTACAGGATACACAAAGTGGTTAGTGATGTTTTGTAAAATATTTCCCTGCGGGATCGTCCTTGTATACATCAAGTGGTTCACTTTGACCGGTTAAAGCCATGTGTGAGCCCACATTCAAACCTGCAAGAGAGGCAGCATGAACCAGCTGAAACCATTCTACCAGATGGACCTGATATCCCTGCTGACCCAACCCTTGATAGCACTGTTAAAGGTTCCATCTCGCCTGCTATGCCTGGAGTTCTAGATGAAGCAGATGATTACTCAGACGATGATGGCCCTGAATTGCCTGAATTACCTGCTGTGCCTGGAGTCCGAGATGAAACAGATGCTCCTCAAGAACTGCAGATTGCACCACAGAACTTACCAATGGTGCAGGCAGAAGAGGGTCCAACTGAAGTGGAGGCTCCCATCAACCCCAGAAGAACAACTCGACCTCATACAAGACCTCAAAGACTGGGACAGAACATTTATAACACATAGGGGCCTGCCTTTTTCTGGGAGGAGGAGTAGTGTAGTGTGTTTGTGCGCATGCGTAGTGTCTTATACTTAGGTATATAAGTGCATTCCATGTAAGATGTATTGCTCTTGATTATAAGCTCGACTGGTCTCGTTACACGTCATATAATTTACGCATGTGCGCAGTGCAATAAAGATTAAAGTTTAAACTTGAAACAAATTCTAGACAGATGGAACTACTATTACTTTACTCATAGCAATGATAAAATCATCACTGTATATGCAAGAGGTTCATGGATTTTATGTTAATATCAGGATAATCGGCAAGTAGCTCATATGTTACAGTCTCCTCTTCTTACTCTGCTTTTCAATCATTGACAATGACTTTAGATTTCATTGCAAAGGTTTCCATTATAGAGTACATGTATTACGTAGCAAACATAAGGTCCCAAGAAAGTAATATCTTTTCCATTATATATTACTTCTATTATTAGATCACTTTTTAAAAATGCATGCACTCAAAGTTCATTTGCACAATAACTAACTGTGGTAGGCTTAAACATTCCAGTTCTCTTGAATCAGAAACTCCTTCAATAACTGGAAATATATTGCCAATACATGTAAGTACATGGTACTTCAAACACGCAGCGATAGACTGCTTTACACCACAAGAAACAATATACTGGCTTTTTCGTCACTTTTAGTATTTATGCTTTTCAAAAAAAAATTCCATCATATGCATGTACTTCCTCTTTCAATTACAATTGATGTTGGTTATTTACAGCTTTCATTTTACAGTCTTTCATGATTTTATTTTTCTTATGTTCTTTATTTTTAGAAGATATTTTTAATCTGCACTAACTCTGATAAGAATATCTCAATGCAACCAGTGATCTTTTTAACTGCCTTACTTCAGCCTAACTGCAGTATCTAAGCTTAGTTGACATGGGACAGGAAATGTTTGCTCTCGTGAGTATTAAAATTGAAAGAGAAGGATAGATATGTGCATGTACTATGTGTACTATATCAAATGGAAGTCTAAGATTTACAAATAAAACAGCATCATTCCAAGCTCTAGAAAGTGTGATTCTTATGCCTTTAGGCTGATTTGCTCCATTGTCAATTACCTTGGCTGTTTCATTTGGGTTAGTTCAGTAATTCAGTCGTGTGGAGAAGTGATGGGATGACTGAGGGCTAGTTTAACATTCTCCATCATCAGAGCCACAAATTTATGTCTTCGAGGTTCTCGTGTAAAATGGAGGAGTGCACTGGACATTGTTGATGGCATAGGACTTCCCAGCGTACAAGAATAAGTTTATGTGTGTGTATACAATGTATGTGTGCTCAGTTCTCTCATGTTAAAACTTATCACCTACCTATTTTTGTTTTTGCCTTATGTAATGTATACCCTGTTTATTATTATTATGCTGTACAACACTAATCCATTTATTAAGGGTACCACCACTGATGCTGACTTATTTATATGTTCTTCAATGAGACACTCTAGATCAAGAACAATCTTCATTCTGAATAGCAGCAAAGCAAATTGGAACGTTGTTTTGTTCATGTATGCATATGCATAAAATTGAATATAAATAAAGGGCTTGATACTATCTATGTGTGGGCACCATCTTATTGCAATTCTAAAACAATAAAAATAAACTACTCTCTTAGGACTTCAAGTAGATGTAGTTCACAACGATGTGCTTCAAAAAATAGCTAGGGTGTGTAATAAATAGAATTGTCACAACGTTAACACAACACATTGTGTTATAATAAAGGTCTACTTGGTTATGCCCAGTACATATGAAATCTAATTATAAGTTAGACTGAAGCGTAAATATAGTGATTTCAAATAAAATGATAGGTGCTTTCAAGCAGGCCAATACGAAACGCCTAGGCCATTTAAACACCTTTTGGGCACCATCCAAATCTCCTGAAACCTTTTTGTATCATTAACTTGGACCTATACTAAATAAAAATCACTATCCTGTGATTGTGCATCAAAAGACTAATTCAAGACTCATTTGCAAGAATTTACTACAAATTGAAAGCGCCTGATATCGATGGATCGTGAAGTAGCTTGAATTTAGGCTATTGCAATGCATTCTACAACCAATCGATCGAGTAATGAAGACGGGTAAACCGCTCATATAACGGAGCAAGTTTCTACGCTTCTATGTACAAATTCCAGTCCAATTTTTGACGTACTTTTAGATCAACTATTTACGGACCCGAATACGCTATATATTGTCAACTACCTATATACATGTACGTACATGCATGTATAGCACACACTTTCAAATCATTTCAGTATTTGTTCGCAGTTCTTATATACATGTATATGCGGACTACACGAAGTTTTTCGATGCGTAGTAGTTTTTCACCGCTTGGCCGTATGCTGTTGGAGTCCCGAAATTTGAGTAGCTGCTGATTAGCGCAGGCCCGCTGTTGCAATCCCAGGTGTTGAACGTCCATGCAAGATAGTTGGCATGGTTCGCGCCATCGAGCCACTGCATCAGAGGAACCACATAGTCACCCTGGCAGTCGTTCTCCCCGAATTCCGTTACAACAAGTGGGTACTTCGACGCGACGGGGGCAATGTACTGATTCCAGCAGCCTTCGTTGTTGCAGTAGTTGAAGCTGTAGCTGTGCCAGACGGCCCCTATGTTATTGAGGGGGTCCTTGGGGGCGTACTGAGGCCACTGTGCGAGAGAGTTGCTCCAGGCCAGACCTCCCACGAGCAAGAGATTGGTAGCTCCAGTTCCGCGGACGGCATCCACCAGAGCCTGCATCCCCGCTGCCTATATTTAGAAAAAGTATATAAAGCGAATTGTTGCAGTCATATACATGCGGATGTGCTATACATTTCATCACCATTTAATATCATATAACCCATGGCCACACCATAGATTGATGACCTAGGTCATCAATCTATGGCCACACAATGATTACAATTCAACTGGAGTACTTCCTTTAAAAAGCAATGTACTGAGCTATATATACGAAGTTACAGTTTCGTCCCCGCGGCCACTTTAATATCAAATTACGGGCTTTGTGTCCATTTGCGCTAACTGTATACTTCTTTTAGACTTTTTATATACATGTACTATCTCGCTAACAAGGCTATAGCTTTTACTAATTCGTCCTAGCTTTCTTGGCAATAGCTATAGCGCATGCGCGCTAGGACCTTGGCAATTGACACCAATCCATATTATCCTTCCCTGGTTAAGTATGCTCTTTTATGTACATGTATTTGAATACACATCATGTGTAAATCATGCATGGATAGTTTAGTTATCAAAACATTATACTCACGTCAGACACGCGCGCGAGTGGGTATGTCGCAGCATGTGACAGCTGAACATACAGAGCAGGACCACATGCATGTACACGCCAATTAATGCATCACATATACATGTATTTGCATGCGTGAACATTGCCATGCAACTGGCCTGATAGCTGAGTCCAGGACAACTACCTCCGTCCCGGAAGCACTGCCAACCCGCTTGGCTATTCCAGTTACCGCCATCTGGGTAGGGCTCATTAAACAGCTCAAAGACAACGTTGGAATTATTATTAAAGTGGCTGGCTACTGATTTCCACAGGTCGACGGAATGGTCCATGTTGGGCATCGGTTGTTGTCCAGTTGCAAGCTGCCCTCCAGGAGCCGTCCAGTGCAGATCGAGTAAAACCACGAAGCCAGCATCCGTGAACATGTTCACGTACGCGGAGATATTGCTGATGTAATTTTCCCCAGAAAAATCTGGGTTCACTCCGTTAATACCGAGCCAACAGTCCTCGTTGAGCGGAACGCGCACCGCGTTGCTCTTCCACGCTTGAAATGCCTCCACGAGCGAAGCGTCGTGGCTGCCATCAAAGATGCCCCAGCCTTGCACGCAGGCATACTCAGTTCCCGCGTGATTGAGGCCCTGAGCATATGAGCAAAGAATTACGGACGGACAAAAAAACAACAAAAAAAAAAAGTGCAAGGAAATACAATCACAGTGCATGCATGTGCCATGCAGCTTGTGCACGGCAAAACATTCCGTACCCTGAGGTTGACGACTTGACGGTCCTTGTTGACAAGACGGTTTCCTTCCGCCCTGATTCCAGAGAGTTGTTGGTCTTGTGGTGCAGCAAAGATCGCTCCAATGGACACGATTATAAGTACGCCTAACGACATCAAACAGGTCGCCATTTTAGCACTCCGAAGAACAATATTACAAATAGCTCGATGGATATGTGGTACAATCCTTTAACTTTTGTGGCACGTACATGTACGCAACCCACTTGCACGTGAGTATATATATCCTATGGGATGGTTTGCACATTGCATATATTCACACCATATTGTGTCCTACTCCGCCGCCACAAAAATGGCTCGTGTTTAAACTATAACTAGCGCTGCGCTTCAAAATCCTGTTAGAGGTTTCTTGAAATGTTGAAACAGGCCCGTATGCGCCTAGTGTTAATTGCATGACAATGCGCTATCGTTTCTTATTAGCCGTTTTTTTATTGTGGGGGCGGAGGGGGATACTAATTGATGTATGCACGCCATGATGTCATGGCGACTGTATATATATGTGCTGCCATGGATCAAAGCTATAAGGAAAAGTATAAGCAGTGTGACCCTATGAATAGGTGCCACGATGCTGAGTGCAAGGAGGGCAGATGGATGAAAGGGGGGCCCACATACAATGAAAGAGTGACAGTGAACCCTTATCTGTGTCACCTGTGAGGATCAGCAGGATATAAAAGCAGAGAAAATATTTGTTACGTACAGAGAGAATGGTTGCGTAGATTATACATGCAATGTGCGTGCATGTGTTCTTAAGGGGGCTCGTCCAAACGATTTAGCGTCATTGTGACGTTAGAGGGTGGGGGGGAGGCTATGACACTAGAAAAATTTCATAGTCCGCAAGCGAGAGGGGGAAGGGGGGGGGGGGGGGGGGGGGGGGGGGGGGCAAAAAAAAAAGTTATAGACACCATCCCAAAAATTCTTCAAATCAAGGTCCCCCCCCCCTCCGCCTTCGAACACGCCCATCAATTTAGGTTTGCGGTACTTCAACAAGATTTTGAAGAACGGCACGCATTATCGTTCATGACTCGGTAAAGTACTCGTTTTAACAATAGCAGGTGGGGCTTGCTCGCGTGAAGCGTGAGTCAGCGTGACTGTGACCATTGTAGTAGTGACGTGAGCTCATGCATGTTACTTAGTACCAGCTGTATCCGTGGCTTACTAGTGTTAGTATAGTCTTATCTTTACATTGCTTTGCGTCGCTTCGATTTGTTGCACTATTGGGTAGTGAATTGATGTCATCGCTCGACAGCGGTCTACGAAGGCATATAATATGCTTTCCACGATGAAATAGCTTACAATCGCACTAGATAGGCAGTTAAGCCCTATCTTTGCACGAATTGGACACCCACAAACACTACAAACAATATGATTCCATCATTATGTTGCTGCAGTGCGAGCTAAAGTGCAAAAAAAAAAAATTCAGAAAAGTGATGAATTTTTTTTTTGGCCAAGACACCCCCCCTAACTTTGATACCTCATAACGTTTTTCCCTAGACCCCCGTTAAAAAAAGAATAGCATATTCGTGATGCTCTCAATGAGCTCTTCAAAGTTGGGGGATGGTGTCATCCACTTTGTTTTTTGCCCCCCAACCCCATTTTTAAGGGAAGACTAAGGAAGAACTAAATGTATGACTTTTTGTCGTTACGTTTCTGTACAAGATTAAGAAGAAAGGACACATTGTTTACATCGTGTAAAATATAGTATCTGCGGAGATGATTAAAGTTTACATTTTGGTTGGTGGACTTTCATGAGTCTTGGTCTTCAGATGCTCCAAGATTTCTCTTGGGGTAGGATTATTTATAAGTGTGGAAAGAGATTAATCTTTCCGTTCTGTCTGACCAAACACCTTGAACTAAGGAAAAGATTACCTTGGGGGAATGTGATGGATTCTTGATGGTAAGTTTCTTGATGGTAAGTTTTTTGATGGTAGGTTTCTGAGTATAAGATGGCATTGATAATATATTCTTGATGGTAGATTTTTGAATATTGATGATAACTTCTTGATGGTAAGATGCAGCCCAACTTACATGTAGCACACATCTGATCATTCTTGGCATGTTTCCATGCAATCTCAATAACCTCTGCAGAGTTGCATGAAGCCAAGCTCGCTTCCAGAATCAAGTCTGTATTAAGCGGATTGATGACTTTAAGGTCAAAAACTGCAGGGTAGGAGAGGGACCAGTTTGGCACCAGCACGTACATCAGCTGGCCTAGAGAAGTCTAAGCCTGGACCTTTCTCCAGTTGAGGAGATAATCACGCTTTGTAGCACAGGTTGGCAGAAGTTATCTCAACTTATTGTGCAATCTAATTATGTCACCTCCAGAATGACATGTAAGGGCATGGTGGTAATCTGGATCAAGTACATGTAAGAATAATATACATGCATAATAATAAATAATGTTGACAAACCTGCAATTCTGCTAACTTAAAATAGATGCTGCTAACAAACCTTCAGCTCTTCTAACCTATCTGGGCATTTTCTCTTCCTATGATGGCCCTAGCTACTGACCTCACCAGTGACATGTTCAGTCGACCATAGATTTCAGCTAGCACTTTGGGTTTAGAGGTGGCCTGGCTGATGGCAAGTAGAGAGGCAAGATGGGAAAAACACTCCGGGGTTGAGCCTCCATCCTCCAGTTTCTGTATGTTTCTATAGCAAGGGGGATACATGTCCACTCATTGGTTGCATGCTTTCTACATTCAGCGACATAGGCTGCTGCTCCCTCAAATGCACTGTCACTATTCAAGCTTACTGGTGTAAAGGGTGAGTGACAGTATTGTCAAAGGCTGCAGGCTTTCTTCTATATCCACGGGGCTGGAGTTAACATGGACCTTAGCTAAGCCATACCCCACTTCAACCCTCACAGAAAGATGGGCCGATATCCTGCAAGTGATTGTGCCGTGCAACCACATCCCCACCATGGAGGCGGCATGGTGACCAAGAGGGTCAAGGGCAATATTGAAACAATGAGGACACAGGGAACCTTCTGAGGTGTCAAGACCCAACCACAATCTAAGTGCTACCTGACATTCAGCAGAGTCAAGATGCAGTTCCAGGCCAGTAGAAAGAATGACTGAGATCCAAGAACCCGCTTGAGGGGCAGAAACTGAAAGGATCAGAGCCTTATTCACTGGAGAGAAGGAAGATAGCAGGGATTGGAAAGCATGCATATCCAGCTTCTTAGATAGAGCCCTTTGTGGAAGGGGCTGAGCTAGAACCTCATCAGCTGTGAATGTTCTATAAGGGGGAACCTGGGTATAGAAGCGGGTCACAGCCTGAAGCATGTACCACATGTATACAATACCTGGACTACCAAATCTTGATGACACAAGGGAAGCTATAAAGGCAGTGGAACAGTGCTAAGCAAGGGACTGAAAGCCAAGCCCACCAAAACTTGGACTGAGTTGTGCTTGCTGCCAATTTGGGTCAGGGACATCCACTACAATGCAGGAGGTCTCTACAGTTGACCTGCATGTGGCCTTTTCACTGCGTCATATGTGTGGAAGTTACTGTACATTAGTTCATACATCTAGCCAGAGCCACATCCACAAGAGCCTTGAGCAAGATCTTGGGCATTGCACATTTCTCAGCAATGAAGCGAGAGCAGTGGACAAAATCCCCAATTGGAGCCCCAAAAATGTTCAAGTTTGGATTCAGGAGAGATGATTTCACCACAAATAGTTAGTTACCACTCCTACTGAAAAGTTCACACTTGGAAAAGTTGATGTAAAGCCCCAGGTGTGGACCAAGATCTTCTATGAGATGCAGAGCACGTGTCACTGCAGACCTCTCCCCTGCCAAAATCCTAACATCCAGGTACCAACCTTCCAGAGGAGCTGGAGACAATCATTATCTGCATCGATGCTGGTTACAAGCTTATGGAGGACCAAGGTGGCCCAGTGGATAGCCTTGCTGGATACCAGACTGGGAACTGATGTTGCCCATGCATAGGGTGCCACAACCAAGAATTGCATAACCAAGTACATGTATGTCATCCATAGCACCATAAGACCCAGGCAGGAGCTCAGGGAAGAAGGTTGCACACTCATGCATGACTGCCTGCCTGGAAAGCACATTAAAGACATTAGACATGTCCACCTTAAATTCTACAGTCACCACTTAGCCAGTTATCTTCAATGCATTTCCTTAAGCTATGCACAATCTTTTCTGCACCAGTTTTACAAGTTGATAGGGTTGGAAGAATATCTATGCTTTAGTGCAGCACAAATGCATTTTGCTGTCAGCCTACACAATGTTTCTCCTACAGTAATGAACCTGGCATCTGGTGGGGAACGTTCATTACTTTTATTCAAAGCAATCAGTCTACCACCTGCCAAGAAAGTTGACATGGATAAAGGAACCTTTCCAGAGCCCAGAAGGTTGACAACTTCCTTGAGGAGCCAATGGGGGTGTGAAGAGAGATAGATGTGGCATCTAGCAGGCGTTGGACAGCGGATGTAATTTTAGGAAAAGATCTAAGTGTAGTGGAATCAGAAGTGACGTTTGGAGCTACTGCAGATGAACAGGATGGATGCTTGCCCTTCAACAAGTGCCATGTCGTGTCATTATGTGGTGCAGCACCACTGGATCGAAGCATTTGACAGGCTTTACCCTCATTCCTTGATGGCCAAGTGAGACAGCAGAATTAATCACCTTTCTGTAGCCCTTATGTGCTGGGGCCGCTTCTGTGGTGCTGTGGCTGCTTGCATGCGTTTTTGCCATCGCCCAAAGGATAGCCAGGTCTTTTCGCAACGAAATGTTGCAAAGACACTCTGTGGACATGTGTGGATTGTGGTTCCCTTTGTGCTTCAAGGAGGGGAGGACACACTTTGGGAGCATAAATAGCTTCGATCAACCAAGCCTCTTCCCAGTTTTTCTGGATAACACCTCTTAAAGCAGATGATAAAGCCCTTGCAAAGGCTGGCCTGGCTTTAGCCAAAACAAAACTCAGAGTAGGATGGTTTAACTGACACACCTGAGAAGATCATGGCCAGCAATGAAAGATAACTTAGGATGATTATCCTGATGTTTTTATGATTTATCATACTTTCAAAATAGCTAATTTGTGCCTGAGTATTGTATTTATTCCTTTGTATTTTCTGTTTATGATCTCTGTATGTATTCTGTTTATTATTATTATTAATTATTGTAATTTAAATTTTTTAAAGCAATAGTAGGGTGCATTAATTTATCATTATATAATGTAGTGTGTTTGTAAGGAAATAATACATTACGTACACAACTCACAAGTACAAAAAACTAACTCAGGCTACACTACACTACACTACACTATACTATACATAAATGTCCTAAAGAACTACTACTCTGCCCATGATGGCCCTGGATATTGATCTGACCAGGCACATGTTCATTCTGCTGTAGATGTCAAACAGGGCAACAGATTTGGGGCGACCTTGGTGGATGGACAGTAAAGATGCTAGGCATGAGAACACAATTTGGGCCTTCTTTCCCCAATGCCCATAGGTCTACACAGCCAGTGGGATGCACACCCACCCCAGCTCCTGACACCTGGCATCATTGGTGGAATGTTTTCTACATTCTGCAGCATGGGCTGCTGCCCCTGAGGAAGTACTGGCATCTCTTAAGGTGGCAGGAGTGAGGGGTGAAGTGACCGTTATATCGAAGGCAGCAGGCTTGCCTCTATCCCAACCCTGAATCAACACATCAGCTGGACGTGTGTTGATATAATCTCCAGATAGGCCATATCCCACTTCAACCCTTACAGGCAGGTGAGCTTGGTGGCAGAGTTCGGCAAAGGTGTCCCTAAGGTGGTTGTGATGGGTGACCACATCTCCACCATGCCGGCATGAAGTTGCATGGTGACCAAGAGGGTCAAGTACAGCTCCAGGGCAGAAGGGGCAAGAAGAAGCAGTTGATGTGTTGAGGTCTAGCCACCATCTGATAGCCACTTGGCACTCTTCTGTATCCAGGTGCATGTTCAAGCCTACAGAAGGGATGGCAGAGACCCAAGAACTTGCATGGGGTGCAGATACTGACAATATGCAAGCTTTATTGGCTGGTGAAGCAGAAGAAACTAGAGCCTGGAACATGTGGGTATCAAGTTTTAAAGATAGAGCTTTCTGTTGAGGGGGAGTGTTAAGCACTGCCTCCACAGTAAGAGAGTCCTGTGGAGAAACCAGGGCTTTAAAATGGGAAACAGCTTGCTGTGGATGAATATTGTCTGGGCTCCCAAGTCTGAGGCTGCTAGTGAAGAGATAAAGGCAGCACACGAGTGAAGAGAGAGGGAGCAAAGGCTTAGCCCACCTAGCATAGGGCAAAGTTGAGCTTGATGCCACTGAGTGTCAGGCACATCTACTGCTAGGCAAGAAGCAAAGCAAAGTCTCGTCTCTTCATCGAAGAGCTTTAGGGAGTCAGAGCAGAGGCTTGTAGGTGTGGTTCTAGCTAGATGCACAAACTTGCAGTAACCCCCACACGTGCGGAGAAGTGAAATGGCAACGTGGAGGTCAACAGCAGAGACATCAGTTAGGGCTCTCAGCAAAGCCCTAAAAAGGCTGCATTTCTCAGCAAAGAAACGAGAACTGTATATGAAGTCCCCAATTGGTGACCCCAGGATCTCCAAATGAGGAACGATGGAGGACTTTACTGTATCTGGAAAGTGGGAGTTGCCATTCTTGCTAAACATTTCACATTTGGGTAGATTGATGAGAAGCCCTAAATGTAGTCCTAGCTCTTCAATAAAATGCAGGGCACGCACTACTGCTGACCTCTCACCTGCAAGCACGCCATCATCCAGTTACCACAAATTTAGACTGAGGTCAAAGCAACCATCATCTGCTTCACAAGCTATTATTTTAATGTTATGTTATTTGAATAATAACAATAATATAATTAACATTCATGAAGGGGAATATGGAAGCATCTCGATCAGCAGGATGGCTCTAGCATTCTGCCGCATTAACGTGACACCCATCAGGCAGTAGATTTGGCTCAGTGCTTCATTGTCAGATAAATGTAGTTCTATTTGCATCGCAAGTCTCTTGGTCAATCTTGAGAAGCATTCTTGGGCTTCACATCCCCAACCAACATAGAATTCCACCACTAATGGCATACACATCCTGCCCAACTCTGAACACATTTCATCCATAATAATAATAATAACATAAAATTAGAATTACAAGTACACATAGACCACTTGAAATACATGCGAAAATCAAAGTTAAACTCCACCCTCAGTCCTGAAAAAGCCTGAACTTGAAAGTAAAGCTCGATCATTTGCTCTCACCAGTATAAGATTGAGACTTTGGTAGATGGTAGTGATGGCCCTGGATTTGCTACTCTGCAGCTGGATGGCTAGATGGGATGCTAGCTGAGAAATGGTGGACTGGGCTTCTGCACCCCAGCAACCATAAGTCTCAACTGCTAAGGGTATAGAAACCCATCCAAGCTCTGCACACTTACGATCATTAACACCATGCTTCTGAACTTCAGCTGCCATAGCTGCTGACCCTTTTGCAACTCCCGCTTCAGTTAAAGTAGTGAGATTAAGCGGTGAGGTTAAAGTTAGTTCAAAAGCTGCTGGTTTGCCAATTATCCAGTTCTGTACAA
Source organism: Spongilla lacustris (assembly GCA_949361645.1). Classification (NCBI taxonomy): domain Eukaryota; kingdom Metazoa; phylum Porifera; class Demospongiae; order Spongillida; family Spongillidae; genus Spongilla; species Spongilla lacustris. Next base: position 10,016,429 of record OX442416.1, on the reverse strand, counting down.
GAATATCAGCTGGACGACTGTGTCTTTTGTCTGCTCCTAAGCCACAACCTACTTTAAGCTGTCCCCCCAGACACGCTCGATGGCAGAACTGTGAAAAGGCATCCCTTTAGGCATCACTGCACAGTGTCCTAAGGGGTCTAGCTGGTGATCAGGCCAGTATGGACAGCAAGAACCCAAAGGTGTGTCCATTCCAAGCTACCACTTCAATGCAATCTGGAGCTCCTCAGGTTCAAGGTGAAGGTTAAGATCCACTGAAAGAATGACTGACAGCCAGGATGCAGCATAGCGTGAGGACACAGACAACAAATGTGTATATACGGTTGGCAGGGGATGACTGAAGTAGCAGTTGATCAAACTGGTGGTTTTACAACCTAGCCAAGAGATCCTTTTGGCTATAGCTAGAATGAAGCAAAAGATCTCCTGAAATTGAATGCACTGGTGGGACTATACTGTTAAAAATACTGAATGACTCCAAGGCATATTCATCAGATGGTATTGGAGACCCGGCCTTAATCAGTGATGCCAAATAAGCAGCTGGAGAATGGAGAGCAAGACTTACCAAGGCTCAGTTGAACTTGCAACCATTCTGCGCTATCTGCATCAATTCCAATGCATTTGGAAAAACAACGACGATCAGAGATTAGTGAGGGTGGAGTTGAACGGGCAAGATGAACTAATTTACAGTACCCTGCACACTGACGCAGGAGGAGGAGTGCAACTTTGGGATCCAATGAGCCCACAGTAACCAATTGGGTTAGCAACTTGGCAGCCTTAGCGCACCTTTGTGCTAAAAACTTTGCAAAAAAGATGGGATCTCCTATTGGAGCTCCAAGGACTTCAAAGTTTGACTCGTGGGACACTTTCATTTCTTGTGGAAAGTCATTATTATTATTATTCTAACATCCTGATCAGAAACGTGCTCAAAAGTCAAGCAGTGAGGTATTGGCTGTCTTTTGCAATCCTCAGAGCAACAAACATTTGTCTGAGGGGCTCCTGCATCAAATGGAGGAGTGCATTTGGAATGGATGATGGAGCAGGGTTGCCAAGTATCTCTGCCTGATAGTCATGCTTAATTAGTTTTTGTCAATATCATTTTTATTTAATGTGTAATTGTATTGCCCTATATGTCTATATGTATCTTATGGTGTACTAGTGTATGTATTATTATAGTTATAATTATATAATTATTAAGACTTTTAAAAAATATATACCCTGGTACATATACACATATACACAAATACATTGAACAATTTAAACACACATCACAATGTAAAACACATACTTTAGATAGAATGGCCCTTGAGTTAGCTCTTATCAGGGTCAATTTCAATCTGGCATAGATTAGATTTGTTGTGAAGGACTTAGGCTGCCCCAGTCTAGTGGCTAGTCTTCCGGCAAGACTACGTTGAGCTTCTGGTCCCCAAATTCCATAGGACTCTACCACCAGGGGGATGCAAACTCAACCTAACTCTTCACATTTTGCATTGTTACTGTGGTGCTTCCTCTGTTCTGCCATCATTGCTGCTGAGCTCGGTATCACACATGCTACTTGGAGGTTTCGGAATTAAGCGCCCAACTCCCAGTTAGGGATGAGGACATCGGCAGGACGTGTTTGTCGAGCTTCACAGCCCAGACTGCTTACAGCTTCAAGCTGCGCACCCAAGCCTGCACATTGACAGAACTCGAAAAGGGTGTCTCAGATTCTGTTGTGGTGGGAAGCCACATCAAAGCCGTTTTTACATGACAGAGCATGGTGACCAAAGTGATCCAAAGAATGAGACATGCATTGGGTCAAAGCTGACCTTGACTCATAGGAAGGCCTAATCACAACTTATTGGCAACTTCAAACTCAGAGGGATAAAGATGAAGGTTGAGCCTTGGCAAGGTGTGACAGATAGTCAAGCTGATGAGTGTGGCGAGAAAATTGAAAGCAAACGAGCCCTACCCAGCAGACAGCAGTGAAGCATTAACATATAGCTTAGTAAATTGCTGGTCCTCCAATTTGGCACATAAAATTTTTTGAGTTAGTTTAGGAGTAGTTTAGTAGTAGTGATGGTGGTAATGGTGAGCTCATCCCCTAGCCCCAAAACTAAGTTGGCTTGCTGCCAAGCTGTATCGGATGCGTCAACCATGGTGTAACTCAGCAAAACAGTGGGGTGCATCATTATCAAAGAGTGCAAGACCATCGATGATCAAAGAGGGAGGAGTTTATCTAGCCAGGTGCACTAGACAACAAAAACTACCGCCTAACTTCAAAAGGAGCAGTGCATGTCGCAAGTAAGGGAAATGATGGACCTGGTGTTGTTTCATAATTGTGCACCTTTGTACACACATGCATGGTTCACAGCTGCCCTTAAATGTACATTGCTTTTATGTGATTCAATACATGGTTCTTCTCCTCCTGCATGACCTGTACACACTAGGTACCACAGACACCACCCTTCTTCCCTAACACACCAACCTTCCTTTGCTTCCCTTCCCTTCTTTCCACCCACACTTTCACTTATGTACAATGTGGTTCTGTGTGTGTGTTGCATCTGTACCTTTACCTGATATACAATATGCAGTATTATTATTTGGCTACATATAGCATAGATATGCTTGCTGTATGGCCTGCTTGAGCTAACCATGTTAGCAGATAGAGTACCATGCCAATACATGTGTGCCTCCATAATTGCCGTTCTAGCTCATTGCATCCTAGGTCCTGACTAACTTCATGGTATGCCTCCAAAGCTGCAAAGTGTGGTGGAGGCTGGGATAATGGAAAGGTATATATATGCCACTGAGAACCAATCCATTGATAATGTACGTGATGTCGGTGTAAGTGCATCATGCTGAATGTATCATCTGGTGCATGGAGTGAGATAAAATTGAACTGATGCAGATCTCCTTAATTTGCAGAGTACAGCTATGAATAAAAAGCAATGAAACAAGTATTATAGCATTCCCTATAAGAAAGTTGGTGGTATATAAGATTTGAAGGCAATAGTGGTGTAAAAAGTAAGGAAACAAGGCTAGAATGATAAGGTACAACAATATATTTAGCCCAGCACACATTGTAGGACAATACATTGTTCATGAATATATTGTTGTACCTTATCATTTTAGCCTTGTGTCCTTCCTTTTTACACCACTGTTGCCTTCAAATCCTGTATACCACCAACTTTCTCACAGAGAATGTTTTTATTTACTTGTATGCTATCTGATACATATAAACTATAGAATTAAAGGCGCCATCGTGTTTATCAGCATTCTTAGGGCAAGTGCTATCGTCTAGCAAAGAGAAAGTCCAGACACATGAGCGTCAATCATGCATGCACGCGTCTATTAAACACATACATGTACCATTGAGTATACATTTAAGGCGGCCTGTAATAAATTGTTACTGACCTGCCTGGTACGATAGAGAAGTAAAATCTGATCATGCAGCTGAATTTAAAATGCAGCTTGCTAATAAGATTCCTATAATTGGCTGATTGTATAGATTCATGCAACATACGATTCCGTAAAATCATTGCGCGTGGTTCGGTCAGCAGTATTCTTATATTAGAGGACGGAATCATTTGAAGGATCAAACGAACAGTATTAGGTATGTAGGAAAGGCAACGAGAATGGAATATTAATACATGCATAGCACGATAGATTTGTTCAACTAAAATAAGATTTGTTCGCGCCGGAATAATATAATAACATTATCTGATTCACGATGATCTTAGCAGCTGTCATTATGAACTGGTGGGAGATTTTAACTGTGCACGCATGATCTAGATGTGAGATGGATGACAATGTGAAGGGACAAATAGCGTGGAGTTGCGAATTCATCGAGTACGTCAGTATGTACGCACGGACGTTTACATGTACATATATGCACATATTCTCAATAAATTATATGCGCAGTGCATGCATGGAGGATCGCATCTTAATTACCATTGCGCTTTTCGATTCAGAATGGATGGATATACAGTACTAGTCTAGCAAAAATGAGTGTAAATCTGTACAGCCATATTCTTATCAAAGTCGAGTCTCTCCAGCTAGTGTATCGTTGCTACATGTATAAGTAGCGTGAAGTCTAAGAAAGAAGGATTTATACAAGTATAATTACGCCCCTGAACAGCTGCACCCCCTTAGTAAAGCAGTAAATAGATTCAATTGTGCCATATATGATCATGTTATTTGCTGACGCTATTGTCACTGCGCGAGACCATATCGTATGCAGATCTGCATTTTCCGCGCATATTCTTCGATATGTATCACCATATGAACCGTATGCAGTTTTCCATACGATTCATATGCAGAGTCAGCATAACTACCGATTCGGACTGATCACTCATACGAATGGTATCATGGTCTGCATACTATCTCTGCATTCTAATTGTTATGCATCTGCATGCGTCGTGCAGACTCGCTATATGGCACCTCATACGAAGCGTATGGTGCATTGTATGGAACTCCTTTATAGGTCTGCATATGGAGTAGTATAACCAGTACCCAAAACCATCCAATTAAAAATAATAAAACTGTTTTTAATAATACCAGCAACATATTCAACTTATACATTAGAAAGTTTGAATTGCAAGTCCAGACGATGAATTTTCAGATGCCGCTGCTTGGCACACACTGGTGATGGCAATAGGGTGGCCTTTTCAAGGGTTAACCAATGGTTGTTCTTCCACCCTCAATCCCGCATGACGCTGTTCTCGTGCTGCTAGCTTATCCTAAGTGTCCGCCGCACTGTAACAACAGAAGATAAAAGTCAAAGCTTTCAAAACTGACTTACCCTGTGTCAGCGTGATTGCGTGCGTGAAACATTCAGCTAGAATCAGCTGTGCTATTTCAAGTTATCTGTGGATATAGCAGAGATATGTACATCGAGAACGTACCGGCTGCGGCCGAGTGAGTCCTTTCTTTATAGCCAACGTTGAACCGTTTTTCTGACTGCGATGTAACTCTGCAAATGAAATAATAATCAGCAATACGATTAGATCACTTACCTTTCAGCGAGTTCAATAAAATCGTCTCTATAGGAATGCATGTATACATTATAGAACGTAATCTAGTCCTTTCGCAATCGGCGTACCGTACATATCTTCGGCTACTTTACTTCCATTATACTCGGCAAGGCTTGCACCTTCTTTTACTGCGCACGAACGAGGCGTAATGCTCTCTGAGGTGAACCGCCTTGTCAGCTTGATTTGGCGCTTCGATTGGTGCAACATTTGGTCAGAGATTCTACTGATACATCATCTCTGACTTGGTGTAACATTTTAGTGGTAGAGTAGATCTAGACTTACAAGATTTCAGCATTACTGATGCATGTTGCCGCGGGTCATTCTGTAGTTTCACTTGTCCGCACGATCCAACACTTCTTGCTGACAGCTGCTGCTTGGTTGAATATGACACGCGCATGCGTGATGGTTTTTATCAATTGATATTATTAGAAAAATTATTTTCAAAACATTCTCAGACACTTACATGTATTCAGCCATTTAGTAGATCGATTAACGTATGGCAGCTAACATCAAGCTATAGGTCTTTTTTATTTGGTCTAATGGTATAATAGTCTTTTGAAACGAGTACCCTCGAGCGCTCGAGCCCGGATAAATCATACTCAATGAATTTGTTTTAGTGTGTACACTATTGCCTTAAATGGCTTGTTTGTACCAGCTGCTGAAAAACCTCAAGTTTGTGGATAGACCTTCTCATGAGATCAAAAGGTGTGTGTGTGTGTGTGTGTGTGTGTGTGTGTGATGTTACATAATTTTTTGACCAAGCAAGTTACTTAATCAAAATCAATTGCAAAGGACAGTATTGATCTTGATATGCAAGTTCTAAGTTCAAACCAGTTAATAGTAGGCCTCACTTCAGACAGCATGTTTCAAGGTAAGAAGTTGCTGTTGGGTAAAAGTGTCAGTAGAAAAGCAGCTATACACAAAATCACATTATTAGCGGATAGCAAATAAGGTCTGCTGACCTATGTGGAAAGAGGAGTGGAAGGAATATTAGAAATAGTGAGAAAGGAAGGGTAGGGGAATGAAACGAAGGGAGAGGAGATGGGAAGGAGGGGACCAGCGAAGAATAAGTGTAGGAAAGGAAAGCTGAAGGGAAGAAGGGAAGAAAGGAGGGAGAGAGGGAATAAAGGAGGTTGGAGGAAGATGGACAAAACACACTGCTAAAAACAAAGAGTGGATTTAATCTATTGAAGATTAAACCACAATCGTAAATTGATTAGATTAAATCGTTTTTGACTGTGGTTTAATCTTCAATAGATTAAATCTCACTCTTTGTTTTTTGCAGTGTGCAGAAGTAGGGAAAGTGGGAAGGCTGGGGAGGAGAGGAGTGGGGAGAGTGAGGTAGGAAAGTGGGGAGAGGTAGGATAAAGGAGAGATGGAGGGAGGAGTGGGAGAGAGAGTGAGGAGGGGGAGAGTGGGGAGACGGAAGGACAATAGGGAGGAGAAAGAAAAAGAATAAAGCACACAAGTTTCCCATTGGTTAACCTGTGCACATATCTATACATAAGGTCTGCTGGGGCTTATGTAACAGCTCTCTCCATGTTCAGTAAACCGTCCTTATGGGCATACAGCTATGGACACAAAAATGTTTTAATGCTTTATCAGCAACCAATATACATGTACACCCCCAAACCATAAGAACTTGCCTCTCCCTGATGACCATCTACAGAAATGGACACAAGAACCTCTGATCTAGCTCCCTTGCCAAACTGGAGTGAATGTTTGTACATAGCATATCTGCAAAAGAGGACCTTTTACATGCACATGCTTTAACCCATATACCAGTGGTATTATAGCCATATCACACCAGCCATCCTGCAATCATCCCTACAATACAGTAGACCTTAAAAAAAAATGTACCCCACAGAATATCATACTTGTACCTACTATCAAGATGGAAGATTGAGATTCTCTTTAAAACCACTTTGAAATACTAAAGGTACAGAGTTTCTGGTGTTCTGTCCCAGACCTCGATGGGGAACATACAATCCCCCTGGGGTTGGAAGGGTGACACTCAGACAGGTTTACACCCTTCCCATCCCCTCCCCCCCCATATAAAAAAATTAGTAGGCAAGTGAGTAGGAATAGGAGAGAAGAGGGAGGAGGGTGAAATGGTATGATCAGAGAAAGTTGAAACGGAGAGGTGGAAAGGACATCGATGGAATAGAGAAATTCTTACAGATGCTCACCTGAAGAATACTTGCTCATTTAATATAAAGAGAAAGTAGCGAATATATGAAGTAGCCTGGAAAGATAAGCATACGTAACTCGTTAGCATGCGCGCGCGCACTAGCTTTATACATGTATAGTATGTCTGTGCCTATGCAATGGTTCATGCCATATTGCTGCGTGTACCACGCACCGTACGCCATGCACGGTGTTCTGTGTGCGGCTCAATAGCTAATAGGGCCCTTACCTTTGGACTTGTGGAAAGAGTCTAGTCGATCGACACTTAAACAGCCAAAGTACAGGCACCTCTCTTTCAGCCATAATTTAAAATTATTTTTAAAATGACTTTTGATAATATTTCCGGCCAATCTAAAGTCGGCATGTAAGTTTCGACCAGTATACTTCATAAATTTTAGAATGGACTGTATACCAGCGTGCATGTCGTCATTGACCATCTGTTCTTGCCATACGTTGCAGTTTTAAGATATTTGATGTACTTGTGCAGATGGGCGGGGCACGTAAACACCCTGTCTCAAGCCGTCAAGGCCTGGATAGATCCACGGTTAAAAGAACTTGTGGATGCTAACATGGTCAATTGCAAGTCCACACCATAGAACTGCACTAACTCATGAAGTAAAATCGATACTGTACTATAATTAAGGTATAAAATTATACTGTAGAATAATTACATGTAGACCATTTGTGTCTATATATATAATAATTATTATAATAAATAATACTATATGCATGCATATATGATCGCGATCGACGATCTGAATGCATTCTAGCAGAGCATGCACATATGCATGTACTAAGCTATATCAGTATAGCTTAGCAGGCCAGGACAGAAGTTCGCGTGTATTGTTTATACATATGCATGTTCTTGTATTAGTTGTATAATCAGGTTTTAGTTGTACCTACATGTAACTCTAACTTGAACCTCTGGTCTATTATAAATTTATAGGTTTATTTCTTCCCCATATTAAACAATATATAATTTAATTATGCATGCATATGCATGATATGTATGCATAAACACTTTATGCACCATACACAGCGAAACCATTGCATTGAGACGGTAACGTCTCATCACGTGACCTTACCCGTCACTTGGATGTAGGCGGATACCGATGAAATCAATCCCAACGGTCCGTGTGCGAACCGAGAGTGGACGGTAACGTCTTTCCCCCCCGTCGCTCTGTCACGTCTTTATACGCTATATCCCGTCACTCCGGGAAATCCACGGTTAAGGCCGGATCGCTTTTACCGTGTCGTACCGTCAGTACGTACATGTACGGTTGGGTATAGGTTCTACAGCACTTTCTATCCATGCACGCAGCTTTTATACGTACACCATCACATTCACTTCTCAGAGGTAGTTTTCAAAAAGCCATATACAAATACAAATGCATGTACAAAAGGAAGAGCAAGTGTTTTGCTGGGTCTCATTACGCAAAGAGCCGGATGCCGTCCTGTTTAAAGATATATACATGTATATATAGCATCAATCATGAATGAACCACAGAAGTGTTTGCTTACATTTGATAATCTGCGCGCGATGACACTAGCGAGCCACTCACGTCATCAAACGTGTGTAAAATGTCACAGATGAGACAAAAAAGTGACCCTTTGTACATACCTCATTGTGCTCCAAAGCCGTAAAGCGTGGCTGGGTAGCCTGGGTCGAGGACTACACCTACTTAAAAAGGCGTATGTGTTCGCGTTACACCCTATTCCAGAATCCTGTAGAGTGAAGGAAGGTGGTTGTGATATCTTCGACACCCCCAAAAATGGCGCGCTTACGCTAAAATTTACTTACGCAGCACTCATGTCTCATGGATCAGTATTGTGGCGTATCAATGAGTTCACAAACATAACTTCGGATCCATGCAGAGAGTTCCGCCACGCCAATATTTGAACCTGAAAGTTGCTATATAGGAGGACAAAGGCCAATGGTGAACCACTTACCATATCGTTGTCATTCGCTCTCGAAGCTATATAGCATGCAGGCTATATAAAAATAACAACGTTAACTTACAGATTTTCCGTCAATGCGCTTATAAACTCCTATAGGGCAAGCAGCATAAAAACATGCAAAGCACATTTGGTTATCAAAACAGAAGCTCACCTAGCATGTTCGAGATCGAAGCCGTCCCTAAATAGTGGCACATGCATACTGAATCAAGCGATAGCACGTTTCGCTTACCGCCTAGCTTGTCCGATTGGTGCTCGAACCGCTATAGCCATGCATGCGCTGTTATTAGAACTGAAGGCATATTAAACCAATGACGGCATATTAAACCAATGACGGCACGTTAATTTTCACATCATGCAGTTGCTTACATATATCTTTCTCAGCACTCGAGGCTGCAAGTATCGACAAGTCATCCAGAGCAGCGTGAGCATCGACGGCGGGAGCATCATAGGCTCACATAGTGTAATCTGGATTCGCACACAACAAAGGCCATTACCTTACTATAAGGTGAAGCTGCATGCCGTTGCCTCTCTAGTATGTCATGAAATGGAGCATCGCCAATTCAGTTTCGCGCGCGGGATTCACTCTAAAGGGATTCTAGTAATAATATAGCGCATGCAACACAAAGAAATACGCCGGCAATCCACGACTAATGCAAACCTCATTACAGTTGACGTAGTAATTTGTCTCGTTTACTATTAAATGATGAATCGAAGAGCTTTAAGGTCGCCATTTCAACCGCCTAAAGCTAGCCTACGAATTATATAGTCACGAGACCAAAACTATAATAATTAATAAACTCGATATTACGATAGGCCTATAGGAGCTGAAGGGATATAATCAATACCTGACGCGACTCTAAGATCTGTATGCAGGGGAGCGGATTGCTTTTTTGGAACGGACGATGATTACGGCGAACTTGAAGTGTACATGCTACAGACTACTACAGTAAATAGAGCACACATGCAGTACATGCTATACAGACTATTACAGTTGTTCAAAACTACATGTATGTGCATGCGCATACACTTTTGAACAACTGTATACTAGTAGTCTGTTGTATGTACATGTACACCTTAATTTGTTAATGGTGATTTTTATTTTTCGATGCATGTTTTGTGCTAACTTGTTACACATGCATGCATGTATGCAAAAGGTATAAGCAATTGGGGTAGTGCATCGTGTATCACTGAATAAATTAAAAACCCAGACCCGTTTGAAATTCCGACATGCATCAGTGTACAGTAATAACACTGCATATAAAAGTAAGAGTTTGCTATTATATTGTATACCAATTGTAAAAACATTCCGCCACGCATGTATGCATCTTGCAATCACTGTTTTGCATGCTACATGCGTATAGCTATACAGAAAATTCTGAAAGTTATATTATAATAATAGTACGTATTATAATTATTACAATCATAGCTATAGTCTTGATGACTCTACTCAAGGAATACTCGCTGTCTTGATCTCCAGTTATTATAAACAATGTACTGCATGGTGTTGAATGTTATCAAACTACACTCCTGCAGGTGAATGTCTCGATATGGTTGTTCCTTTTATATACATGTATATGCAAGTTTTACGCGTCAGTATAGAGCATGCATTCACTTTGTTCACCTTCTATAGTAAGACTTCTAACAGAAGGATGTATCGAACGAGGCAATTGCAAATCACTTTCACTAGCTCTGATTTGACTCGAACTACATGCATGCATGCGTGATCCACGCGTAATCCTAGCTACATGTGTTTATACAGACTTTATACCATGATTATGCATTATCTTTTTCACGCAATATGCTTGTGTATTAGAAGGGGATCGAAGTTTTAGTCTACTGAACACATGTATTGATGACTGGAATTTAGTTTTCAAGAGACGAACAATACTCACCGCTTACTTACTGATAGCGTTAAGTTTGTACTGACCGCCAGGTTGTAGCTTTTCGCATGCATATGTGTATCGTTATAGACCGATGTCAGCACTAACTTCACAGCAAATAGAAGGAGTTCTGCCGTTAAAGAATGATCTAGATATGCCTATTCCTGATCCGCTGCTAGTTCGGAGCCGGTCGACACTCGAGGTATTAAAAATTCCCGCCGGGTTATTTAACGATCGACACCAATGATGGCACCAAGACATGCATGTACATGATAAATGTACAATTGTATAAGTTTTATCAACCACAGCATGTATATAACGGTGGTTCAAGTCATGCAGAGAGTCATGTCTTGAGATGTTTACCTGCCCCGCCCCCGATATATTTACATGTATGAACAATCGAATATCAGCAATACAATTTGTTGCAAACACAACTTGGTAATCCAGGTGCATGTCGAACAGATTCTCACGATCACTTGTGCGAAGCGCGCGTGCAACCATTATCCCTTTTCCAATTCAAGTCAATTGACAGCCATACCGTTCGAGCAAATATGCACTATGCACGTCATAAAAAAGGCGTGTGTACAAACTAAACGTCTGTTAACTGGAGGAAAAAGGCTGGGAAGGAGGAGGAACGAAGGAAGAGTGTGAAAATTTCTTCTTGATGTCCGATACTGCTAATAAAGTACCAAGCGACATCAGGAACTGTGGAACACTGCGACTCAGGTGACGGTAACGCCCACTTCCGGTCACGCCTTTCTCAGGGGCGGTCACAGCACATAGACTTGTCCAAAGTGATATCAAGTGTACAAGACATAGGTCAACATACTTGGATTGTATTAACAATTCTTTGTTGAAGACTGTGGCTCATGTGACAGCAACACCCACTTCTGGACACGCTATTGGTAATATCAGATAGATCAATATAACGAGAACAATTTTGTGTTGAAGACTATGCAAGGGATTATGGGTGGGTTGTGGGTGTGTACATGTGTGTGCTGTGTGTGCCATTACTTATTCAGTATTCTCATTGCGATCAAAACTACATCTTACAGCCTAATCTCTCCAAATATGCCGTCTTTATGAACACCCTGTTGTGTAGAGGTGGGTACAGATGTGGAGTGCCTAGGGATTGTGGGTGTGTACATGTGTGGATGGTGGGTGTGTAGTTGTGTGGAGTGCATAGGGAGGGTGTGTACATGTGTGGAGTGCCTAGGGATTGTGGGTGTGTACATGTGTGGATGGTGAGTGTGCAGTTGTGTGGAGTGCATAGGGAGGGTGTGTACATGTGTGGAGTGCCTAGGGATTGTGGGTGTGTAAATGTATGGGTTGTGGGTGTGTACATGTGTGGAGTGCTGTGCCTAGGGATTGTGGGTGTGTAGATGTGTGGAGTGCCTAGGGATTGTGGGTGTGTACATGAGTGGATTGTGGGTGTGTACATGTGTGGAGTGCATTAGGAATGTGGGTGTGTACATGTGTGGTGGTATAGGGATTGTGGGTGTGTAGTTGTGTGGAGTGCCTAGGGATTGTGGGTGTGTACATGTGTGAAGTGTCGGGATTGCGGGTGTGTACATGTGTGGAGTGCATAGGGATTGTGGGTGTGTACATGTGTGGAGTGAGTAGGGATTGTGGGTATGTACATGTGTGGAGTGCATAGGGATTGTGGGTGTGTACATGCGTGGAGTGCCTAGGGATTGTGGGTATGTACATGTGTGGAGTGTATAGGGATTGTGTGTGGAGTGCATAGGGATTGTGGGTGTGTAGATGTGTGGAGTGCCTAGGGATTGTGGGTGTGTAGATGTGTGGAGTGCCTAGGGATTGTGGGTGTGTACATGTGTGGAGTGCCTAGGGATTGTGGGTGTGTACATGGGTGGGTTGTGGGTGTGTACATGTGTGGAGTGCCTAGGGATTGTGGGTATGTACATGTGTGGAGTGTATAGGGATTGTGTGTGGAGTGCCTAGGGATTGTGGGTGTGTACATGTGTGGAGTGTGGGTGTGTACATGTGTGGAGTGCATAGGGATTGTGGGTGTGTAGATGTGTGGAGTGCCTAAGGATTGTGGGTGTGTACATGTGTGGTGTGCATAGGGATTGTGGGTGTGTAGATGTGTGGAGTGAATAGGGATTGTGAGTGCGTACATGTGTGGAGTGCATAGGGATTGTGGGTGTGTAGATGTGTGGAGTGCCTAAGGATTGTGGGTGTGTACATGTGTGGTGTGCATAGGGATTGTGGGTGTGTACATGTGTGGAGTGAATAGGGATTGTGGGTGTGTACATGTGTGGAGTGTATAGGGATTGTGGGTGTGTACATGTGTGGAGTGTATAGGGATTGTGGGTGTGTACATGTGTGGTGTGTATAGGGATTGTAGGTGTGTACATGTGTGGAGTGCCTAGGGATTGCAGGTGTGTACATGTGTGGAGGGTATATGGGGATTCTGGGTGTGTGCATGTGTGAAGTGTCTAGGGATTGTGGATGTGTACATGTGTGGAGTGCATAGGGATTGTGGGTGTGTACATGTGTGAAGTGTCTAGGGATTGTGGGTGTGTACATGTGTGGAGTGCATAGGGATTGTGGGTGTGTACATGTGTGGAGTGAATAGGGATTGTGGGTGTGTACATGTGTGGAGTGTATAGGGATTGTGGGTGTGTACATGTGTGGAGTGTATAGGGATTGTGGGTGTGTAGTTGTGTGGAGTGCCTAGGGATTGTGGGTGTGTACATGTGTGGAGTGCATAGGGATTGTGGGTGTGTACATGTGTGGAGTGCCTAGGGATTGTGGGTGTGTAGATGTGTGGAGTGCCTAGGGATTGTGGGTATGTACATGTGTGGAGTGTATAGGGATTGTGTGTGGAGTGCATAGGGATTGTGGGTGTGTAGATGTGTGGAGTGCCTAAGGATTGTGGGTGTGTACATGTGTGGAGTGCATAGGGATTGTGGGTGTGTACATGTGTGGAGTGTATAGGGATTGTGGGTGTGTACATATGTGGGTTATGGGTATGTACATGTGTGGAGTGCATAGGAATTGTGGGTGTGTAGATGTGTGGAGTGCCTAGGGATTGTGGGTGTGTAGATGTGAGATGTGTGGGTTGTGGGTGTGTTGCAGTGGAAGTAGCTAATCCCTAGGCACTCCACTCACATACAAACCCACTATCCCTATGCACTTCACACATGTACATACCCACAACCCACACAGGTACACACCCACAATCCCTTGGCACTCCACACATGTACACACCTACAACCCACACATGTACACCCCCTCAATCCCTAGGCACTCCACACATGTACACACCCACAATCCCTAGGCACTCCACACATGTACACACCCACAATCCCTAGGCACTCCACACATGTACATCACAGCTGATCAATTGAACGGGTACGCTTACGCTCAACTATGCTAAATTAGTGAGTGCGTATGCTTGATAGAGTGCGTAGGATGATAACATACCTTCAAGGCTTCAACGACCTCAAGTACCGTTACGGTGGTGAAGTGTGCAAAGTGAGTAGACGTGTAGATGTACTACTAACATTTGGTTTTCAAAATATGTAGATCTTTGCACGTATTCCCCGCAGTGGTGAGTCTTGCCGCGGCCACTCATGAATTCGGAATAGATGACTTGTATCACGTGACCCTGAAGTAAAATTATAACTATGCAGTGCGGACGCGCGGTAGTGTTCGTCGATTACCGTTCGAAAATACACGGGTAACGTCACTAAACGTCTCCGTGAAATTTACGTGGAAGTCCGTCGTGATTGAAAGAGACGGGGCACCGTTGCAATCCGTCTCCGGACAGCGGTTTCGCTGTGATACATGTATATACTGCATTGTATTGTGTGCATTTTACGACGCGTACGACGACGTATATATACATGTAAAAACTATCTGCCTCGATCACGTCACTCAGATCATGTATCAACTGTACTAAGTTTATGTTAATAATAATAATATACGCGTAATACGCCTACATCAGGCTACATGTATAGCTACGTTACGTTATATACATGAAAAGATGTATATATATGCTGGCCGCGGAGTTGGCCTATAACACAAAATCCGAGGTTACATCATAAGCTAGCTCCAGACTCTAAGCTTATAACAATATGATCTTGTTGCATTTAGGTTGACTGCATGTAGATCGATCGTGATGGCTTAATGGGCGTGGCACAATACATCTTATGTAATATCGAACACTTTGATTGCAAAGTGTCTTCGAGGTCGTGGTATATCTGGGTCAACCTAACTATATTAATATTATATTGGAGCAATTTGTATGATCATCAGTTCATGATTAAAAACAAACACATGAACAATATTACACCAAAAATTAAGGTGTTCAAAGGGAGTTCTTTGATGAGATCTTGAACTAGATCAAAATGTGCAGATCCATGTAGTACCAGGGTGACATCTGTTAGGGTAAAAGAATTACACCTTCACACTTTATAATGACATACGTACATGCACATAGATGTGTAGTCACATATACAGTGGTGTTGAGTGTGAGATTTATTAACACTATCCAACCAGCGCCAATATATATGGGGTGTTTTTTGTGCAGCCATGTAAAACAAAATTTGATTACAAATGTTTACATCCTGAGCAGCTTACATGTACAGCTTGTGTTTGTGTATGTGTGTGTGTGTGTGTGTGTGTGCACTCACTCATCACATGACAATTTCTCTCCATCTACACAATAAGTCTTCTGGTTCAATTAAGGTCATGCAGGCCAGAGAAACACATTTGTACTTATACATTTACATGTAAGTGATGTTTGTAATGCTGGGAACATGGACATCACCCTCATTCCAAATAGCACACACCTTACTCCTAGCATAGCAGGCACAGTGGGGACTTTATTCTGGTTAAAGGTCAAGCCAGAGAAACACACCCACACAGATGTCTGTACCTGTCTACATGTGTACAATACAATGCAACAACACTTTGCCTTCATTCCTACCACTGCCCACCTTAATAAATTCAATAGCAGGAAAATTGGGGACAAAAAGCACCATCTTGCTTGTACCTGCAGTGTACATGTGCCCACATTCCAAATAGTACCCATCTTATACCTGTACCTGCAGTGTACATGTGCACATTTCAGTCAACAAGCAGGAATGCCCACATTCCAAATAGTGCTCACCATACACTTTAATATAGCATTGCTGGCACTTTGGGGATACCATTCTCGTTCCCTCTGAAACATAGTACCTACAATTATTGGTACAATACAGACACACAGAAGTCAAATACAAATGCAAGCCATCTTACTGCTTATGGGCGTACACATGCAGCCTTTGGAGAAAAGGGGAAAGGGGTCGTACATATAACGTATATTGTAAATACGAGTGCAAATAGTACAAGTTTAAGAGTGATGGTGACCTTGCTTTGAGGAGGAGCAGTCGTTTGCACCCATCGACCACGAAATTCACATTGGGGATCTCAATGTGGCCCTCTCACATGTGCCCAATCTACCACTGGTAATTGCACATCCCTCTACCTCCCATGCGCCCTAGGCAAGGAGGGAGCGCAGAGGGCACATGGGAGGAGAGAGGGCATATGCAGGTCCATAGCCAAGTAGTCTGGCAGCGGAGGGGGTGGTGGTGGTGGTGGTGGTGGTGGTGGTGGGGGGGGGGGGTCGCTGTCGGCTATTCAACCTGTGGGGGGGGGGGGGGGGGGGGGGGCTGTCAAAAAGGGATCGATCCCCCCTGGTACGGGCCTGAGCAGGGGGGGGGGGGGGGTCCCTTGCAATGGGCCAAATACGAGAGCACAAAGAGCCACAAAGCGCCTTCAGGCCTGATGCAAAGAAAATTAAGCTAGACGGGGGGAGAATTCAACCATCGAATGGGGAGGATCGACCGATCCCCCCAATCCCCAGGAGAGGCATATGGAAGGGGAGAGGCATATGGAAGGGGAGAGGCATATGGGAGGGGAGAGGCATATGGGAGGGGAGAGGCATATGGGAGGGGAGAGGCATATGGGAGGGGAGAGGCATATGGGAGGGGAGAGGCATATGGGAGGGGAGAGGCATATGGGAGGGGAGAGGCATATGGGAGGGGAGAGGCATATGGGAGGGAAGACGCATATGGGAGGGAAGTGGAAGGGGAGAGGCATATGGGAGGGGAGAGGCATATGGGAGGGGAGAGGCATATGGGAGGGGAGAGGCATATGGGAGGGGAGAGGGCTCATACATATCCTCTTCTTCCTCATCACTGTCCAAGTCCTCATAGCTGCATTGAGAACAATCTACCCATAGACATAGATCTGTCACCCCTACGACCACCCATCATTCTATCATATCCATCTCCCCTAACACGTACTCATAAGACATTGCATACCCCTACACCTCTCATATGTGCCCCTACCTTCATGCACTCACTCGTAACATCTCACATTCTCCCTCTGCACCATTACAACTCTTCTCTCCTCTGTACACAACTAGAAATCAAGGAAAGTTAAGGATGAATTGTGTGTAGGGAAGCTGTTTACCTTCATATCTCCTGGCTCTCAGCCCACTTGTCTACAATGATTGTCTTTCCAAGGTTCTCTCCATGCTTAAACTTTGTCAACCCATGGTTTCTCTTATATGTATTCCCTTGCCAAGTGCACCCATTGGATCACAAATTGCATGGTGGAAGCCAGATGCGCTCTAAATAAAGGAGAATAGAGTACACGTACATAGAAAAATTAATACTACAATACATGTGGCAAGCGAACTAGTATGCAAGATACGCACTGGCAAAACTAAAACACGCACCAGCACATGTGCTGGTATACTATCTGAACTATGTGCAATAATAACCCACAATAACCGGCTTACCGTTTCTACGCACAGCGCGAATCCAGTTACTAGTAGTCACCATCGTTGGGCAAATCGGTTAGCTCCGCTTCACAAGATTGCAGACTACTTTCCACTCCACTGATTTTTAAAAATAGGCCTCTAGTTCAGAGAACAATTAATTATCCCACAATTGGCAGATGACGTTATTAATATACGTCTGCAAACGCCCCCTTATTACTCTGTTACAAATATTAATTATATGCCATACGATTGCAGGTCTTGTTTTGGCTGTCTAGTTACCGGTACACACTTTGGATAATAGCGTATAAGGCCGTACTAGTATCAACGTAACAGCGGTCTCGGTGTGTACGGCACGAAGTGTTGTCTGCCCGTGTACCGCCTGAATGCATCACAAATTAAAGCATGCAGTACTAGTTGCAATGTATATTATACACTTCCATATACATACATATCCGCATAATTTTCTACCCTTCACATATCTGCATTTCACTCCCGATATTGGTCCACACTTTGCCACTATAGACACGCATCTGCATTCTAGTCCTCATACTAAGCATTCGACATACTGGTCCCGATATGTATCCCGATACTAGCATTGCTGCATATGTATCAGCATATGGTATCATATGCAGAGTCTGCATAGTTCTGCATACGATACACTTCCGCGCGGTGTGTAATGTTTAGGTAAGTGATGACACTTCTTTTATAATGCTACTTGTTCCGTTATATGCTAATATTCACCAAGCATGATAAACTTTTCAATTATGACGTTATCATTAACATCATGCGGCACCTGGGCTCATGGATTGTATCTACCAGTCTATTCTGCATATAAATATGAATGTAAATACGCGGTACTAGTAACATTTGTATACAGCCGTATATACGAGTCTCTCCATGCAGTATATTGTTGCTCATGTAGGTAGCGTAAAGTCTAAGTTAGAAGGATTTTAATGCAAAATACAAGTCACTGAAGCCCCTGAACAGCTACACCCCTTTAGTAAGAAGGCAGTAAATAGATTCAATTGTACCATTTGATTACATGGTGGCATTGGTGCTTACATAAACATGTTATTTGCTTACGTTATTGCATAATGTTAAAATTAAGGTAAAGCGATGACACACCTTTCAATGCTATTTGCATGGTGATATTATGACGTTATCATTAATATTATTGGTTTCATGCATTGCATTAAATGCTCTCTTTTCCTCAGCCGAAACAGATGATAGAACAGTTTGCAGAAACCGTCACTGAAAAAATCGCTGAACTTAGCAGAAACAAGGATTTATAACATTTCTGGGTTGATGGGGAAACAAACAGGGCATGCTTTGGGTTGACATTTAACGAGGAGTGGTCAGAAAAGTACAGTTACTTGGAAGATCTCTCCCCTGAACTATTCACAAGTATGGTGAAGGTGCTGCTAGAATTTGAACAGCAGCACAGAGTAGATGCGACTGAAAATCCGATGACGCTTTCAATTCTAACATATCACTTCAAGTGGAAATCTGGTCACTCATTCCATCTAAAGCTTCACCCCAATTCGATAGAGAAATTTCGTTCGCTCATTCTCCATTGCACTTCCAACGAGCAGGTTGCCAAAACCTTCATGTCCCGTGAAATTGGTGAATCATTTAATACCAAATTTTTAAGGACTTTGAGAGCGAATATCAGTTCACCATAACTAATCATGACGACACTGAAGTCTTTCACGTAGAAGATCATGTCACTGATGCGGGTCTGCGATGTAAATTTTTTATCAGTCGGAGGACCTACTGTTTCTGAATGCGAAGACCCGTATAATGTTGCCTACCATCATGCACGTACGCTTAAAAAGCGCTTTGGAAAAGACGTAGTTGGAGGAGTAAACTTTGCTTTCAACCACAAAAAAAGGCAAATTTTGGTTTGGGCAAAATGCGTTGAGGACCAATTCGAGGCAAAGGTTGAGCAGCACGTACCACTGATTACCCAAACCGGTGCATTCCAGCAGTACAATAAGTTGCCACCACCACCAATACGAGAAGGATGCAAACGTGTATTCTTGACATTCCTCAGTGATAATACTTGCGAGAGTGAGCTGGAGATGTTCTTTCGTGACTGTGGAAGGATAGCTCAAATAAGCATGCCCAGACACCCAGACGGAAAAGGCAAGGGCTTCGCTTTTGTTGAATTTGATAATGCAACCGCAGTGGAGAAAGCGATACAACTTCACAATACGCCCTTGCGCTCATCGGATCGATCGCGAAAGGTGCACGTGCAAATCAGTTGGAATTAACATGCAGAGAACTAATAGTACATATAAGTAGTAAAATCTTTACCTTTACATACGCATGTATAACTACATGTATCTACTAGTGTAACTTGTTGTTATCGAAACCTATATATTAGAGGACATAATACAGGTTACGTTTCATATCGGCTAAACTCCGTGCTACGAAATGAATCGTACCATTTTGACGTAGTTTATATGTAGTTTAAACAACGTTTATACCGGGCGTGCTTCGTTACAGCATGCTTCGTTTACACTTGCGTAGGACCATTCCGTACCGTTTTGCACGATTCGTTTAAACGAAACGACGTGTGAATGAAGTTCACCTGTTACATTTACACTTCAACTTCAAAAACTTTAAAGGTTCTCTATATTCTAAAGCAACGTTTGATAACTTAAGATGGTGCACTCTGCCTAGAAAAAAATCAGCGAATTCTCCATTACTTATTCTTCGTGCTCAGCCACTATACACACAAAGAGAGCGAAACGTATGCATCTCGCCGTCGGTACTAATAGTATGGCCAAAGAAGTTGGCATTTGTTGGGTGACGTGTACAGGTGTACCTAACGACGAGGAAAAAACTATTTGCATCCCCCCCCCCCCCCCCCCCCACACTCACACACCTTTCTCTCTCATGGAAGCTCAGTACGCTTTGTTAGCTCTCAGAGATGGTCGGACCATTTATTAGTGCTACTCTATCAACATTAATGTCCTTACAAATGCGTGTCCTTTCGTGCTCCTCACCAGAGTAAATCAGGTGCTGCTCATTCAGGTTGCACTGGTAATCCATAAGTCATATCTCTCCTGTAGAAGTAACCCTACAGCAGTTGCTACATACACCAGCAGCTTTCAATGAGGAGAGCTTTGTTCTTGACATGGCCACAAGCACTGCTGTTCTGGGCTGAAGGTATACTTATTCAAATGTATGTATCTACCAGATGTGAGCTGAATTATATGTTATTAGGTGCACATGGAAAAAAGGAAAGGAAACATGTATATAAATGTCTCCTATCCCCCTTCCCCTCCTCTCGCCTATCCCCCCTTCCCCTCCACCCCTCCCCTCCCCTCTTCCCCTCTTCTTTTCCACTCTCCTTTAACATTTTTTTCCCCCTTCCCCTCATTCACTGCCTTCTCCATCTATAACACAGCTGTATACAAGAGATACAGTTTGGCCATGATGACAGACATATTCTATGGTGCACTCAGTGCATGCTGCATGGTTCTTTTGTGGGCCACGTATGAAAATGGCAATAAATGTGATAAGCATCTTTGGTGTGAACTGATGGCCAATTGCTTTAATCTGCACACACATCAGGGACAGACGTTTTAAAAATCCTGATGCCTTTGCTACTGGCTTTGCCTTAAGTGAAGAGTTGAGGGGTTTGAATCCAGGTCCTTGTATATGACTTATATATGATATATGTGGCTGGGGTCTGTGTGCTATGCTTAGATTGATCCTGATAAACCAGTTTAGGTAGCTGGTGACTAGTGAAAAGCGTGTTGGGTGGGAAAATTAAATACTTGTGGTACAAGCATAATATATGTTGTTCCTTCACTACTAATATCTCCTCTTATCCTCTACCTTTTCTTTGTTTTATAATTGTGGTGCCAAATTCTAAGTGGCTCGCATATTGTACCCTCCATGCCTACATTGATATCCGGCATCATACAGTAGCAGTATTTTCACCTTATATATATATTTTTCCACCTCAAGCAGTGATAATAGATCATTGCCTACAATTGCTCTGAGTGGAGGTTCGTAGCTTGTGGCTTGGGCAGATGATCATGATAAGACGAACATATAGCGGCAGCTAGCCATACATACACACTGAACCTATATGTCCAAAAGGACACATTATGCAGGAGGCACGAGTTACATTACTGTGCATCTTCTTAACACCAGCACAAAAACAGACAGTATTGTGATCAATGGTATAGCAAGCTGCAATGCTAGCATGGCAATATTTTCAGCTGCACAAATAGATGAATTTTGTCTTGCTGCCTTTTCAAAAGAAGTAAAAACACGACAATTCCCTCCTCCCCCCCCATGAACTTGACCTCATGTGCACTCTTGTGTCCTGTCCATTGCAAAGAGCTAATACATGTGCATACCACCACTCCCTAACATGGCGTGAAAAAGAGCTTGATATTCATATATACATATATAGTTTTGTCCATTTCATGTTATAATTTAACTGCAAAAATTTTAAATTGCTATAGCTAGTGGGCAGCATAGAGCGGCATGACATATATGTTGCTCATACATGTGTTTCACTTTGCAAGCCTCATTAATAGGCTTGGGGATGCACCTGATAATGGTTCTGCTCTGAACTGTGTCTGAGTATTTATCGAAAAATACACGTATAAGTGTGTACACTATTCCAAAAAATGCATCACAATACTATGCATTCTGCTAGCTACACACAGTTTACACACAAGTATATATACACAAAATATTGCAACTAACAGGACGATACACATACAGCCATTAAAAGCATGATTCGTAGTTAGGGCATAAAGCATTTTACCGTCCTTGGAAACAAGGATTTTTCCAGCATACTGTGCATGAAGCCTTTCAGCCAGAGCATGCTCTTGAACTGATGGTGTCTTTAGAACCTGTATAATCCTCTGCCATGTATATTGATTGGGATTGGTGCATTGCTGCCTCCATTTATTGAACACTTGTTCAAATGAATTACGGTCTGGCTCCGGCTTCCAAGCATTTTGATTCTGGATGCTATCAAGCTCACCTGTCGACAGCTTCAACTGGATACCTACAGCTCTCCATTTGGCTGGGATCTCAGAGGCAATATCATTCATAAGGTCTGCTAGATCTATGTATTCCCTTTGCTTTCCGGCATTCTGGCACTGGATAGTAGTACCAAGAGCGCCTGGTAGTAGCCCAAATTGGTCAACAATGGTTCTCCATCCAGCAGCAATTTTGGTAGCAAAACAATTTATAGGATGCAGAAGGGTTGGAGGAGGCACTGAGGCAGCTGTATCATTAAGAAAGTCTGCATCACAATGGTCATATTTTAAGAATGCACCCTTATAGGCTACAGTTTCCAGACAATTTAGGAGTGCATGCAGCTGACACAGCAGCAGGAGACCATACATATATGCAGTAACATAACCTTAATTCCCCAGGTCCAAGTCCTATGCGTAGAACCAATATTAGAAAATTCATCATAAATACAAATGAAGTTTATGACATCCATTTCTCTACTGTTGTTTGATGTGTCTATTGTGCTAAATTTACCAATTGTCTGTCAAAATCACAACCTTCATTACACAATGCAAATAAACATATGGTTCTGCATTATGTACAGAATTTAATTGTCACAGAAAAAAGTACAAGTATATTTTTTTGGAATGTTTTTTGAAGAATGATGTGCATGCTACTTTATACATGCACATTCTATGGCAGTGTTTTTACTCTAATTGGTTTTGCTATTTTAACCGAAAACGCACTGTGCGTTTTCAAGATTTTGTCATTCACTTGGCTATTCCCGCAACATGCATCTGACAAATATTTATCGTTCATAAGCTTGTGGAGCTAGCAATTTCCAAATCTACAATGTACTTTTTTATATGCTTAGTGCAAAAGACCTGTTTTACCACCCACTTCTTTTAACATGTTGCTCGATCTTCCCAAGATTACTTTTTGGTACTTTAAGTTGCTTTGTGATTTACCACAAATACATCTTTTAGCTATGCAGTACTGATTGCATTTGACAATCTTTGAAGAATTGCAAGAAAGTAAAAATATTTTCTGAATTAATAACCATTTCCACAGTACAATGAGATTTTTGTTCATATCAGTTTGCTAAAAATTAATTTTCAACGCGTAGGACAATAATCCTACACGTAGGACGACAGGGGATTAATTTTTAACAGTACATTTACTTAGTTTTGCTGGAAAACATTATACTAATGTCAGTATTGTGTCTAAAAAACAATACAAATGTATTGACTTTATTACATAATTCCATCATGCTGATGTAAACATCTAACCATATCATACTCCACCTATATTAAATCTGAGGTCATTGTTACACTAAAAGGCCTTCAATTTAAATGTACATGTAATATACAGTGTTCGAGTATTTAGACCATCTGAAGATTGATGTTCATGGAACTGATGACCATACTAACTCTTCAAAAAATCGAATTTTCAGAATGGTCATGCAGATGATGCAAAATTTTATACGTTATGGAACAGGTACTTAACCTATGCCACTATGTCCTATTAAGGAGCATCGTTGAGGGATGGGCAAGCTAAACATCTCACATTCCACAACATGTGTGGTATCTTTAGCTTGCCCACCCCTCACCTTCCCTTAATATAGAAACCAATTGCAGTGTCATTGTCCAACACTAGACTACTGTGTTCCACAAACTTTAAAAACTCAATAAGCTTCTCTTTTTGAAGCGGACTCTGGATTTCCACAACTCAGTTTATTTCATACTTTTCTCAAATATTGTTATCCTTTGCATACTATACAATATTAATATGTTAGAACAAAAAATATTAATGATGCATATTTGAGTGATCCAAGGAACAAAAAAAAAAAGTAAAAAAAAATAATGAGAAGGTTGTTGCTTAACATTTGGCACGTATATGGGTTCAATCAACACATCCTACCTTTTAAAGGCCAGTATATCTCCAACTTCCACAGATTGTTGGAGCCATCCTCCAAGGAAAGTTGTATAATTTGAGGTTCCATTGTAAAACATCGAACTTGAATGACAAATCGAGGAGGGTACATGTTATGTTTCTCCATAGCTTTTAATTCATTGGGCTTATAATTCCAGAATTCAACTTCATCTATTTTAATCTAAGGATGCATATTTAAACACATGGAATTTTGTACTCAATACTTACCCCATCCTTGCCGTAATGGAATAAAAGCTGCCAATTCAGGTTTTCCTCATACAAGACTCTGACTAACTGATCAGAATTCAATTTAAATGCTTTGCTCTGAAGGATTTCGAGATGACTCATTTTCTTCTTCACAGACTAAAATGAAAAAGACATTAAAAACTATATATGCATGATATTTAAAAAAAATTATGTTACCTCAATACATGTATCCAGAAGGTACGTCACAACAAGATAAATTTCAGACTTATTATAATTCACAATTGGTATACAACAGTATAAGTGCTTTGCATTTTTGTCTTCATGCTCAATTAGACATGTAAAGCAAAAATGATCTGTTTCAAATTCAGCCTGCTGGCCATGAATTATTGTTACTTTATTCTTTGTGTCAAAAGAATACTTCTCTTTTCCATGCTGGTCATTGGTGTGATTATGGTGCAAAGCTTTTGCAAAGTACATAGGTATATCTGTAGGCTCTTGTCCTTCACAGTCCATAATATGTGGAAGTCTGACTGTTACACTTTTCAGCAACTTCACTTCTGGATGGATGCATATCCAGTAAATTGGAGAGACGGGTTTCATGCCACTTGGAAAAATAAATGGTCCATTGAGCATAATCCCAATGGAAACATATACGTGTTTAGCCAATGGAATGGCTCCTTGTGGAAACTCAATAGAAAACTTGTGGCAGACATTATTGTACACATAACCAGCACTGTCAACTTCGATGGTATCTGTTGCATGACAATGGACCATAACATCGTCAGGAATACAACGGCAGTCTGAAGAAGAGAAATGATTGAATGAATTAATTAATTAGTTTATTCATCAGTTGCATGCACCAGTACTTCTATCTAATTTTTTGCTGATTACATTTTATTTTCCATCATGATTGAACTACACGTGTATACACATAGTGGCATAGCTATACAGGGGTAAAACAAAATAGTAAACACCACACAGTGACAAAGCTTTCAGTAACATAATACCAATCAGTTACAATAAAGAACCATTATCAATCCCATGCTAATAGGTATCAGCACCATTCATTTATCTTGCATAACAACTACTCTACACATTTGTAATTGCTGCACTGTACGAACAACCTGACACATATAGAAATGTATGTTGAGCATTTTGTCAAGTATTAAGTCTATGAAAGTGATCGCTAAACTACTGGACAAAACCATCGCCACCAAAGATGAGCCAAATAAAATATTAATATACAGTGTACATGTATTATCAAGCTTATATGAGCATTAAACAATTTATATACCATTAGTTTGAAAGACTGCTTTTATCTGTCCTGTGTTTAAAAGGTTCATGTTCCTAGAAACTATAAAATTTTCTCGTTCACATTTCTATGTTGCCAAGCCCATAGGTGATTAAAAGCCAACAGTATCACTGTTTTAACACAAACGTGACACTGCTTTCCTTCTATTTTTTCCTACAGTCTATATAGAACTTTTAGCACCAACAATTGCAGAGGGTGATTCTAAACCACCTCCTTAGACAATTTGTTGCCATACATGATTAGTGAGTACTAAGAATATGATTGAACCGGTGTCTGTAATAAATAAATTGTAATCTTTGCTTGTATTTACAGGGGTTTGAGCAGTGAACCTCTGTCTTCAAAGGTCCCGCATCAAATGGAGAAGTGGGCTGGGGTTTGAGGATGGAAATCCTCTGGCCTCATTCAACTGTTTGTTTCTAATTGATTTTTTTAAAAGTATCACTAATTGTATTTCATGTTTGATAGCTACCTATTATTATATCATGTATTATTCTCCATCATTACCCAATTACACAATATCACCAAATTCATACCCATGGGGGACAAATATGTATTAATATGTGCCACTCGTAATAATCATGGTTCTAATTTGATTTCAGTAGTAGTTGGAACATTATTGAAGAAATCATCTTTTTCCTTTCCATACACCTGTAACTACTATCACAGCAACTCAGATCAGAACTCAACGACAACTGCTTGATAACAAGATCTGGTGCACACACATATATATATACTAAGTGCCGAGTGTTCTAGAATGTTCTACTCGGTCATCCGTTTGCCACGTGAATAGGTCATGCCTCCAATCATCACCTAACATGATGTCAGCCCTTCTACACACCTACCATGCAGGGCATGTCAGCTGGACCTCACTATTGTCTGTCTTTGTGACCTTTTGGGTGGGATTGTGTAAAGGCGTTTCGTCACTAGCAACCGCAATCCGGATTGATAGCTAATTAGTATTCATCGACCAAACCGAACCGATACAGTTAGAGCGTGCCGATACTGATAGTTAAATGGCCGCTGTCTCGAGCAGACCTGCCAACTCTCACGCATTTTGGTGGAGACTCACGCATTTACAGCCACTCTGACGCATAGTGGTGTGACCTTCGCGTATTGCCGTAGGTACTTGAACAATTTTTTCAAATCGCATCAAATGCGGCGATTTTAATATCAAATGAAAGAGGAAAATATGTGCATTAAAAAAATCCCTAATTTGTATTTATAGGTGCAGTATTTCAGAAGTTGCGGCATTTCAAACACACATTTTGGCATGTATGCGGTGTGATGCAAGAGGGAAGAAAAAATTGTGACGGTTTGACTTTTTACGTTACAGTTGTTGCAAAACAAATAGTTATGAAGCCAAACATTACTATCATATTGAGTACACATTTCTAATTACTAAAATATAGTAGGTTTGTTGATCTGTAGATCACCAGTAATATAGCGTACTACAAATTCAATCAATATCATTATCAATATCAATATCATTTTCAGAAGTACTATAGTCATTTTAACGTCTTCTCCTTATTCCTCTGTTTCTTCGTATTTCCAATAGGTAACTGTAACTTTAGATGTTGTTGACTTTCTGAAGTATTTTACATTGACCTTTGTCCTGCTGGCTACCAAAACACAAGTGTTCACACTGAGTACAGTCCATTTTCAGAAGTACTATAGCCATCATCTGGTCATCAGTTAGGTCTGAAAAGTCTACAGACAACTCAGATTTGCCCTCTGCGCAACACTGTTTAACTTCTTTTGTAGTGTTTTTTTGGAATGCAGCTTGGCAGCATATTCTTCATGTGTTTCTATACCTTAATTGTTACAATATTGTCTTGCTCATTTTCAGTTTTGTTAGATTTCAGTACATGTACCATTATGAGGCAGATTCCTTCTTTCTTTTTTTTTTTGCATCTCAAACAGATATACCATTGGCTCAAAACATCATTGCATAGTTAAGTGTTCTAGTTTTATCGCGTAAGAGGTACAGACTTTTTTAAAGAACATATTCCTTCTAGAGTAATTTGCTAAAAAAATGTACGAAACGTCGTGAAAATGGTTTAAAATTGAGGCTGTACGCAAAACACATGTTATGCAGAAAACGGCATTACAGGCAGTGATATGTTGCTAGGCAGACTTCAAGAATCTTTCTTCCTGTCTTACTAAATAGCAGACCATGACTCTAAACAGGCAGGTACAGACTGGATTTGTTGGTTAAACTTGCAAAACTTGCCTCCGCTGGCAGTTAGAATGGACAGACCACGTCCCCTGCCTACCACGAGCAAAAATGTCTTGTAACTTTCTGCTGCAAAATGAGTACAATACATGTAGAAGCTTTGGCTTGTTTGTAAAAACAAATAAATAAATCAATGCACCCTCCTATAGTTGTGTTACCAATGTTTAATGCAGTAATACTCAAGGCGCCGGGTTGGAAACATGATCCTGAAAAGTGTACCCGAGGGCATTTTCCACATCACAAACTATGTACCGGTTCGACCTTTTCATGCAACAGGGAGACATTTATAAAACACCAAAAAAGTATTGATTACTCTTTACAAATGGGTGAACTTTCTGATTATATATTTTTCCAACCAAAAAAAACATAGGAGGGAATATTCAATATCAGCAATGCCGCCAAATTTCTCCGCGTTTCTAGTGGATGCGGTGTTATTTTATTACTTCTGTCTTCGTTTTTAACCATAGAGTTGAAGGATTGGGAACCGTGCACGTGATCCATAGACTTGTGCGAGGACACCAATGTTGATTTGTTGTACGTCAACTGTATTTTTGAAAGTAATGGCCTTTTAATCATCACCTGTGAAAGAGTGATGCGCGCGGGTATGGTAATGTAGGTAGTTCCAAAGCGGAAAGTTTTTGATGCTCAGGCATTACAACCCTAAAATTGCCTGTTCTCCTGCAAAATCATGCCCAATTGCAAGCTCAAGCAAGCTATCAAAGCACAGTTGGCAGGTCTGCTCGAGTCCACATAAAACCTGCTGTGAATGGCATATATTTGCTTAGTGGCATACATGGAGCTACGCAAAAGTCACCTTAGGAAAAAAGAGACACGTGGTCTTGTCATGTTACATGTATACTATTACTATCTCCATTAGAGTCCTTAACCTAGTACCTGTGCGCGTTTACGTCTCGTATAAATGAATGGATCATGCATGCTTATAACCTTTTTGTATTTCTGCACTAGGTTTTTCATCTTCAGAACGCACAGCTGCTTGCACGTATGATCGTACAAGCAGTGCAGTAGCTATAGAGGGGTTGCATGGCCTACATCACGTCGCAATGTAATGTGACAATTTATATTGCAACTTTTTTATATTGGGGGCAAGCGAGTATGGCGCGTTAATGGAATGGAGCAGCGGTCGCCCGAGCCAGATATGAATCTAAAGTGTTGCAAGCGGGTTTAGGCGTTGACCATTGCTCGATCAACTATCTAACTCCTGCTGTTCTTTACTTTGCCAGAAATTGGCAGATGGTACAGGAAAGAACCTTACATACCTTGGTGGCCGGCAGGTGGTAGGAAAGAACTTTACATGTGCGATCGATATTGCTTCGAGCACCCGACAACGCAGCATGTTTTACTCAGTAGACGTGCTATACTATCCTTACGCTTTGCCCCCAATGTAAAATTCTACATATAAAATCGCTTCATCACATGACATCACGAGATCCATGCAACCCCTTTATCTGATTAACTTGTTGCATACAACTCAATCGAGCTGTCGGTTCACATCTGCTCCCCCCCCACCCCCACCCCCTACCCAGATCCCCACAAAATGTGCGAGTTTCCTCCAAACTCCAAAGTGAATAAAACAGCATCTAGAGTACGCCAATAACTGCATCGATTCGGTTTGGTCGATGAATGCTAGTTAGCTAGTGTGGACGCACCCTCAATCCGGATCGATACGGATCGATCCGGATTGCGGTTGGTAGTGAAGAAATGCCTTAAGGATGTGATAAAGGTGTTGCAAACTGGTTCTTTTCATGTCATTATAAAAATGAGATAGAGTGCTCTGAGATTAGTGATAATGATCTGCCTAGGCCTAGTGCTCACCAAGACTGTGGCGATGGTGCTGGTCAATTTGACTCCAATGGTGGTAAGCATTGGAAAGATAAGACAAACAAGCAATAATATATATTAAATTCATGTAATTAAAACTAAGACATTTGCACCAGCGCTAGGGTCTGTCATTTAAGGAATCCCCTGCAAGAATACTACATACAACAGAACTGAAATCTGATACAGATAAAATTGACAGAGTTCTGTAAATGCCGAATTCATTATAAAAATCATACAATTGCATTTAGCACTTTATTTATCTGTGTGGTAATTAGATGGATATACATTTCTCTGTATGTATATATTTCTGAGTTAGTTTAGTTTTAATTAGAAAGCTGCAAATCATGTGAAGAATTTTATCTTAATACCATTCAGTAACTGAATATTTACATATTTACCACATAGTATAAATTTTGATTAATACATGTAAGTAGCAGTGAGCGCTTGACCATTACAGCATTATATACATGCATACATGTATCATGTACAGTGCATGTCTAGATCTGCTGTAAGTGATTATTGGTTGCTGATTCTAAAATGGCTTTGAGCACCATCGGAATTCAGTTTGGCTCCCAACCAAGCATATAATAGTATATTGAAAAACTTTTCGGTGTAACCCTATACTCAACAATTATACATCAATGGAAGAGAATGTGTATACAACTGAATATTTTTATTTAGACTCAGTTATTAGTTGCAGATCTTATTATCGTGCAAAAAGGAGAAAAAAAACCTGTAGCAAGCAAGCATGATGTTGGAATGCAGTTTAATTTTCTGTGAACACATTCTAATTTTTTGTTTTTCCTAACTTCAGGCATATCCTTACCAAGGAAGGATCAATTCATATCTTTCATATCTATGCTAACATTTCATATCTATGCTTACTGATGTATAAATGCATATTAGCATCCCCAACTTGCTAGCTCAAGAAACATTGTCATACTTTCCATCTGCTGGCATTGAATCATTCCCTCTATTACATATATCATCTACATGTACATTTGGCCAGGCCATCAGCAGTATGTATTTTGTAATAATTGAGGGGTATGCACTAAATACTGTACACAATCTTCTACTAATTTCCATTTCCTAAATGGCTGAAGTGCTTGCTACTTACACAGCAAATATAAAAGTGTGAAGGCCCCCTATTCTTTGGCGTGAACGTAGTACGCCAACAGACACACCAAATCAAGTGTGCCTAATAAGCACGCAGAAGTGAAAAAATAAAATGCATTGGCCAGGATTCCAACCCGTGAAAACTAAATTACCCTTTATCCCACAATGTCATCAATACAAAGTAAAACTGTGTGAAGGTCACACCAAATAGCCAGGTGATTTCAAACAAACTCACTCGATGGTGTGATATCACACCAAAGATAAAAATTTAGTGTGAAAATAACGGAGTGAATTCACTCGATGGGTGTGATATCACACAAAGATAAAATTTAGTGTGATGGTCGCCCTTTTTAAAAACGTACTAGGGGTGATTATACACTTTTTTATTTGCTGTGTACATGCAATTGTACTGAGAAGATTTTCATTTTACTATCTACATGTATATGCATACAAATTTGAGTATTTGTATTATTATCATAAGCATAATTATATATATATTTATAACAATAATTAAATTGTATATATAGAGTCATACATCCTATTCACACTCATAGCATGTATCATTTGACAAATTGGTATGGTTATTTCATTGCCTGGGTACCACCCACAAATTTAACTGGCTACCGTATTCAATGGATGTGCGTGCTGGAGTCAGTTGCATATACTTTAGAAAACGGTACCTTACCCAAAAATGTTTCCTGTCTGCTGACTCTGTAAGAAGAAAAAATGAAATAAGTAGGCTCACTTGCTGAAATTATTTTGGTTTCATGAACTAAGTAGCTGTACAAAGCTGAATATGTGCAATATTGTGTGTCATAAAAAGATGCAACTCTATGGTAGTACAAAATATGCACATAAAGTATGTAACCATTAAACAGTTGATTTCAAAAATAGATTAAACTGATTACATTACAGCTTGCCTAATCCCTTTATAATGTTCTCTTTGTTTAGCTATTGTTGTTTCATTTACAATATTGGATGATGGTGTCCATACTTTTTATCTTGCCCCACCCCATCCCCCCTTCCTCGCTAGATGTTGCAAAAAGAAACTTGTACATGTATTATAGTACAATCGGACCTATATATGAAAAGAGAAATGAGGGATGGAGAAGCATTAATCTATTCCTCCTAGCCAATCTGAGATACCACACATAATCGCTAGACACTGTAAATCTGGCATGCAGTTATGGATTTAATTTAATGCGTAACCCCGTCATGGTAATTTGTTTAGCAATAGTTGTGGCCTTGGCACCCACAATACCTGTGTAAAATCCATCACTGGTGGTTTTACAATTGTCCAGCATATATGTGTGCATGGTATCTCAGAATAGGTTAATGCTACTACATACACTCCCATGTGAAGCAAAACAATGGGCTTAAGTGGTACCTAAATAACATTTTTATCCCTCATATTACTTTGAAAGCACATTCATACTTTTGTATTTAAGCTGTACAATTTGGATGATGGGGTGCATACAAATTTTCTGTACGCCCCTCCCCTCCTCGACATTTAGGCCGAAAAGGAAGCAAACTCACATGTTTTTCCACTCTGAATACATCCATTTATATATAATATGAACAAATATCTGCAATACGGCACAAATAAAATACATTTTATTTCAAGTTTACCTTGATGAATTTAAACCTTCATTAGAATATGATGTATCAGCCTCATTCCTGTTGTGAGAGAGCTTAAAAAAGCATCCTTTCCTGTCAGATCCGTGGATACTTATTTGACTAACTACAGGTGGTTCATTTGACACATTTACAGAAAACTCAACAAATGGTGGATAGAAAAATGTTCCTTGTGCATCAACCTTGTTGAACGTATTCATATTTGCTGGATTCAAATGTAACTGGATATCTTTCTCCTTTATCTGAGTAAAGATTAAATAGCCACATCTATGAGAGAACTCATGCTTTACTCAGGGGCATATTCACCTTGCAAGTGAATTGTGTGCAATGTATAACAATTAAGATATTACAAATAACATAAAATTTGGAGCATATGGGAGGACAGCCTATCTGAAAACGAGTAGCCTAAATTAATTTACGGCATCTTACAATGAAATAGAGTGGGCAGTAGAAGCAAACTCAATTTTTTTCAGTTTAATGACAGCCCTTGGACTATAGAATTAACTGAATGCAAGTTACGTATTCAAAGCAACTTACCATTGTACATGTATTAGTGCACGGAATAGTACTTTAAATATAACATCATTATTGTATTAATGTAAAATGCAAGGATCATAAATTTGGAGTGCTAATAAACATGTTCATTACAAAAACATAATAATATTATTAACACACTTCAGGTTCACTTACTACAGCATCTTGTTTTGAACGAATGTGTTCAGTACTTGGTTTAAATTCAAAATCAGATGTACCAGTATCAAAGCTCACATCAGTGATAGCTGTGACTTTAACTTTGTATTTCAGTCTTTCTGTAGCTTGCTTCATACACTCCTGCAGCATTCATTTTAACATTTAAATAAAAGGAGAAGATAATAAAAACTTGCCTGTATTGCAAAAGGGTAGGACTGACATGCATAGATAAGTACATTGAATGGTTTTTGCTTTTCTTTTTCTTCTTCAGGTTCAAAGAACAATAGAGTGTAAACAACTTTGCACCCATTATGCATTGTTGAACTGCCATCAGGAATCTCATTATTGGCTCTTCCACTTTCAAGGGCTCCACAAAGAATATAGCTATTTTGAATTTGGAATGACAGTTCTGGTTGTGTGTCTGATACAACTACATCTAGATTTGGAAAGAGGTCAAAACAATATAGGTTTGATCGAGTCACAATTTCATGGTCTGATCTCAATATAACCACTTCTTTTGACGTTTGATATTCTAGCATCTTCAGACAGTGTTTCATAGAGATTTCAATAGGCTTATGGATTGGGAGACTTAGGATGATCCAGTAAAATGGTGTAATCAGTAAGTATTGGTCAGAAACCAAAAATGGTCCCCAAATTTTAGGTAAAATCTTCATCTGTAATGTTTCACCTTCATCCACAGCATCACGAGGTACAAATATTTTGAGGCCATACTCAAGATTCTCATAAATACCTCCTTGACTAGAAAATTCAAACTTGATGATATCAGGCTCTGTATCTAAGATATGAAATGCAGTCATGAATCAAGGAACGTCACCCTATTATTAGGAAGGATTTTCTTATTTCGATGATTAAGTATGTTTACAAAAGAACTATTCCTGCTGTAACATTTGGCACTACCAAATTTTAAATTTAAGTCTGATGTCTGTGTATCAAGTAAGTTCTTCACTTCAATGCTAACAAGATTAATTATTTAATCTAGTAATCAAGTTAGAACAAATATATATTTTCCTTTGATACACATACATTATACTATGAAATGCTAATAAAACTATTATTAATAGTTATACTCAGCGGTTAAAGAACCTTTATGAACTTGGTTTGCTGGTAATGTATTTATCTTTAATCTGCGTGAAACGATCCTGAATTCAGGATCGGTAAAATCCTGAATTCAGTCTTCCGTTTATAACAACCATTGTAGTAAAAATTAAAATCATTAAAACATAGTAGCTGATTGTTTTAACAATGGTGCGCACATTCTATAGCATGGAATAATTTTAATCATCTAGAAAGCTGCCCAAACTTCAAGGATGCATAAGCACGTTTCGTTGTTCTCGCTTACATAAATTAAATGATTAGCAATTTATAGTTTGTAAAGTGATATGCTTGATGATGCAAGCATTGAAAATGGAGACACTGTGAATAAGTATTATGATAATAGATTTGTTGGTCGCAGGGTAATATACATGTACTAAATGACAGCATTGCATATTAATTGCCCTAGGTAATGATGAACAAGCATCATTGCACGTATCTTATGAGTTCACAAAATGCATCATGCTTGTGAGAATTCATGTAGCAATTCAACCTCCTGGACAAATAAAGTTCTAAACAAATAGGAGGTGTGTGTAATGATATGAAATTAAATATGTAATGCTAGGATAGTTTTGATGTCTGTGGTTTCATATTAAGCCGCTAAAGAAATGAAACGGATCAATTTAGCTGAAATGTTGCAGCATTATGTGGATCATAATATATTGAAAGCTTCATTGCTCCATCCGGACCCAAACACTTCTACAACCTATATGGATATGCATGACCATCCTCCAAGGGAACATGCCTCACAATTTCTACAATGCTTGGCCTTTTCTCCCATCTCAACTGCATGACTACAAGTTTGAGCTGCTTCTTTGTACAAATTGTGCAAATTTTACACATTGATGACCGTGCGAGACAGGGACCAGTTTGGCACTAGGATTTGTGCTGGTCTAGATTGGTAGTTAGGAAGAATGCCACTTCTATTCTCAATTTGTGGGGAAAGGCATGCCTTGAGACATAAGTCAGCAATGCAGTGACTGAGCTGACTGTGTTTGATTATCACATCACCCCAGAATGACAAGTAAGCATGTGATGTCCCCAAGCATCCATGTTGTGATGACAAAGTGGGCATGGACTGCCATCAGGGGTCAAAGGCCACCTGACCTGTGCTTCATCAACTATGCATACAAGGGTTTGATGTGCAGAAATAATGTGCAATCTGGCCTTTGTCATTACATCTTGTGACGTATAGGTATTTTTTTGTTGTTGTGAGTATGTGTTCTTATGACATATATATTGTGAATTTCAATTGGACTTAAAATTTATATCAGGCAATAAATTTCACAAGCAAAAGATAGCTCCCATCAGTCAGATTTTTCTATACTGAAATTACATACAACTTTTGTACTAATTATAACCTGTCATGCGAGTACATTCGTACATACATATAGGTACAATTTTAGTTTGATACTAAGTATATATATATATGTGTGTTATTAATACTAGGAAACCTTAGAATCATTCTAACCCATACATGTACATGTAGAACATAGTTTATATCTATAATTAACTTTATGAAGTTCAAGAAGCTAAAATTTTGATTTTTACAACATATGGGACAGTGTCCAGCAAAATCGGGCTTGTGGGGTTATAATTTTATCACTATAAAAATTGCACGTTGTACTAAACAACACATCTTCGCGATGGTACTACCTTTTCCTTTCAAATTTCGTACACTTGTTCCCACACCATTTCTCTGTGTGAAAATCGATTTTTGTGATCTTCACCTTTTCCGTGCCGTGGACACAACAATCGTTAACCCCGCGGGTTAGAAATCCACATTTCTCCACGTACGAGTGTTGAAAACGTGTCAAATTCGGAGTGTGCATAGAGGAGTCCTGTAGCTATTGATTTGTTTTGTTCGTTAGTTTCTGAATCATCCGTTACGGAGATACAGTTGAGCAAACTACAGGCACATTTTCCCGCTTGATTCGCGCCAATGATATAATCACCGCCTTCCCATTCACTGAGCGGGACGCGATTTGCCAAAATCATTGGCGCGAATCAAGCGGGAAAACGTGCCCGTAGTTTGTTCAACTGTATCTCCGTAACGGATGATATATAAATTAACGAACAGAACAAATCAATAGCTAGAGGACTCCTCTATGCACACTCCGAATTTGACACGTTTTCAACACTCGTACGTGGAGAAATGTGGATTTCTAACCCGCGGGGTTAACGATTGTTGTATCCGCGGCACGGAAAAATATGTAGATCACAAAAATAAATTTTCACACAGAGAAATGGTGTGGGAATAAGTGTACGAAATTTGAAAGGAAAAGGTAGTACCGTCGCGAAGATGTGTTGTTTAGTACAACGTGCAATTTTTTAGTGATAAAATTATAACCCCACAAGCCCGATTTTGCTGGACACTGTCCCATATGTAGTTTTGGAATGTTTTGATCACTTAATAATGCTTGTTTAAATGACATTTTGCTGATGAAAATTTTACCAACACGTTTGATGTTTGTGGTTAATTGCTAATCAATATTTCAGGCAACTGTAAAATGAACTGCCTACTTTAACCTACATAGACAAGATCATATTAAACTCATTATAGGAATGAAGCACTATGTTTGACTCTACAACCATACAACGTTTAACTTATAAACTTAATTGTTTCTACATAATTTCTGTCAATACAATATACAAATCGATCTTGGTGCTATACATTTACTTATTTTCGAGTGCAAAGTTTGATATCCGACTTGGTTAGAATTGTACTTATCTCGGTTCTATCAGTATTGAATTATGTATTTATAATAATAATAATACTAATAATAATATATATATATATATATAATTAGACAGAATATGTAATAAACACAACACTTAAATCACACTACAGTTAATTAAACTTTAAGATGGGAGCCACCTGGAGAGGATCGCTGTTGCATTCGCTCTCACCAAATGCAGGTTGAGCCTACTGTACAGCTCAGACAGCACAGCTGATTTTGTTTTGCCCGATGTTATGGCAAGACGGGAGGCAAGCATTTTAAATGAATCTATGGCTTCTTTTCCCCAAGCACCATACGACTCTGCAACCAGAGGTATACAACACCACCCCAAGGCATTGCATTTGGGGTCATTTTCCATGTGTTTGCGCTCTTCAGTGGACAACGCAGCTGCCCCAGCTGACAATCCCGCTACTGATAAAACGTTTATATTATAATTATAATAATAATTATTATTATAATTATATGTATATCCCTGATTTAAATTACTATAGTATGTGCACGCTTGATTCGCGCTAATTATTTAGGCAAACCGAACTATGTATGGGAGGTGGATGACAAATTGCCAATACCGATAAATTTTGTCCTTACGGCTTACCCATTTATAACCAGACACTTTTATTATTCATTCAGTACTGTTCAGTAAGCGTTAATTTCTTACCAAATATAATCCGTAACATTCAGCTATCTTATTGATCGTTCACAAGAAGATAATTATTCACGACAACTATACATGCATGGGGTCAAAATGAACCGAACTACATATGTAGTTTTTGACTAACTACTTGGAGGGAATTTTTGCACACACATGTTTGCTGTTTCTAGCACAGTGACATCAGAGTAAGGAATTGTGCATAAGCAGACTGGACACACATAAACGATATAAATTGCAATTATGGACAGGTAACAAGGCACTTGACCATCATTAATGTTTGTAACTTTTAAAATAGAGCTACAAACAATGAAAAGAAACACCACATGCAAGGTTTCATCATAGTTCTAAGGCTGCAATTGCAGCTTTCTTGCCAAAACACGGGCTACTTCGACCGGAGGAAATTGTCGGCCGTCAAACTAAGAAAGGACAGACAGAATTCGAAATTAACGCTATAGATTAATTAAGAACGCATCATTAACTTTAATTTGCAGGCTATGAAGGTTAAGGATATAGGAATGCAATATATCCGCAGAGGAACTAATAAGGAAGGCAGCGACGTGATAGTATAAACACGCCCTCTTCCTTACACATTAGCAGTTAAGTAAATCATTACCGTTCAGTAATATTGTATCGGTAAGCAGGATTAGACTGAGGAATTTCAGTACATATTCGATAAGATGTGAATTATCGATAAGCTCAAAACCTTACTGACAGTTGACAGACCTGCAGCTGGCTAGATTGCAACAGTACGAGTGCTCATAGGCCTAGGACATTTACTACTATGATAGAGGCGTATGCTTAACAAACAGGAGTACATGACGATGATGTATACTACAATTGCTTTAAGCATTGTTCTGTAGTTCATTATCGATCCCCGGCCCTCCCATTTTAAGACGTGGGTAAGATGAACTCACTCACCCAATAACAAAGTCGCCTTCTTCTGGAACCGCTTCATTATCTGTTCCACTTGAACGCTGTGCTGTGTGGAATTCCTGGCGTCAAAATCTTGCACTACACTAAATATTGAGTCTAAAATCTGCTTATCGGGTCTTGCAGTAGCATCGCGCGCAATACAAATGCACTCCACAAATTTCAAAAAAGTCTCAAAGTCTTGATTTCTTAAGTAGCCAACGACAATTTTTACACCGTTCTTTGTATGGCTGTCCAAATAGGGCGCAGGTATGACGCCGCGTTTTAATAAAATGGGTCGTAGCACTTCAAACGGAATGAAGCAACACATCTGTCTTTGGAGAGCGTTGAAGACATGGTGATGGCACTGAGACATGTTGCGCACGAGAATTAACTCGGAACGAAGCGCTGTTCCCTAACTGCAAGCAGACTACGGATTTATACAAGCTAAAAAACACGTATATATAACTTTGGTATAAACGCACATAAATTTGTGGTTATGCGTAGTTTAGTAGTTCGTTTGTATGATATGACGCACAGTGCCTCGTCCCCAGTCGATGTAGTTCTAAGTCCCCCAATGTTTATACTGTACTGTACGGTGATGTACTACTACACGTACATTTTTCAAGCTTTCTGATTTGTTAATTCACTGTATGCAATGTGCTTAATGCCCACCAGGCTACCACTACTCAAGGTTGACCCGAAGTTTTATATGTTTCTTGACATACAGGTATACATGTATAATTTTATATTACAAGGTATAATATTAAATAGAATTGTACAAGATTCATATATATCTATTCATGTCGACCGCGGCCGTGTGTTTCATTGTGTAGCTAGCCGCTGCCTCAGGCTTCCACATATTCATTCCTCAGATATCTTATCGGGCTGTAGATTTTTCTTGCAGGGGGCAGAGGGAAGGGGTGGAGGGGTGGGATCAGGGCCAGGTTTGAATATCATTACGCACACGTTGTTAAAACCAGCACCTGTCTGGACCCCCCCCCACACCCCCACCCCCCCCTCCAAACCCGAAACCCGAAATCTTGGATCCTCTCCCGGCAGTTGGGTCTGAGACCGGGTTTTTTGTCCACTGGTATATTGCATTAAGAGATGGGCGACGAGTTTCCTACTCCACGGAGATCTTCTGCCATGTTCATATACCAACGCCAGCTGATGCTATGGGGAGGTTTAACACAAGTGTTCATCGGAGAAGGAGAAGAGCAATTTATGTATGACACCGACATACCAGGTAAAGTACTGTACTTGTACGCGGTATACGTGGCTCACTTAATCTTTACTGTGTATGGCATAGAAATATCATAGTTAACTGTAGCCTGTAAGACCTTTGGAAGTAAATTACAGTCTTACCCACTTTACTAGGGAATTCACAACCCTCCCCCTCCCCCCACACAACCACCCCCACCCCCCACAACCACAACCACTATTTGCAAGTATTTCATTTTGAATGAAACTGTTTCATGCAGGGGCTTTGGTCGATGGAAGTGGCTATAATATTGAAACGAAGATCCGATCGGTTGTTGGTTCGACCTCAGATTTCTATTTATGCATGGTCCAACCAGAGATGGTTGATTATCTACATTGTTAGGCACACACAGACTCGCTAACGAATGACATTTAAAAAACCCACTAAAAACCATCTGACTATTATATGTACGTGGTCCATCTCCTTTTGTAAACACACTTCATGTTCTTTTTATCTACCCTAACCCCTAACCTATGATCACAAGTAAATAAAAAAATTCTCTATGAGAAAGTTGGTGGTATATAGGATTTGAAGGCAATGGTGGTGTAAAAAGGAAGGGAACAAGGGTCTAATACGGGAAAATGGAATAGTCCTATATTTAGCACATGAACAACATACTATATCCTATACATGTAGAAATGTTCTAAATATAGCACTATTCCATTTTCCCTTATTAGACCCTTGTTCCATTCCTTTTTACACCACCGGTGCCTTCAAATCCTATGTACCACCAACTTTCTCATAGAGAATTTTTTTATTTACTTGTTTCATTGCTTTTTACTCATCAATGGATGCTTTCAACTGTCACGCTACATCCAAATATATTCACTTGGCAACAGACATTTCATCACTATTAATCTTATATACCCCAATAATGGAAAGAGAGTACTTTGCATATTAAAATGCTAAAGGGACCATGGATCCTCCGACGTTGCAATGATGATAACATAGAGAAACACTGATCACTTAGGTACAATCTGAACTTGGTTTATATGTCATTTCAGGGGCGGATACAGGGGGGGGGGGGGGGTTTGGGGGTTGCAACCCCCCCTTTTGTCCAAATTCCTTTTTTTTGCATGCAGTTTTAGGGGTTAACAACCCCCTTATTTGTCCAAAAACCTTGTGTTTCGTACGCACACGGACAGCACCCCCCCCCCCCGCTCGTAGAATCGGCCAAAAGCGGACAGCCCCCCCCCCCCCCCCGCTCGTAGAATCGGCCAAAAGCGGACAGCACCCCCCCCCCCCCCCCCCCCCCCGCTCGTCTTATTATTGATTAACAACCCCCCCTTGTCTGAAATCCTGTATCCGCCCCTGCATTTACATAATAATCATGTATATCTACATGTAATAACAATAAATAACTCAGCCATGTATGATACATATTGTTCAGTACACGAACAATGTTATACTCAGTATTAGTACATTTACTCTCTCTGGCTCTCTTGATATGACTGCAAAATGGTGTGCACACCATCTCTTCCTTTACTACAGTGTTATGTAAATTAAAGTGATCTGTGTCAACTCAACTTGTGAACAGTATCCATGTAGATATGTTTCATACTCTGGCATTAGTGTATCAGTGAATTCGTCATCATCACATACGTGACCATTGAGGTCACCTCACTCCATGCACCAGTGGAATAGTAGGTAAGGGGAGGAGTAGGGGTAGTAGTAGGTAAGGAGAAGAGTAGGGATAGTAGTAGATAAGGGCAGGAGCAGGGGTAGTAGTAGATAAGGGGAGGAGTAGGGGTAGTAGGTCAAGGGCGTCCCCAGGGGGGGCCATGCCCCCTTCCCCCCCCCCCCCCCTGCTGAATCGGCCGAAAGCGTACAACACCCCCATAGTAATATTTGGCTGTCAAATGGCGCCCCCTTTTCCTATCCTAGCCCCACCCTATCCAGAAATGCTGGGGGCACCCATGGTAGTAGGTAAGGGGAGTAGGGATAGTAGTAGGGGTAGTGGTAGTTATTGGGAGGGGTAGGGGTAGTAGTAGGTAAGGGGAGGAGTAGGGTGCATAAGGGTATGCTGGTATCTCATCTGCCATTACACACACCTACCATTAGAGTACCAAGCTTCCCTATGTGGTTGTAAGAGGCATCACAAAAGAAAGGTTCTGTGATTTTGATTGCATCAATAACACGAATATCTTGTAGAA
Organism: Spongilla lacustris; assembly: GCA_949361645.1. Taxonomy (NCBI): domain Eukaryota; kingdom Metazoa; phylum Porifera; class Demospongiae; order Spongillida; family Spongillidae; genus Spongilla; species Spongilla lacustris. The sequence goes on along the minus strand of OX442416.1, from coordinate 9,973,807 downwards.
ATTCACCTATTTTATTCTATGCAGCCTTGTTAAGCAATGCACCTGCACTAACTTCACAAACAGCTGACCTTTTGTGCTAACCAATGCAAAAGGCATCATTTAGCCCATTTAACAGTATGCTATTAGGCTACCTTTATATTCCCTCAGTATGCTTTGTTTGGTTCATACAGGGAGAAGCTAAAATGAACACATGCAATGAAATTACAACTGGGAAGGTGGGGATTTGAAGATTGCGGTTTTCAAATCCCCCACCCCTTGGGCATTCTAGCCGTTCAAATCCCCCACATACAATATGGGGCAGCAGAAGAGACGCCCGCATAAAATTTACAATTACTCACAAAATCATGTATCTACAAAACACCAACATGTACATGTATACTTGATAAACAGAAGTCATGTTAAAACTGTTAATTGACCTGGGCAGACCTTTTATATTGATGACAGGGCAAGGTTAACAGTTTTCCCCACGTACACAATGAGTTCTGACCTCTACTGCTATAGTTTATGCACCTATCAATGGTCCAGTCCCCTCAGTGCGGGCACAGATGGGGCGAAGGTGGGGATTAGAAGATTGCGGTTTTCAAATCCCCCATATACAATATGGGGCAGCAGAAGAGACGCCCGCATAAAATTTCCTGCATCATGCGATAACATAAATAATTAAACATAATAGGTAATCTGTCAAATCTTCCACCCCTGGGGCAAAAATTCTAGTTTATTCCTATCCAGATGCCCCTTCTGTGCCCACACCAGGGGGTGTGGGGGAGACCATTGACTGATGTACATCATTTGGTAGCTTTCCAAGCCTATTACCCCTGCGGTAGCATTTTTTCCAGCAGCATGTTTGGCTTCGGTCGTTCGTTCTTGGAATCGCATTCTTTTCGCAAAAGGAGAAGCGACGGAATTGTCCCGATGTTCTGCACTCTTCATGGCTGCTGAATTTCCGTTGTATCCTTGCCTCTTTAAATTTAGTTTAGGCTCGAGGTTCCAGTGATTTTTAGTAAATAGTGCTAATGCCCAAACCGGATACGTGCCACAACTTCACTAGGTTAATTACAACTAATAGGTGTAGTGTCCAGACCGTACAGATTGGATTACACGTGCAGCTACTGTGTACTGGAGCCAAATATGACAAAGTTCTTAACTATTTGATCGTTTTGAGTCCTGTCAGATACAGGATGCTTAAATATACGTCATTTGCTAACACAACCACCGATATATACAATGTAGCCTCAATACATTTTGACCACAGAAGCGAGAATGCCAATGAGTTCTGAAGCCATTGGTGCGATTTTCATTTCTTAAAAGTGTTCCTATCCCGAGCTATGCGTGGTCAAGAACAAGAAGAAGAATGAGAAATACGTGGGACTGGGTACGAGTTTGGAAAATGGTTTTGTTCTCTACAACCATGCGGTTTTGTGACATCAAACAAACACAAAACTGCTTGTTGTTGCCTTCTTGTACGATGAAGACAACAAGGTAAGCCATCCGCTCGTCAGGAGTCTTGTTAGATGCGGGTCACGTTTTTTTAATGACATTCATAATCGGGGTCAAATCCTAAATGAGAGTTAGTAACGTCACTCTCGATATTTTTATATTTCATCTTTTTGCCAACCAAGCAAGTTAGATAACATAAATGCTATTGCCCAATTGTATACTGATTAGCCATCATAACAAACTTAAAATGATGTCATTATGATCAATGTTGTAAAACACAGGGAGGAAGTGGCACAACCTTACTTAAGGATTGACACTATCCGCCTTAAATAAGGATCACAACAGTTTAGGTTATTGACCATATAAACGATAAGTTGATTTTCTCTGATAGTCAGTTGCTTCAGCTATACTCACAACCAGATTTTTTCGATGAAAAAAAAAGTGTGGGTAATAAGTTATGCTTATTAAATAAATCACAACACTTCTAAATTAATATCCAGTTTGAATAATGATGTGTACTAATCGATGTAGAACCTCACTTCAGCTCAAATGCCAGCATGGACGTACCCTAGCTAGCCTCGCTTGGAAACCATGTGCATGTGTGTGTTGTTGTGCTGCTGCTGCTCCATTGAACAGTGTGCTTTCTAATCTTGTCACAGTACCATGTAGAATGGATCAATAAGTGTAGGAGCTAGCCCCAATTAATCAGACTCAAGGGGACCACACCATTGTGTATGCCTATACTGTTGCTGTCAATATAACTGTCATTTGACGAATCAATGCTGCCGCTTTGGTCACCTACATGTATGTTATTTGTCTGCGGTATTTATACAGGGTTGCTTAGCTTGACGCCTTTTAGTGTATGCAATCAAAGCACTGGTACATGGGCGTAGCATTTACTAACAGTTGACGCCATGGATACATTGTTCCATTATTCTATTCTATTCATTATTCTACTACTTGAGCTTCCAGAAACCTGCACTACATCACTTTGAGTTTGCCAACAGCAAATGGCAGTTTTGCCATATTGAGACTAGCTGTAATTCCAGTTTTTGAGCAAGCAAAACCTGTTTTAATCACGCCAGTATTTGATCTTGAATCTACCAACTAAAATATAAAATTATAACTGTAATAGGTGAATTAAATTGCTACTGTAATTTGAAAAGTTAGCATCAGTGTTACATCATTCACTTGTACATTGATATGTATTCTGCAGACAAAACATAATTTATGATGCTTCCAATGATAATGAGGGACATTTAAAATGTTTTTTTATTTAAAGCAAAGAAATAGTACACCAAAACATAAACTACATTCCCACACTTATAAATTCAATGATGCATACTATAAATAGCATTACTTCTGGTAAAATAATTTATAATACATGTACAGTAGCAACTATCAAAAGGAGTTATCTGTTGTTGGGGTAGGCATACTGACTCGTGCAGCTTAATGACCAGAGCATATATATGCAAGTACCGGGTTTCCACAAATGAATGCAACTCTTTTAAATCACCCGTGGATTAACCGTATTGCAGCAGAGCAGAGTGCATGAGGGTGTGGCCCATTTGTGAGGCAGAAAAGGGTTAACCACACTGCGGCAAAGTAGAGTTCCTGAGGTTGTTGAGGCGAATGGGGTTAAGCACACATTTCCGGCTGAGAAGTAACTGTACGTGCATTGCAATATATGTATATGGGAAAGTTTACGAGAAAAGGGACCTAGCGTGTATTATAAAAATAGTATAATAAAAATGCATTACGTTTGATTTGCTATAACTTCCGAACAGTTAACGCTATCAACTTCCTATTTTCAACATTTCATACTGCACCATTTCTCTACAGTAAAATACATTTTGGAGTCTTGCTCTTGCTCCGTGTCAGTATTGCAACGTTCGATACCCCACTGGGTTCAAACCCGCCATTACTTTCGGTAGGAGTAATCAAATCGCTTCAAATTTGTAGGTACAGAGGTCCTATGCCTATCGATTTGTTCTGTTCGTTAAATTTTATGCCATCCGTTACGGAGATACAGTTGAACAAACTACGTGCACGTTTTTCCGCTTGATTCGCGCCAATGATATAATCCCCGCCTCCCCATACATTGAGCGGAACGCAATTTGCCTAAATCATTGGCGCGAATCGAGCGCGAAAATGGGCACATAGTTTGTTCAACTGTAACTCCGTAATGGATGGCATAATAATCAACGAACAGAAAAAATCGATAGGTATAGGACCTCTCTACCTATAAACCGAATTTGAAGCGAATTGATTACTCCTACCGAAAGTTATGGCGGGTTTGAACCCAGTGGGGTATCGAACGTTGCAATACTGACACGGAGCAAGTGCAAGACTGTATTATACCATAGAGAAATGGTGCAGTATGAAGTGTTGAAAATAGGAAGGTGATAGCGTTAACTGTCAGGAAGTTATAGCAAATCAAATGTAATGCATTTTTATTATACTTTATTATAATAAACGCTAGGTCCCTATTCTCGTAACCTTTCCCATATATTATAATAATTATAATTATTATATATACATTGCAGCCACAACCATGAAACTAGTATAGCGCAACTTTTCTTGGTACTCTTACACTTGGAAGTTATACTGCTGATTGATCCTGATGCCATGCACATGTAAATTTTAAGATGTACATGTACTTAGCTAAAAGCCAGAAATTATTTTGAGCTGCCTGAGTTTATGATATGTTTTGAAATTTAACATTGCTCAGATGTGACGAAATGTGTAGCAACTAAAATGCTAAGTACATCATCATACTGGGTTGTTAATAATTTTGACCTTGCTTGTTAGTGCAGAATTTCAAAATGTGAAGGTCGCATAACATTCAATCAATAAATAGTTAGCCAATAATGTCCTATAGGAGCATAAGTGCACTCTGCCAGAACACCACAATCCCTAACCATGGGTTGTTAACCAAATGGATATCGTGCAACAGATATTGCCTTGCTAGTCTCTACAAATATTGATAGAAATGGTAGATTGTAGCATTTCTCTTAGCATCAAGAGGTCCAGCATTCAGGTAGAGACTATAATTTTAGTGATCCAACTCATGTAGGATATTGCACTAGCCAGAAACAGCACTAGTGGAACACAGTTCATGCCCGCGTGTAGTTGAATAATACTATGGTGTCATAAGGCACCGATGATATATACATAGCTCTTTCTCCATCAAAATAGATTAAAAGGATGATAGGATTCATGTATTTTAATACAAAATACTGGAGGTTAGTCATTACCCACCACTATAATAATGCCACACATGTCTAGTACAGGAGCTATTTGTGACTTCCATACAGTTAGCTGGCCAAACATGATTGATCTTATTCTCCAACATACCCATCACTGAACGAAAATGTGACACTCTTAGTAGTTACATGCAGCCCCAAATCATTACGGAGCCTTGCTATGAAAAGCAATCCAAGACGTAACCTATGTGCACCCTGGCTAGTCAAATCTCTTCACATGCAGTCAAATTAATGAATCAGACACACTACTAGACAAGCCTATTGACAATTACTAGACCCTTGAACCTAAGCTATTGAGGGTGCAAGGGATGAATATGTAGAGATGGCTTCCCACAATACCAAATAATAATAAGGGGTCATTTGTGTGTAGTAATATCACATGGCCACATTTGCATGGTACAAGTTGACGCAACATTGTATTATTGTACCATCAATGTCATTGCAATGTGGAGATTAGTTGAAATGTGTCATTGCAATGACATTAATGGTACAATTGTTGTGTCAATGCAGGTCTTAAGAATGCTATCGAGATGCAGATTAAAAATACACAACTATTCAATCCATTGGCAGACCATTAAAGCAGTGATATTTGAGTTGGCTTTATGAATTCCAAATGCCCTTTAAAAAGTGTGTAAAATACTTATTTGCATTTATTCACTACCAAGTAATCTAAATTGGGAATGCATATCAATCATATTGCCACAGTGGGCAGACTGATAAATGTTGAAGGGGTTGTTTGACAAGCTGGTGTCATGAATGCTAACACTATAATGAAAGTACCTCAACATTCATCAGTACCTGGGTAATAGAATATAGAAGAATGGCACCTTCACCGACGTTTATTTCATATACAAGCTGCATGTTTTTCTTTAATTTACACTGATCATTCAGGTGACATCAGAATATACAATAATATACATGTACATGTATGTGAATAATGGAATAGTGCTAGCTCATTTTTTGATACAGGCATATTGCATTCTTTTGTAGTAAGTAATTTCCAAAGGAATATTGCCACATATGTTTTGTAATTACAGGTCCCGACCATAATGATGCATATCTTGAGATATTTGACCTTGACAGTTACGAATGGCACAAACAGCTTACATTTGGACCTTTTCCAAGACTTGGGCACTCATCATGTTATGGAGTGATTGGAAGCACACTTTATATCACTGGTGGAATGAATGATGAAGATTATTTTGATGGAACATATGCACTCAATTTGGAGACATTCAAATGGACTTCTCTTCCCAATGCACCTTTGGAAAGAGCCTTAGGTGGTTGTGTGGTCCATGGAACTGCACTTTTTACATTTGGTGGTGTTGGCAGCAAACCAATGCAAGAAAGCAAATGGGGTTAGACTATAGATATCCTGTGTATCACCAATGTGTGCATATTTCTTGTATGTTTAGGAGCAAAATATGACCCTGATGACAGCTTTCAAAATGCATTTGGCAGTGTTTGGAATAATGCTTTGCACATGTATGAGACCACAACAGATATATCTACATGTATTATACTATTTAGGTTTCTATGACTGTTAAATATTTCATTTCTGAGGATTTTGCTGATGTGTACATGCAAGTATTTTACTTGTTGTCACCATTTAGTCATAATATGTCATCCTAACTAACCTCTTGCCACATGTAGATGTCAACAACTGTGTTATCATCAAATATTGATACCAGGTATCTACTTAGCCACCCATGCTAAATAATTCTCTGGCAGCCTCCTAGATCATTCATGGTCTGTGAAGGCATAACATAATATGATGCAGGGGGTGTAAATATCATTATAATGCAAATGGGTGGATGCGGTGTTTAATCTCCAGCTTATGTCCTTATCTGCATCTGACTGCATTTCATCATATTAGTGTATTTTGTTAATAAATGTATTCTATTTTCTTATTGTACCAAGATCACGTCTTCTATTTCAACATATAAATAGACTTGGATTGGAGATTAAACAATTTGGGAAATACTTATTATAATCAGGTACAACACTGTAAGGAGTCAAAACCGTCTTATATGTAGCTCAATATCATTATCAAAGATACATTGTATATTGCAATTAAGGACGAGGTAATGTCAATAATAAAGCACCATTGATTTCAATCCACTATCTTTAATAGTTTGTTATTAAACATAATTCAAAGGATCTAGTTTTATAATATAAACACTACAATGAATAGCTATGTTGGTATTGTTTCCTGGGATCACACTGTCGATATGCATAAGTTACTTTGTAGTAATGATATATGTGCAATAATTGTCTCACACAGAAAAATGGATGGAAGTTCCCTGTAACGGTGTCCGCCCTCCTCCATGTGAAAAATTTACTTTCAATAGAATTGACAAGAATAGGGCAATATTGATGTTTGGAAAACGAAGGAAGTATGATACCGGATTAAACACAATTTTTACTATTTCGATCTTAATACACTTGTAAGTTCAGTGTCCAAATAAATGCATGCATATTATCTTAGTGTAAAATTTAACAAAAGGCTTTTCACAGATTTGGGAGAGTCCATGTGGTCCAAAGAGTGCTGATGAAAAGTGGCCTGATGGTCGTGGGCTTCATTCAGTAGCATGCTTGGTTGATCCAGAGTATGATTTGGCTGAAAGTAACCAACATGTTGTTGTGTTCTGGGGTGAAGGTATTGAGGCTAAGATACTGAATGATGTTTGGATATTGTCAGTTTCAACCTTGTCTTGGACTCAGGTTTGTACCGTTAATAAAATTTAATATACATATTTTGATTTGCAGTTTGTTTCATTCAATTACCAAATCACTAGATTTTAAGAATTTGGGCTTAATTAATACTATGGAAAGTTTCTCATTAATCTTGCATGTGTACATGTTTCCCCCACATAATGCTGAGATGTAGTTGTTGCAGTGGGAGAACTACACTGTAGATGTGTACCTCTAGAATGTTTGTTTATTCAGTGTACTAATCACTCCTAATTTTCAAGTTCATATTTATGTTTTTTATGTCCAGGACTAATTTTACATGATGCCTGCATTAAAAAAGTTTAATGAAACCATTTATCATTTTGTCATTTATCATTTTGTCATTATTGCTTCAGATTTTTTTTTAATACCTAGCATGATTATTCAAGTACTTAATGTTCCTCTTTCCAGCTGGGGCAAACTGTCATCAAGGTCACACAGTTATACATACATGTACATGTAATTGTAGCCATTTTTGTATTTCACTTATCATTTGTGTTTATAGCTACATTTGGATGCTTCATTTCGCCCAAGGAAGTTCCACATGAGCTGTAGCTATCACATTACAGAGCAACAGACAGATGTGTTTGTGTTTGGAGGAAACAAGCAACGAAAGACAAAATTTGAGAGAAATGTTATGACTGACTTGTTAATCGTCCGATTTGGTGAGCTCAAAACTGGTGCATGCAATAAAGGACATCAAGCACAACTGTTGTAATTGCATATTTATATCACTTTATTTGTGTTTACACTACTTGAAGAAGAACAGCACATTTTATACAAATCATACATCTTTGCTATCGCCGAACATTTTGAATAAATTAAGAAAATTCAAAAGTAACTCTGATTATGTTTATCCATATGAGAAAATTGCATTGTGAATTTTGGAATGAAATTTTATAGCTAAATTGATCTGAAACAGAAGAAAGGGTACATAGTTAACCAGTTATACATGGGAGGTTGGGCTATCCTTACATTAGGTGTACTTGTACTAGCAAGAAAGCAGTATGAAGGAAGGCAGTGTTTTTTAATTGATACGTTTTGAAACACACTATAATAATGAATAAATTCACGGTAGTCATGTTCAAGTCAGCTCATGATGTACCCAAGGGACTCATCAGTGGTGCCTCATCCAGAACCGTAAACCTGTTTGTAGAACTCTCGACCATTGCTTCCAGGCGAGTAGCAGTGTGCAATTCTGGATCTGGAGCAGCTGAAGGAGTGGATGCATCGGCTGGTATCAGATATGCAAAGAAACAATACCAGTCAATTGTTTCAATCCTGGAGGAAGATGCTGCGCAGTGAGACCATGTCTCCCACCACAACAAAGCCGAATGGCCAAATGCATAGCCCCTGCTGAGTTACATGCAAATTATTGACATATCATTTTTTGATCTCTTTGCTTTCAAACACCAAAAAGATAAAAACTTTTGCTAAGTACAAAGGAAAATGCTCTTGGTCTGCCAACTAACATACAAGATATCTGGCAGAGGTATGCATGAAAGTGTATGTTGTCAATATTTACAGTATTTAAATAATGAACAGTTCCTTTACTCCAGAGAGCTTAATAGATTTGCTTAATAAATTTGCTATATGCTCTTAGTGCTCAGCATACCAGAAATTATCGTAATGTTTTTCTGTGGTGCAGAATTGCATGGTCATGTAGTGGTTGGGGTAGAGCACCCTCACTTTTATGTGAAGGATTTTACATTGTGCTGAGATCATCTAATGTGATGTCTACATTGCTGTCTATTGAACCACTTGGATATGCACATGTATGGAAGTGGTCTTCAAAAGTCATCACACTGCATTTCTTGATGCAGCTCTAGACCATCATAAGCACACTGAGAACATCAAAGGTCAGACTTGTAAACCAAAGTAAGAAAATGGGAAGAGAGGCAAAAGGCTAGCCCAAAGCATAAGCATTAAATGGGACAAACCACTGGGCCGTACCATACTCAAAGCTTTCCTTTGCAATACTGCGAGCAATGAAGCTGCTTTGCTTGTCGCACCAAGTGGAGAAGCAGAGTTGGAATAGATTATGGTGCTGGGCTACCAACTGAATTATCAAAATCTAATTAACACTGTTATTTCATTCATTTATTGTGTCACTTTGCTGTTATTTTTTTGTGTGTATTTGCCTTATGTTCTTATATGTGATGATGTGAAAACAATGATTCATTCTATTCATTCCACAGTGTTGATTATAAAATCCTTCCTAACTTACCCAATAATATATTCAAGGTCATTTGCTGTTACATGTAATGGTTTTTCTGAAGCATTCTGTACAAGCTTAAAAAAGTTAACATTGGCCATTTATGTGCATACTAATATTTAATAAAATATAATAGCTAAATTTGATACTAGAATTGAAAAATTTACCATTGATTGAAATTTTTTGTGATGGTTACATACATATGCTATGCAGGCAAACACTCCTGCATCATGTTAAACAGAGAAAGAGCAAGCTCAAGATTAGAGAAATATCATTACTTTGCAGTAAGTTCGTACCTTGCAAGTCCATATATAGTGAATGGTTTTCCAGCCTTGCAATAAAATGTTATGGGGGGGAATAGATTGTAAACTTTTTACTTATTTCTCTGAATTGTTGTGCATTTTATGGGCCGGCGGTATACAGGCTACGTACATGTAGTATAGACATAACAAAGTGCATATGTGATATAGTAGGCCATACTATCAGCAGTCTTCATCTTCACCACAGCTCAATCCTATATTCGCATGCTCACCCATATCTTTCTCTTTTTAAATACATCTTTACTATCTTTTGTTTATTCTTCACTTTCCGTTGTCACAGGCATGTGGGTCCCCCTCCCCCACCCCCCCCCCCCCCCCCCATTTTGGTTCCGGGGGGATGCACGAACATTATCAGATATTCTAACTGATTGATCAAGATAAATTAAGCATGCACGCGTAGCTTCTATTAAAAAAACAGTGAAGGTGCAATTGTTTTATATTCTATGCATGCATGCCCCAGATATTGACGAATGTTGAGGCATTTTCATTTTGGTGTAGGCATTCATGATACCAGCATGTCAAACAACACCTCAAATAAAGGCAATGATACTGTAAAATTAATGCAACCAGTGCAAACACTTTTCTAAGGGTATCTGGAATTCACTACATATAAGCATGGAATTGGTTAAAGTCAACTCAAATGTCAGTGCTTCAAATTTATAGGCTGCCAATAGATTGAATAATTGGGTTGCATTAATTTCTAATTTGCAGCTCGATCATTATCCTTATTTAAGCACAGTTAGCATCCTTAAGACCCGAATCATTAAATCAAAAACCTCTCTATCAAGAAAATGATTGGTGATGGAAAATAAAAGGAAACAAGATATACATGTAGTGAGGTTTGGTAGGATCTTATAACTAACAGTCCTGAATTTGCAAATGATGAAGCCTATTTTCAAATGTAGGACTGCTATAGTTTTAGGATCCTACCAAAACACACTTTAACTCAGATCAAGTTTTTTATTTCTTTCTTTGCTTTCTGCATTACCACTCACTTTCTTGATATAAAAGTTTTAGATTTAATTGTTCCCCTAATTTTTTTTCTCCTCCAGGAGTGTTAGTGTACTCATTGCAATGTATAACAAGCTTAGATTTGGCTTCTTGGATAATCTGCTATGCCTCCTTCCGTCCGTATGTATCATGCAGCTCTTTTCTATTTTATTGATAGGCCGGCATGTTTTGTTCTTTGGATATAAATTAAGACTCACGTGTGACATCATATTGCAACTGAGAATTTCCAATAATGATTTTGCATGTGCTTAAATTATTTCCCAGCACTTATAATTCTACATCTTATTTGTATGGAAAGGTTTGGAATTAAAATGCTACTTTTTGAAGCTAATTTTGTCTTCGCATGACGTTCCTGTCGCGAGTTACACATGATGAAAGCATGAACAAAAATTAAATGGCAGAATTTTGGTGCCAACTCGTCACACCACGTAAGCAACACTGTTTAGCAAAGCTCATGGTATATGTGCAGATCTGTAATGTTTTTGATGGATTATATGTGAGCTAGCGAGTAAAAGCTATGCTTTGTTACGACTTTAAAACGCTCAATCAAAAACCACACCCACAGAGACAATCATAGCAGATCGTAGTACCCTTACCGTGGGTCCTGATACTAACCTCCACATTGTAATGAAATTGATGGCACAATAATAGAATTATTAGTTGTGTCAACTTGAATATAATATTGGGTGTAATGTAAGGTTGACTTCAATTGATATTGTACCATGCAAATGTGGCCTTGTGTTACTACACACAAATGACCCCTTATTATTACTTTGCATTTTATGAAGCCATCTCCTATAGCATTCACCCCTAAACCCCTCAAAATCTTAGGTTCAAGGGTCTATTAATTGTCAATAGGCTTGTCTAGTAGTGTGTCTGATTTATTGATTTGACTGCATGTGAATAGGCTTGTCTAGTACTTGTGAATAGATTGGTCTAGTCAGGGTGTAGATCAAGCCTTTGATCACTTTTCATAACAAGGCTTCATGAGGAGGGGTGTTGCATGTAAATGTGGTACATTTTCTTTCAGTCATGGGTACATATATGTTGGTCAATCAAATTTTCCGTTCTAGTTGGTCAGGCCATGCCCAACTAGATCCATTCAGTTACACATTACACACCCAATTTGTTAGACCTCTCCCCTGTGATGAAAATGCCATTAGCACTTGTGGAAATTTTCCACATGTAACATGTACAATAATGGTCTCGCAGAGATCCACCCTTGTATCTGGAGCATAGTTGGAGCTCAGTGATACTAGTACAATAATGGACACTAGTGCAGTTTCAGTATGGCTGAGTGTACAAATGAACAAGCTGAGTGGATTTATAATAATTAATATACCCACATACTATAGTGGGAAAATCAAAGTCTGTGGTCCTCCATAAAATTAATGGGAGGCTAAACATGCACATTGTCTGAGCCAATGCTACACAGTAATGCCAAGGTGCATACCACTTGAGTTTCCATAGCCATGCATTAAACTTCGTGTAATCTTTTGTGTGCTATTGCCATAGAAAGTTGGTAGGATTTGAAGGCAATAGTGATGTAAAAACCAGGGAAACAAGGGTTGAATAATAAGGAAAAATGAAATAGTCCTATATGCAGCACATGCATGCACAATGTAATGTTCCACAAAGTGTGCCGGCTAAATATAGGAATACTTCGTTTTTCATTATCATTCAGCCCTTGTTTCTCTGCTTTTTACACCATTATTGATATATGCTTTAAAAAGTCATGATATAATCTAAATATTAATATATCATAACTTATGTTGCAACAGACATTTTTACACTGAAAACAGATGCTACTATCTAAACTTGGTACACAGTATATAGAATATCATTTATACAGTACTAACTCAGCCATAGATGATACATGTAAATATTGTTCAGACCATAAACAATGTTACTCAGTTTTAATGTAAAAGTAGTGATACCAGCGAAACTGTATCTTCTCATGTATAAGTCTGTTTTCTTCTTGATATAACAGCAACAGGTGTGTCCATCATATCTTAATTCCTTCATTACAGTACTCTGCAAATTAAAGTGATCTGTGTCAACTTGTACTTAACATGCAAGATCCTTCACAAACCACCAAAACTGTTTTTAGTGACAATGCATACTGCACATGTAGATGTACATCCTGATTACTAGTATACCAGCAATCACACATCTGACCTCTGCTCAATCATTTATCCAGATTTTAATACAATATTTCCTGAAGTTTATGTATGACTAGCTTTAGAACGAAATGGAGGAGAGTGATGATGGAGCTGGGCTCCCCAGTTACATGGACTAAGTTGTGCAACCTGTTTATGTTTTCTTTTTACCTTTGGGTTTTATTCTTGTATGTACTACTATATGTAAATGCATGTTTCATTTATCATTTATTAATGTTATCTACATGGATCTTTATCAGGTTGTATGTACTTTAAGGTATTACGTCAACCATTGAATGTTTGCCCCACAACCTGAATTTTAGTTGGAACATCATTCAAAATTATGAACAGCTTAGGGTCAGGCAATGTTAGAATTTCTGTTCCACTGACTTGGACTTCAAATAATGTCTCCCATGTTTTGTTTAATGGTAGGTATGTAGTGGCAGAGCATATGGGCATGACAGCATGCGTCCACTAAAATGGAAACACGTAAATGAGTGTCGGCTTCTCACTATTGGTACATGTAGGTAAGGGGAGGAATATAGAGGTAGTAGTAGGTAAAGGGAGGAATAGGGGTAGTAGTAAGTAAGGGTAGCAGTAGGTAAGGGGAGGGGTAGGGGTAGTAGTAGTTAAGGGGAGGGGTAGGGGTAGTGGTACATGTAGGTAAGGGGAGGAGTAGACATAGTGATAGGAAAGGGGAGAGTAGGGTAAGGAGGGGAGGATTACGAGTAGGAGGGGAGGATCAGGGTAGGAGGGGAGGAGTAGGGGTAGGAGGGGAGGAGTAGCGGTAGAGGGGAGGAGTAGGGGTAGGGGGAGGAGTAGGAGGGGAAGAGTAGGGGGAGGAGTAGGGATAGGAAGGGAGGAGTAGAGGTAGGGGGGAGGAGTAGGGGTAGGAGGGGAGGAGCAGGGGTAGGAGGGGAGGAGTAGGGGTAGGAGGGGAGAAGTAGGTAGGAGGGGAGGAGTAGGGGTAGGAGGGGATGGGTAGGGTTAGGAGGGGAGGAGTAGGGGTAGGAGGGGAGGAGTAGGGGTAGGAGGGGAGGAGTAGGAGTAGGAGGGGAGGAGTAGGGGTAGGAGGGGAGGAGTAGGGGTAGGAGGGGAGGAGTAGGGGTAGGAGTGGAGGAGTAGGGTAGGAGGGGAGGAGTAGGGGTAGGAGGGGAGGAGTAGGAGTAGGGGTAGGAGGGGAGGAGTAGGGGTAGGAGGGGAGGAGTAGGGGTAGGAGGGGAGAAGTAGGGGTAGGAGGGGAGGAGTAGGGGTACGAGGGGAGGAGTAGGGGTACGAGGGGAGGAGTAGGGGTAGGAGGGGAGGAGTAGGGGTAGGAGGGGAGGAGTAGGGGTAGGAGGGGAGGAGGGGAGGAGTAGGGGTAGGAGGGGAGGAGTAGGAGGGGAGGAGTAGGAGGGGAGGAGTAAGGGTAGGAGAGAGGAGTAAGGGGAGGTCTAGGGATAATAGTAGGTAAGGGAGTGGTAGAGGTAGTGATAGGAAAGGGGAAAAGTAGGGGTAGAGAGGAGAGTAGGAGTAGTAAGGGAGGAAGAGGGGTAGTAGTAGGCAAGGGGAGGAGTATGAATAATGGTAGGTAAGGGGAGGGAGAGGAGATTAAAGGAGATTTTGATTTCAAAGCAGCTTCTCAAGCGAGAGTTTCAAACTATAAGAAACAGATAGGTCAAACATTGCAAAAGTACTGCTATGTACTGAAAACGTGATGAAAATCAGGATGACGGAGATGACGTTACAATGCATGAACATTTATGAGTTCTTAGTTTCTATGCATGTTACTGATGACCTGTGTATACCTGAAATCGTTATTTAGTCTTATGCATATGCATATATATCTGTACCCTACATGTAGTTACGTTCTGGCATGATAACGTTCAATGGTTCAATAACTGCAGTAAAGAGAACATAAAGCGTCACAATTTTTTCTACGATCGCGCATACTCTACCGTTCACTCAAAATGCAATGTTTGGAACGCTGTAACTTTTGATATACTAATCCAAGTTTGATGCATAAGGTGTCGTTCTGCAGCATTTTTTTTGCTCTTGTAGTGGGTAATAAAATCGCAGCACAAAACATGATTTTAAAAAAATCTTGAAGTACCTACATACTGTACGTACAGTGTCACACTATATTTACACCTACATACATGTATCTTTAACAGTTGTTGGATTCCTGTAGCAAGTTTGACATATTTTTAAAATGGGTCTTTGCCGAATATGGAGAACTACAGAACATAAAAAACTGTACTTAAAACTCATAGTTTTTTTGGCCAGAAAAGCAATCAAAAATTGGTACGCACATGACGTTTGAAAACAAATGTGGAAGGTACAGTGAGTCAGTAGTTCAACGGGAGAGGCCAGCGTTCTTAGGACCCGCCCAGTGTCCACTTGCACTTGGTTACCAAATGGCGTGTTAACGAAATCAATTAGCCCACTGTTGGGGCTAAAAACGCAGCGCTGACTCAAGAACGCGGAGGCGACAGTCAGCTAGGGGCTGCTAAAAGGTTAAAAGAAAACTATAGGACGGGGCAGAGCAGCCAGTTAGGGACTGCAAACAGGTTCATAAGCTGTAGGACATTGCAGGGCCGTTAGCTAGGGACTGCACGCAGGTTCACAAACTATAGGACTTGGCAGGGCATAAAGTAGTGTCAGGGGCCGATCCAGGATTTAGGAGCCCGGAAGGGGGGGGGGGGGGGGGGGGGCAAGGTGATATAAGTGCAAGGGCGTGGCAGGACACGCCTACCACCAGCAAGGGGGTATGGGGGAGCGCTGCAAGCTCCCCCATCGGGGTCTGGGGTGGAACCCCATCCGCTTTGCAAATTTTGCACTTTTAATGTCACAAAACATAGCATAATTGTGTAGAAACATGCTAAAACCAGGTAGAATAGTAAATTACTTGCTTCCCGGCAGACTTTCCGGTAGTATTAAACAGCATAACGATCGATATATGGTATCCGCTCAACGATCCGCCATAGTTAAATATTCCAAAGTACAATGGTGGCTAGCTGTTTTTCTTACCTTGGTTAGTACCATCCTGCAATTAATTGCAAAGATGAAATCAATTCTTCGTGCATTTGAAGACACTGCCAGTGTAAAGGTTAGCCTATGAACTGCTAGCTATGTGCAGGTAAAAGACAGATCACTTCCAGTGATACCCCAGTTACACACATTCATAATCTCTCTCTGCATGGCCAGGACCTTGTACAATAGCAAATTTACGATATCAGCCAGTATCCTGATATCGTCTGTGATTGCCTCAGTACATGTAAGTACTTAGTATGTTGAACCGAAGCTGTGATAATGGGTGCTATCCACACCTATTTTATAGCATCCTCCAACATGTCGTGTCGATGTGTGTGCTTTGCAGTTTGCTCATTTTCCACCTGACAAGACAGTACTTTAGCAAGTTAATAGAGATGGTGTTATATTACAGGTGTACACAGTGTGGCACAGTGAAATCAAAAGGCTGAACTAAACAAACTGGCTCAAGTAATACAAATTTAAGTGAAGAGGTAACCTGTACAACATGAGTAGATAGTATCCAATTCAAATTACTATATCTTCCGAAGGCTTTGCGCTATTGACTTCCTATTTTCAGCACTGCATTCTAACCCATTTCTCTAAGGGGAAATACATTTTAGGGTCTTGCACTTGCTCTGTGCCAGTATTGCAAAGTCCGATACTTTGTCGGGTTCAAACCCACCATATTAAACTTTCGGTACGAGTAATCAAATCGCTTCAAATTCGGTTTGTACTGTAGGTAGAGAGGTCCTATACCTATCGATTTGTTCTGTTCGTTAATTTTTATGACATCCATTACGGAGATACACTAACAGTAGAGCCATACGCTTTTCTGCTTCACCAATGTTACAATCCCCACCTTACAGTCGCCGCCTCCCCATATATTGAGTGGGATGCAATTTGCCCAAATCATTGGCGCGAATTGAGCAGGAAAATGTGCACCTAGTTTGTTAACTGTATCTCCGTAATGGATGGCATGAAAATTAATGAACAAAACAAATCGCTACCTACATGTACATACCGAATTTGAAGCGATTTAATCGAAAGTTATGGCGATTGAACCAGGTGAGGTATTGAACGTTGCAATACTGGCACGGAGTAAGTGCTAGACTCCAAAATATATTTCCCTTTAGAGAAATGGTATTGTATGAAGTGCTAAAATTGTAAGTCAATAGCGCAAAGCTTCGGAAGTTATATAGATTTGAATTGAATGCTATACGTGTAAAATCACTAGCATCAAAATCTCATAGAACGTTCCATATATAATTTTAATATTATTAGATAACTTATATAACATGGCATTTCTCCATAGAATCATTTAGGAAAAATATCTCATTAATTTTGGACAATTGCAAAGGCATAACCTTTAAGCAGTTACATGTAAGAATTACGAAACTGATCATCTGTGGACCTCCACGAACAGGGAAAACCACACTTCGTAAACAGTTTATTACTAGTGCCGAGGATTCTCATCTGCAGCCTCGTGACATCCCTCAACCTGGTACATATATTGCAGAAATATGCGACTCTGTTTTCACTGAGCGAATAGTCATGACTAATAAAGAAAACAATGAATGGAGATGGTCAGTTCAAAAGTTAGATGATATACCAAAAACATTGCTGCAAGAACTTCCTAGTATTGATGAAGCAATGCTTCTACAAGTTATTGATGGAGGTGGACAGCCTAGCTTCCAAGAAATATTTCCTCTTTTTATAAATGGTCCTTCTGTAATACTTCTGATGTTCAAACTGACAGATGATCTGTTAAGTCCTTATACAGTTCAGTACCGTCCAAAGGATGGAGTGGAATACACTTTGCAAGATACATATGTGGTCAGGGATTTCATTTTTCATGCCATCTCTAGTACACCATTCGGCTGTAAAATACTATTAGTTGGTACTCATAAGGATGAACTGAAGGGCTCTGATGATGAAAAGAAAGGTAAAATTAAGGAGATTAATAAGTCACTGCTTGGCTGGCTGTGTGAGTTAAAGGTATTTACATCTATACATGTGTACAATGATGAAGACTACATAATTGCTATTGACAATTTCAAACCACAAGACATACTTAAAGTTAAAACAAAAGTTGAGAAATTAGTATTACAAACACCTTATAAAGATATTTCAGCTCCCTGGTTAGTATTTGACTTTGTCCTCCACACATACGCCAAATCAAAACAGTTACGTAGAGTTGGTATAATAAATTGTAAACATATTGCTGAAAAATGTGGTGTAAAAGATGAGGAGTTTGAGATGGTCCTAAAGTATCTGCACTGTGATGCAGGCACAGTGCTATACTATCCTGATATTTGTGAGCTAAAAGATTGTGTTATTACAGACTTCCAGTTAATATTTGATTCTATCTCAAATATTATTGTTGACTACTTTCATGACAACTCTGACAATGGCCCTCATGTTAATGACAAGAATTTTCTACATAAGAAAGGACAGCTGAATACTTCAGTTTTGAAAGATGTTAAAGGCTGTCTGAAAGTGAACGAGCTTCTTGCTCTAATGCAGCATTGCCATGTTATATCTAAAATGGATGAAAACATGTTCTTTACGCCTTTTGTGCTGCCAAAAGCAGAACCATCGTCATACAACAAATCCAGTGATTCGAGTTCCTTTCTAGTGATGTTTGAGCATGGCTGCTGTTCTATTTGGCTATTCTGGGCAGTAACCACTAGACTTATTGTTACACACAAGTGGAAAGTGAAGAAGGATGCTTGCCAGTTCAGGGATAAATCAAGCTTCTATGATAGTTCTGGAATGTATCACATTATATTTACAGCTTTTTTTGCTCATTATGAAATATCTCTGATGGATACAAAAGCTGAATCAAACATCAAATGTGCAATTCACAAAGCAGTTGATGAAGCATTCACTGCACTTTGCAAAGATATGAACTATCCATCTCCATTATATGGGTTCTATTGTCCCAAAGACTGTATTCCTGCAGGTGTTATGAATGAACCACACCCAGCCAAGTGTGTGAAGGCTGAGGTAATGAGATGTTGCTATAGTGATGCACCAAGATATCTCACAGAGGAACACAAGTCATGGCAGGTAATGTCGTCTTATCACTTATTCGCAGTGCAGTGTGTGTTCATGCTGTTTGGTTGGAGTTTTGAGAATGCCACTTGAATTTGCATTTACGCATAGTACCATTTAGTGGCTTCTTATTTCCAATTATTGCATGCTTTGTACCTTGCAAGGTACAAAGCATGCAATAATAAGTTATGCAAGATTTCACTGTATAATCATCAGTGATGTAAATATATATTTCAGGTGCAACCACAAGAACAGATCATAGTAAAAGGTAAGAACAAATGATCAGTATTAAATATGTTAATACTGAATTGTGATTTTCGGTTGTACTATTCTTTTGTTTCGATGCAAGTTAGCAAAATGCTTTTTGAGACAGCCAGTTACTTAAAGGTTCATTCACTATGTTGCCATATGAACCAAATCAGCAAAGTTAAGATGGGATGATATAAATAGCCATGGCATTCCAAGATATGAATTAAATGATATTTAGGATGCAGGTAGATAAAATACTGTTGACACAAACCCAGATCATAGATAAATGACATGGTTAAGTGGGTACACGTACAACTTGCTTGGACGACATACAGCCTATCATATGTCCACATGTACATGTGGAAAAATTAGGGACATTTAGCTATATGATGTGGTCAGATTGGAGTCAGCTGCCTCACAAGTACTATTCCATATACTTCTTTTTAATATGAATGGCCATCAAATTACATTTGTCATTTTCAAATGCAAATAGGTATACAGTGGAAACCATCACACTTGCTCCTATAATTTTTTTGTACTGTTATATTGTTCACTTGAATATATTTCAATAACAATGAGATCAAATGGAAATCTGACAACGCAGGTATAGTGTACAACTATTTTTCAACATATACTGAAAGTTAAAAAGCATCACGTGACTATTTACTTTTGTTATTAACACTTGTTGTGACCCCAGTACAAAAAAAATTGTGAGTATAATTCCTCCTCCTGTAGGCAATAGATCTTGACCATATTCGCAATATATCTAAAGAACAAGCATTAGCAACCTTTGGCCGAGTCGGTTTTTAAGTCCGGTAAATAGTTACGGTATTATCGAGCTAGATATGCGTTTTTAGCTCGTAAAAGCTTAGCGATGCTATTTCGTAGTACGCTCTCACTGGACTGCTATATTTCGCTTCCGAGTCGTCACATGTTAGATCTATCGCGAAATCGTACGTGGGAGGCAATAGACCCTTCTTTGCCGTTAAAAAAGTGCCATCAGAGCTGAGTACCTGAAAACCTCCGCCATATCGCGATGAATTGCATTTGAAACGTCATCATTGCGTCATTTTGTATCGTGAATATATTTATAATGTGACGTATCGGCAGAGATAATATAGCATCAAATTGGGCAGGTTACAAGAAACGTCAAAAAGCAAGAGGCAACTCTAAAGCTGGAAGGAAAGCGTACCCAATTAGCTATTTAGAAGCTGCCATCAAGGATTCGAAGCTTTGGGTGATAGAACGCTAGCCTTGGCGAGTGGCCCATAAAGCTTCCCAATTTGATGCTACTGATTTACTAAACGTTCGCCGTGAGTGGCTACAAGATGCAGCATCGTTAGGTTAAGAACCGTTTTCGCAATCCTCACTAAGTCAATGACAGCACTTGGATCCATTCGTATTATCGTCACATTATAAGTATATTCACGATACAAAATGACGCAATGATGACGTTTCAAATGCAATTCATCGCGATATGGCGGAGGTTTTCAGGTACTCAGCTCTGATGGCACTTTTTTAACGGCAAAGAAGGGTCTATTGCCTCCCAAGTACGATTTCGCGATAGATCTAACATGTGACGACTCGGAAGCGAAATATAGCAGTCCAGTGAGAGCGTACTACGAAATAGCATCGCTAAGCTTTTACGAGCTAAAAACGCATATCTAGCTCGATAATACCGTAACTATTTACCGGACTTAAAAACCGACTCGGCCAAAGGTTGCTAATGCTTGTTCTTTAGATGCATTGCGAATATGGTCAAGATCTATTGCCTACAGGAGGAGGAATTATGCTCACAATTTTTTTTGTACTGGGGTCACAACAAGTGTTAATAACAAAAGTAAATAGTCACGTGATGCTTTTTAACTTTCAGTATATATTGAAAAATAGTTGTACACTATACCTGCATTGTCAGATTTCCATTTGAGCTCATTGTTATTGAAATATAATCAAGTGAACAAAATAACAGTACAAATAAATTATAGGAGCAAGTGTGATGGTTTCCACTGTACTGTGTGGATTATAAACATGGCAAAGTGTTCCATACACTACGTTATTCCATTTGAAAGTTATCCCCATGCCCTACTCACCAGATTCACCATCCATGCCTGAATTGTTACGCTTCTCAGCAAAAAAGTGGAATATAGCGGTAGAGGTTGGAACAAAGTATTTACAGTTTGGGATATTTCTGCTGGATGATAAGAATGGAACCATCGTTAATGCATTGGAGAGGGAGCATCATTGGAATGCTGAACGGATCAATATGGCCATACTGCAAAAATGGCTTCAGGGAAATGGTATCAAACCAGTGATGTGGTCAACATTAGTGACTGTTTTACAAACGATTAATATGAATGTGCTAGCAAAAGATATTGAAAGCCATTTTACAAACAGCAGTGCATGAGTACTGTATAGTGTGTACATGTAGTATATGGAAAGTGAATATGTATGTAGAAAGCAATAGTGCTGTGTATCAGTAGAGGCATAGATGTTCAATGTATGACATGTATTTAGTAAATCAGATACACATTTACACATGTAATTATATAGATCTGTGTGATGTTATGTACAGGTACACTGTAGCTGCATAATCATCCGACATATATTAATGGACAACCTGGCTAATATTTATAAAAATTGTGTTTATCTCATGATTAGCTATTACTTCTTCTCCGTAAACAAATCAGTTATTTTAATGGCTTTACTTATACATTACACCCGCATATGTGCAGTATAGGAGATTGTATGAAAAACTTTTTAAAAAAATCCAATGTTGTTCTGCTTCAATCATATGCATTTTTGCCCCATTAGTTCTATTAGATATAGGACATGGTACGAATTGTCATGATTTTTTCAAAAATTTTAGCCCCTTCCCAGACCCTATTTGTAAAAAGGCTAATATAACGAGAACCAAATTTAGGTTGCAAGTGCTGGAATGTCTACGGCATGCACCAGAGATCTATGTTATCTCTGGTGGCACCAATTGGTAACCGGATCACTAGTCCGGATGACATTGACTATCGGGCGTGTCTAAGTATAGACTAGGCCGAGTACGCGTATACGTTTAGTGTACGTGTGCGCTCAGATACACCTGCACGGTGATTGGTACCGCCGACATTCCAGCGTTTTCAACCGAAATTTGGTGTTTCTCAATATGCATAGGGTCTGGGAACGGAACTCGAGGATCAGCTCCCAGTACTACAGCTTGATGCAGGCACAAGCGTAAATTTCCTATAAATCAGTCATAAGCAATGCACATCAGCACTCCACCCTCAATTATATCTCCTTATTTAATGCAAAGCTACATTACAATTGTTTCGATTCGTATGCAAGTCTTCTTGAACACATTGCACACACATGCAACAATCTCTGTTTTGTTTAGGTCAATAACGGGTGTATAGGCATTGTCGTTACCCTAGATAAATGGCGAGCGCTCTGTTCGTGATTATTATGGAGTGAGCAGTCCCTAATAATATTCTGTTTTCCATGTCGATTGTTTTCATCATCCGAAAACCTGCAGTGTATCAATTGTGCTACGCATGCCACACGGTGGTCCGCAGCCGGCTAAAACGAACTCAACGCGCTCCACTATGACTCAAAAGTGGTTGCAGGGCCTTTCCATACTTAGTATCGAACCTGACCTAGCCATAACTGTTAACTAAGACTCAGTGATAAATTCGTTTGCTTCTAGAAAGAACCGAAAAGCACTTTTGTAATATGTAATATTTATTCCACTACTTACATCATTTGCTCAATTATGCACATTGTTGAAGAAAATACACCTCTTGAGGACCTTGCCAATATTATTGGATAGTGCAATACACATGATGGTATTAAAAGAGCATTCAGGACAATATATTGCAATTACCTATACACGTATACACACAGTGTATCACGCAGTCGAATTCGAACGTACCTTTGGGGTTTATATATAGATTTTTTTTTATTACCCGTGAAAGTATTTCCAATAGTAAGTGGAATTAAAGCTGCAACCTGAGAAAACAAACATGGACATTTAAATTGTGGCATTAAGTCACTGTCTGTATGAATAACTGTCTCAACAAATAATGCATAAATACTTGCCATGCAGACAGAACAATGAACCGCATCCCTTATACTCTATAGCACCATGCATTAAAAAATGACCTTCAATCCATGCAGTGAAGAGACAGGTTATTAATATTACCTTTCTGCTTACTTTTTTTGCAATATCACATGTCCCATGCACCAGCCACACAGAAATCCATGCGAACCCGCCTGTTGGCTTGTCTAAAATACACGTGCATGTATTTCATTAAAGGATGAGTGAAATATCTGTTGTGCATGTTCATATTGTATGTGCTGCCTGAGGCCGGAACGAAAGTTAAGGAAGGATGATGATAAATGGCCCTGCACTGAATGCAGCAAATTCTGACACATATAGCATGCACGCAGGGTTTTTTTTTGTGATACTGATCATTTTATACCGGTATAACCATGCACTGCATTTCATTGAAATGTGAGCATTACAGATCTAGCAATACGTTGCTTTGCACACAAATTAACTACACTGTACCCAAGCAAAGGAGGACTGGCACTGTGTGAATGCTCGAATGAATATATACAAATAAAGCAAAGTTCCATTGGCGAAATAGTCTGGCGACTTGAATTAATAATTATTAAAGCTTACAAACTCATTGCCACTGCGCGAAGGTCTAGCATATCTGTGTCTTTTTTATGCAAGTCGAAAGATAATAATTTGGAAATTCCAAATTGTGATGCTCACCATCGAACGCAGTACAGAACATCTAATGTGCATGTGGGCTATACATGTATACGCCCAAAAAAGGGGGGCTTAAGACCCCCCAAACCCCCCTTGGCTACGGCCTTGACCTTCGATTCACAGTGGAAAAATGCACGCAGAGTCGCACGCGTACTCACGCGATAAATATATACATATACATCGATCCGATCTGTGTAATTAATTTTTCACGTGCATTATTAGGATATTTTAGTACAGCATGACATAGGACATTTCAGTTCAGCATCATGTTTTGTTACTATACCAGCGCATGTCGCAAGCATGGTTGTCCCGGCCCCTCGCAAAATGTTCCCCCCCCCCGACATTTATGCCTATACTGCTATAGGCATCATTGTCCGGGGGACAATGGTGCCTAGGAACAGATGTCCGGGGGGACATTTTGCGTAGGGATGGGGGTGGGTTTTTTTTTTTTTTTTTTTTTTTTTTTTTGCCCCCACCTTACTATAATTACAAGAGTGAATATATACACACATTTAAATAAATAATAATAATAATAATAAAACATCGGGTCTAATCATTTTTCTTATTAAGTCGTTATCATATCATTACTAATGTCATGCACAGTAAAAAAGCGAGTCGAATGAAGCTTTTTATTTATCACCTACATGTATATACATTATGATACAGGATTTTAACTTTTTATACCAGTTATGACAATTAAATGATGATCAATTGGAAATTAAGACTCTCTTTTGTGCATATTTGAAATAAAAGATTGATCTTATACACAGATAATGACCTCACTTACAATAAGCGATTGTGCTACTCAGTTTGCAGAAAGCGTGACAGAACAAATTGATCAGTCTCAATGATGTTTTATTTCTGGGTTGACGAGAAAAGAAACAGGGCATGCTTTGTCTTGACACTCAATGAAGAGAAGTACATGCACTTGAAATATTTATCCCCGGTACTCACAAGTATGGTGAAGGTGCTGCTAAGTAGCTGCAGCAGAGAGTAACTGCATATGGGGTGAATCTTTCGATTTTAACATACCATTTCGGGTGGAAAACTAGTAGCCGTTTCCATCTAAAGCTTCATCCCGAAAGGTTAGATGAATTTCGTTCGCTCATTATCCATTACAATTGCAGTGTGCAGGTTGCCGACACTTTGATCCCCCATACTGTCCGTGATGCAAATGCAATTGTTTTTTTCTATTCCCTGTGGCCACACATGTGAAAGCACCGCTCCCAATTCCTACTCTATTACCTATGACACCAAATGTGTTAACACACGCTCAGATGTGATAATCTCTTTCACTTCCTGAAAAGCTCTCTCACAGAGTCTGTTGACCAATGCCATTTGGTATTCTCCTGCAACAAAATGTGTAACGGTGTCACAGGTCCCCCCCTATTTTGGGTCCGGGGGGACCCATATGTATAGGCAACTGGGTCCCCCCCCCCCCCCCCGGACCCAAATGCCTAGGCATATGGGTCCGGGTAATTATTTGTACATATTTGTACATCCAGGCATCTTGGTCCGGGTAGGGGGCGGAGGGGGGGAGGACCGAGTTTCCTGATGCGTCATATTTACTGGCACTGGCCGGTTTTGATACGATAGACACATTTGTTTTTGCTTTCTCAACGGTAAGGGTAAGTTAGCGTCCGATCTGTGTTTCTCTGCCGAAAAGTAAGGTCAGGTACTGCTGCGGATCTTTTTGGCAGACTTCGTCTGGTGCTAACTCGTATAGCATAGCAAGAGCTATTTTGACGAGAAGTCTGCCCCAATCATTTGAGTAGCCTATGTCTGAAACATTAGTTAGGCTCAGGTACTTTGTAGTTAATAAGTAGCTAGTTATTATTTAGTGTGTTATTATTGTGCAATTATTGTGATAATATATATATATACTTGCGATTAAAAATAATAATTAAAAAAATGTTGAGTGATTGGGTCATGTTCAAGTAGTACACAACTGTTTCTTCGTATCATACAGCTATGACTTAATGATTGACCTGTCGATCTCAATGTAATTTTGAGACACGCTTAGAAACTTTCTTCACTGCATCAGTGTCAAAATATAGGCTTCCGCTCATTTGTATCCAGGGCTCCGGAGGCAACGTAGATGAATTATTACATCAACCAGCCCTCCTGCGCGAGACGCGGAACTTGGGCGGAATTAAGCTTTCAGTGCAGTGCATAATTATAAGTACACAGTTTTGAAGTCACAAGCAAGCCATCGTTATTGAACGACATATACCACTCAACGAGAATATACAATGGACGGGGAATCACTTGTAGTCCCCATGCATAGCGATTGTTGTGCCGTTCAATAAGAAAGTAGGTATTCAATGCAATCGCTTGTTAACCAGTATAATGCTATGGATATTAATTAGTTGTGAGGTACCATCGAGTATATAAGTATATTTTGCTAACAGGCAGCTGGGTCCGGGCGGGACCAGGTTGCCTAGGCATTTGGGTCCGGGATAATTAAATTTTTACATCTAGACATCTAGGTCCGGGGGGACCCACATGCCTAGGCATATGGGTCCCCCCCGGACCCAAAATGGGACGGGGGGGGGGGGGGGGGGGGGGACCCGTATGCCTGTGACAACGGCACCAGGACTGAGGCTAGGTTTGGCAAGAACCGATTGTAATAAATAACTGTAGTCCCAAGAAGACTCTCAATTGCGAGATATCTTGTGGATTGGGTGCCTCTGCTACTGCCGTGATTTTGTTAAGTGTCTTGTGCACTCCAGCAGCGTCTATCCTGTGCCCTCAGAACTCCAGACTGTTATGGAAGAAGGCACTGACACTTTTTCATATTAATGGACCTTATGTTATGTCTGTTCAGCCTCGTTAACACATCTTCCAGGATATTGACGTGCTCATCTTCATCTGCATATGTTCTTGCTATGATTATGTTGTCCAGCAAGCATTGCACTTTCACGCTGCCAGATGGCTGGTGCCGAAGCCACTCCAAAGGGCAACCGGTTGTATCAATACAGCCCCTTCTGCGTGTTAATGGTACACAATGCCTGCACATTTTTCGTCCAGCTCCATCTGATTGTAAGCCCAACGTAGATCAACTGTACTAAAGATGGTGCAGGAGTCTCTTCTGTATACCCCCTCGTCCCTCATACCACACAACACCCGGCCTAGCTGGCTCTGTGTCTCTGCATGATAACGTCGCACCAAACGCACAGAGTTCGGTTAATTTCTGCAAACTTTCTGCATACCCCATCACACTTTCTCCCTAGCTCTTTTTGTTCCCGCTTGTGGAAGCGGAACCGTTCTGCGATGACTAGAGGTTTCGGCGCTAGTTGTGTCGTTATGGCTGCGACCAGTTGCTCGTACGTTCGGTCTTTCAATTTCTGAGGTGCTACGAGAGCTAGAAGCAGGCCAAATGTTTCTTTTCCAATACAGTCGAGGCCTTTTTCTGTTCGACTTCCACCTTATTTGCCAGGTAGGAATGTTCTATAGCCGCTCGACGTAACTCAACCAGTCTTCTGTTGACGCGTCATACTCCCCTATCTTGCCTAGAAACCTGCCATCCTTCTTAGCTATCCAACCCTCGTCGCCACTCTAGAGTCTCGACACTTCAGGATGCACTCAAATCCATGCAGCTACGATTACAAGTACGATAGCAAAATTTAATATACGACTTTACGTACACATGTAGTATTAGTATACTACTATTAGTGTCGCCATAGATACACCTCTTGTCTGAGCAGCAGCTTGAGGTAAGCCTAATATATCATTCTCATTTCAATACATCGATCTGTCTACACCGCTGGTATGGTTGCCATAGATATTTAGTAAAATCGAGGATTTTTTTATATTCCATAGTTAATAATCGACTCCAGAATGCTCTAGATGGGCATGTCCTGGCTGGTCCAAGGATTATTAACTATGAAATATAATACCTATGGCAACACATAGAGCTGATTCGAAACGCCATTTTAAAATGGCGCCTTATTGCACCAAAACTGGTGTCACAGAAAAATCTGTCGCCCGGAAATTGTGTCGCGGCGACAGTTTTTCCTCAGGAAATTATGCCGCTCACAATTAACGTAGCGACCGTATATCCTAAGGAAATTCTGTCGTCAGGAAATACTGTCGCTCGACATGGATCGGTCCGAATACGACGTACACTACTGCTAGCTTTCTGCTGTAACCAAACCTACATGTATAACCTCCTCTTTGTAATAAGAACGAATCATTGCAATTGAGCATCAGTATACATAAATGGTTGTATTCAGCAAAGCCGGAGAGCTGCTGCAATTGTTTGGCCCAAACACCCTACAGACTCTGTACATGTATCTTAGATCGTTTCATGCATGTATACTTTTCCATACTCTCATCAAAGAAGGAAACACATGCAGGCCGATTCATATAGATTTATGTGCATGTAGTTATATGTAGACACAGTTCTTGATGAAACTCTTGACTCAGATCCTGTTACAAAAAGGGAGATACACAGTTTCCATCAGCTGCAATTCTCTTTGTTGCTGCAGCATGCCCTTATCATTGCCTGCATGTGAATATGTACAAATATACTAGCATTTATAAATACCTGAATTTTATTTCAAGATTGCTGTTCATGTGATAAGATTCTGGATACAAGCTTGATTTCACATTGAATTCAATGCCAGGGCCAATGAACATGTTGCCATATACCAAAAAAGGGGGAGGGGGAATATTTGGTTGAATCTTGTATAGAAAAACAATATGGAAAGGTATATAGCATCAAGATATCGATCAGTCTCAATTTCTTTGCAGTAACTGATGCTGAAGTGTTTGGTTGAACCACTAGCTCATCCAAACCACTACTCTGGGGATGATATGCACTTGTCAGATCACATTGTACTCCAATGATTCTGCCACAATTCACCTTAGAAAGACAATTTCATTGTAACAAACACGTAAATGCAGCTGTTAATAATTAAGGTACATTGATAACAAATTGTCTACCATGATCTGTTATCATAAAACCTTGCAGTGTTCCATACTTCACCCCTTACATGCAGGACTTGAGTGGAGCTCTGATGATGTCTTTTCAAATTTTCTACGCACACGTACATAGAATAGCATCAGCACATAAATATACCTGTTTGCTCTTTGGCACTTGTCACACGTTTGCAGAACTCTTTCACGTCATCTACCATTCATCTAACTTCTCCGCTATTTTGGACAGCGTCTTATCTTGTCCAAAGTGACCACCATTAAGTTCAGCGCAATGATATCCTTCAAGAACGTTTATTGTTCATCCTTCTGTCGCAACCTCATCAGCTAGCGCAAGATATTCCGAAGTACGTGTAGTTTCACTCCACCTTCGTTATTGCGAAGTACTCATGCAGTTCAGTCACGACAAAATCATTTTGCTCTTCATCGAAAACAGTCCCTTTGGTTCTTATTAAAAAGAGGATGATATAGGTTTGGTTACAGCAGAAAGCTAGCAGTAGTTTATGCCGTATTCCATGTCGAGCGACAGTATTTCCTGACGACGGAATTTCCTTAGGATATACGGTCGCTACGTTAATTGAGAGCGACATAATTTCCTGAGGAAAAACTGTCGCCGCGACACAATTTCCGGGCGACAGATTTTCCTGTGACACGACAACATCCACTTTTTATATTTGGATAGTTGTACAATAATTATTGTTTTAGAGGGTGGCAAAAGTTCTAAACCTCTCCGTTTAATGGAAATCTTAATTAGCATTATTTTTTTTTTTCCATTTTGTGTACAAGTCTATGGAATATCCTATTTTGAGAAATGGTCCCAGAATTTTGGACGGTACTAAGCACAAAATTTGAAATTGTCGACATTTAAACATCATTTAGAGTAGTATTAGTACATGTACATGTAGATAGCAAAAATTGCAGGTCCGTTAGTTAATTAAACAATAATAAAGTTTGTAAAAACGCCATACATTCTCTATGGAATGTACCGCGGAATGAAATCCACAAACCGCACCTTTCGTGACCGTTTATTTCTCCATACTTTATACCACACCATTTCTGTATGGTAAAATACATTTTGGGGCCTATCACTTGCTCCATGCCAGTATTGCGGTTCAAACTCGCCATAACTCCTGCATATATGGGAGTAATCAAATCGCTTGAATTCGGTTTTGAGGTAGAAAGTTCCTTTATCTATCGATTCGTTCTGTTCATTAATCTTTATGCCATTCATTTTGGAAATACAGTTGAACAAACTACGTGCACATTTTCACGCTCGATTCGCACCAATATTAATGATTTGGGCAACGAAAAGAACGAATCTATAGGTAAGGGACCTCTCTATCTCAAAACCGAATGTGAAGCGATTTGATTACGTTATGGCGGGTTTGAATCCGGTGGGGTATCGAACGTTGCAATACTGGCACAGAGCAAGTGCAAGGCCCCAAAATGTACTTTAACATAGAGATATGTTGTGGTATAAAGTGTTGAAAATAGGAAGTCAATAGCCTTAACCGTTCGAAAGTTATAATGATTCAAATAAATATATACAAGATACGACATTTTCAAAATATGTCGTTTACATTAGCCAGTTGATGTAGAGATATATGTGTGAGACATATATGCATGGAGTTCTTTTCACCTCATTAGTATGTAGTCAAAGAGATACATGTTACAGATATACATGTGTATGGAGTTCTTTTAACCTCATCAGCCAGATATCAATGATATATGGACTTCTTCAATCTCATCAGCCAATTGAAGCAGAGATATCTTCCTCAGGACATCTATCAAGGTAGACCAAGCCACTGGCTTTGCACCTTTCCCTTGAAGCCAATTACTAAGGATGACACTGTTAATTCTTTCAGCATTCTTCTGGTATTGGTCTTCTAGTGCTTGTGTAGCAGTCCCCACTGTGTCATTCAGCAGGGAGACTCCAAAGTGGAAATAGTTACTGCCCACTTCTTTAGCTACACTGAAAGTCCTACTCTTGGCATGAAAACTCAGAAGTGTCATCAGATCTAGATTGAGCACATGTGCTGCAAATAAAAAACAGTGTAATTACACTTCGTAATCTAGGAAAGCATAGTAACAGTTTCACTTTAATTGTCTCCTCAACGTCTTATCCCACATACTTTAAAAGAATATGTAAACATTAAGTATTAGACATACAAGATATAATAATTTGGGATCACGCTATTAACGAAAAAAAAAAGATTATTTATGGACCAGCGTCCCTAGAATACCGTGTATTATTTTGATACAAAAGATCCCCACACTCCACAGATTGAACAGAGTAGTACAGTAGGAGGGATGGTTGCTTACATATAGTGCTCACGAGATAGTGCTTCATGTGATATTGTTAACAGCGTATCGACTCACTGGTACTGTACATGTGCCTCCCCCCCCCCCATGTGCAATGGTGCTTGAGATGTATCATTTACCTGTTCTTGCACTGCCTCTATCTTCTCCAATGATTTTCTTTGGCCCATATCTACATGCATTCCTTTTCTTCCGCCCTATTCCACCTTCCTCCCTCCTTTTCTTCAGCACTCCTCTACCTTCTCTCCTCATGTCCTTCAGCCTTCTTCTTCTTGCCCTCCTATGTTTCTTTTCAATTCCTTCTCCATTTTGATTTCCACCAAGTGCAATGAGATTAGTGTTATCTAGGTATGGAATAAGATATAGCATAATATATGTTTATAAAGCTTTGTAAATCCATGCTCCTATTTGTCATCATAATTACATTATAATAATCATTACATCACATCATTCTAAGGTAACTTTGAGCAACTCTTTTGTTCGGTTGAAGTCTAGGGCCATTTAGGCAAGAGGCTGGTTGTCAGGCTATCCTACAGACTTATTATTATGTAATGTTAGTGTAGTTAACATTGTTGTGTATTTTGAGTTACCCATGTACATTTCATTAGTAATAATAAATCATTACAATATAAGGGAAAATACTACATATATCATTTACCTGTTCTTACACTGCCTCTAAATGTGCAAAAATACAACCAAAACCCAATAGATGCAGTGCATATGTAATGAACTGCTTTCAGAAGTTTTATGTGAAACTAACTCAGAGAATTAAAAAAAAAAGCCTTCAATAATCTATTTAGGCATGTGAATATGTTCTTAATCCCTCCATCAATATCCTACCTTGCAGCAGGATCATTTGCATTAAATTTATTAAGCAAACATAAAAATGATTTTCCTAGTCTGTAACAGCTGGAGCTAAAACTTAGTGCCCAAAACTACCCAACTAAGTCTAACCGTGAAGAAATTGGAAGCTTTTTATCTTGAAAATGACTCTGGCTATATGCACAGTATTACTGTGGATATTAAAAAAGAGCTGGTACTAAAAATCATGTATGTTCTAGGGATTGAAGATTCAAGTAGCAAATAGTCATCAATTAACATATATGGGTTCCATCAATACACAGTGGCAACCTACCTTTTAAAGGCAAGCATATCTCAATCTTCGAAAGAATGGTGGAACCACCCTCAATGGAAAGTAGTAGATTTTGAGATTTCATTATGAAGCATTTAACACCAATAACAAGTCTTGGAGGATACATGTCATATTTCTCCATAGTTTCCAATTCATCAGGTTCATAGTTCCAGAAGTCAACATCATTGATTTTAATCTAAAGATAAATATTTAAGCACATGGAATGTTGTACCCAATACATACCCCGTCTTTTCCATCATGGAATGAAAGCACCCAGCAATTCGGATTTTCCTCATACAATACTCTAATTGCTTGATCAGAATTCAATGAAATTTTTTTTCTTTGAATAATTTTGAGATGACTAAATTGTTTGTTCATGGACTAAAATGAAATAGACATTTAAAACTACTTGTATTAGCAAAAAAAAATTTGTGTTACCTCGATACATGTGTCTAGAAGATATGTTACAACAAGATAAATTTCAGACTTATTGTAATTCACAATGGTTGTACAACAGTAAGATAGCTTTGCATTTTTGTCTTTTTTCAGAATGAGACATGTGAAGCAAAAATGATCTGTTTCAAATTCAGCCTGCTGGCCATGCAGTATTTTGACTTTATCCTTTTTGACAAAAGAATACCTTTTTTTCGTGTGTTGGTCATTGGTATCTGTATGGTGCAAAGCTTTTGCAAAGTACATAGGTATGTCTGCAGGCTCTCGTCCTTCACAGTCCATAATATGTGGAAGTCTGACTTTGACACTTTTTAACAACTTCACTTCTGGATAAAAACAGATCCAGTAAATTGGAGAAATAGGTATCATGTCACTTGGAAAATCAAATGGTCCATTTAGCATAATCCCAATGGATACAATCACGTTTTCAGTCAATGAAATGGCTCCTTGTGGAAACTCGATTGAAAGTTTGTGGCAGTCATTATTGTACAGATAACCAGCACTGCCAACTGAGATAATATCTGTTGCACGACAATGGACTATAACATCATCAGGAATAAAACAGCAATCTGAAGGAATGAAGAGAATTAATTAATAAGTTGCAATACTGATTAATGTACTTGGTTTGTGCTGATTACATATTCTTTCATTACATATATGACATCACACATTGCAATTACACCATCAAATACAAAAGACATCTGGCACAGAAATAGCAAGGGTGATTGTTATGAGGCTATTGCACACATAACATGAAATATACATTGTGAACCACTTGATGAAACTCACCATCAAAGACTAGCCAATAAAAGCATTAATAAATCATCAAGCTTATACATTCCTACAATTCACCTAACATTAGTTGGAAGGATTGGTCTTATCTGTCCTACATTTAAAATGTTCGAACGAAGGTTGTAGTAATTATAGACTTTTCTCATTAACGTGTATAACTTGCCAAACCCATACATGCATGTAGGTGATAATTTTCTAAATTGTACTGCAATGTAACTGAACATGTATCTTAAGCTTCATGAAATTGTAATGTTACACAAAAAATGTCACAAATACAATACCCAAGTACATAGTGCCACCAAAATCATACCCTTGGGAGAAGATTGATGAAATCAGCAACCAAGTGCCTCTCATACATGTAATAGTCATTGCTCTAATTTGAGTTAGTTAGTCTGGTCACATGGGAGCATTATTGAAGAAGACCTTTTAGACCCTTTGTGGGATGTGTATGGCTTTGGATATGATAGTTGTGTTGCAAACTGGATATGGTATTATAGCAAAGATGAGATAGAGTGCTCTGAGATTAGTAATGATGAACTGACTTAGCGTTGATGGAGTTGAACGGTAAACATTGGAAAAGTGTCACAAACCTGAAATAATGTATATTCAAATTTCAAACAAAACAGAAATAAGCAAGAGAAGATGAGTCATAGTACACTACTGAGGTGCTTGTGCTTTATGTGAAGAATTTGATAATAACATTAGCAAGCAAAGAGCAATTCAAGTGAAGACTGACATTAACTACTCACAAAGAAACATTACAAATAGGACAAAATCATATCTTTGGAGACTGTGTATGTAAAGGTGAACATCCACTGGTCTCTTGTGATTCCTTTGATGTCGTGGATCATTGGAAAGGCTAAGTATATATTTAATCTTTGACGAATGCAAATGAATATCCCTCCATAGGTGCGATGATGATGGAGTTTTAAAGACTTTTTATGAGGGAGAATACAACATCACATGAAATTAGGTAGGAGTATAACGGTCTAACATTTGCAAATAGGCTTAATTCTTTATTTGCAAATTCTAGACTGGTAGTTGTAGGATCCTACCAAACCTCACTGTAACATACTGGACATTGTTTCCTTGCTTTCTGAACCCCAAATCTGTACATAAGTTTTTCATTATTTGTAATGTAAATAAGTGGGACAGTTTCAAAGAAAACTTCCTATTTCATTTATATATCGGGTCGGCGTACAGTAAGACTCTTCCACAGAGTATGAAAATAGGAAGTACATAGCCTTAACTGTTGGTAAGTTAAACCTAATCCATTTTTATAAATATTTGCTAGGTCCTTTTTGCTACCTCAACCCCATATGTAATTATTATATTTCAATGTGAATCATTATAACTCGTGGCCAGAAATAGCGGACATGAATGATTTGAATTCCGTAATACGCGTAATTACAAATTTGTACAGGATGTCTATGGAGAATTTCCAACAATCACTCACATGTGATGATGTCTTCTAGCTACGTTTGTAGACATTTAGAGTGGATACAATCGCATGCTTTGTATATAGTTTTTGTTCCGTCAAAATGTGCCCGCAGTGAATTCCACACGAGGGTTTGCCTAATTGTGCACTTTTCAATGGCTGACTTGACATTCATCTCTCTTTCCACTGTAGGTTTGTCGCGTGGACCATCTACCTTTGTTTGTAGGGTGGCAAACAAAGCTAGAACTATCAGGCTATGTACTTTACCGACTTTTTTTTTACTTCACATGAAATTAGGTAGGAGTATCATGATTAGTTCCACTATATATTGTGTCGCGTGATAATGCACGAAATTACTTGATATGTAAATTTGCGCATGCATGCGTATAAAGGATTTAGTTTTGATAGTTATTAGGCAACAACAAAAACATGTCAGGACCTGCTGTTATTATACACTAGTCTCGCACGCAGAATTTTTAATTTGCACACTTGTGCTGCATCAATCTACAAAAGCATGGGCGTACCGTAGTAGTATCATGAAGCCTCTTTTTTCTCTTTGCTTAAACGGAGGTTTGGCACACTTAGTCTATATTGCAGTCTTACTATTTTGTCGTGAGTAGATGATTTTAACAAGACTTGTAAGCAGAAGTCTCGACACATCAATATTTAAAAGATGACGCAAGGTATTACATAATGCATACATTTATGAATAAATTATGCTCAGCTGTAATTACTTCATTTGTTTTGAATTTAGTTAATGGAAGCTTAATGTTCATTACATGATACACGTATATTATAATCAGACCAATTTTTAGCGAATACTAAACCTGTTTGGAATTCAATTTGCAAAAATAATTTCAGTTAATTGATTTGAATTAATAATTTCTTGATGATAAATGGTGGCAAATTTATTGGTAAAATCAGAATTCTCAAATCTCTATCACAACCTTACATATTCACTCATGTCCTCAATTTCTGGCCATGGTCCAATGAAGGTATTGACTTCCTATTTTCACCATTTCATACTGCACTATTTCTCTGTGATAAAATATACTTTGGGGTCTTGCTCTAGCATTGAGCGAGTAGTGCAACATCTGATGCACCACAGGGTTCAAACCCAACATGACTTTCTGCAGTAGTATTCAAATAGCTTGAAATTCGGAATGTAGATAGAAAGGTTACTTATTTATTGTATTGTTCTGTTCATTAATTTTTGTGTTATCCATTACGGAGATACAGTTGAAGAAACTGCGTTAATACTTTTGCGCTCGATTTGAGCCAATGATTTGGTCATTGGTGCGAATCAAGTGGGAAAACGTGCACATAGTTTGTTCAACTGTATCTTCGAATCGGACAATACAAAAATCAATGCACTGAACAACCTGAAAGCTAAGGGAGCACTCTATGTAACAACCTGAAGTTTTTTGCGGTTTGATTACTCCTACCTAAAGTAACAGTGGGTTTGAACATGGTGGAACATCGGACTTTGCAAAACTGGCACAAACCTAGTGCAAGACCTTAAAATGTATTTTATATGGTGCAATATGAAGTGGTGAAAATAGGAAGTCGATAACCTTAATCATTCGGAAGATATAGTGATTCAAGCGAAAAGGCATTCTTTGGCTTTGGCAAGGCCGATATAACATTCACCTACAACAGGCAGTGGCAAGGTTCAACACTCAGGTCTCCCCCTCTAACACCATCTCAGCCAATTTTGCTCTGAACACTCCAAATTACCAGAAGGTCTTGTCAGGAATGATCCTAGCCCAACATTTCCACATCTTGTTGGCCCAAGCTAACAGAGCTCATGTCTGATCCTCATGCTTCCTCCTGGCTATCAGTGGTCCCTGCCCCTGGTTTAGGCTTACACCTGGAGTCAAATGAGTACCAGATGGCCTTCCCGGTTAATCACCAGTAGTTGTG
The DNA here is from genome assembly GCA_949361645.1 of Spongilla lacustris. NCBI lineage: Eukaryota > Metazoa > Porifera > Demospongiae > Spongillida > Spongillidae > Spongilla > Spongilla lacustris. The sequence goes on along the minus strand of OX442416.1, from coordinate 9,936,594 downwards.
ACTGTAATTTATGGCCTGTTGAACGTGGTCCTGATTCGGTTATTTGCTAGAACAATCCTGGCTGGGGAACTCCCACCCACCTAACTGCTATTCGTATTATCTAGGAAGTAGTTAATAAATGTACTTGTTGTATTATTTCATGTTATTAAAAAAACTATAACACTATAACAATATAAATAATTATCAATATTGCTGTCATAAGAATTTTTCTTGGAAACTGTCCTAAATATATAAAGATAAAAATACATACATGGGCATACATCCTATTTACACTCACTGCATGTATTAGTCATAACACACATCATGCACATACATGCTAATATGGTTATCTAAGCACCTCTTTACACCCACAAATATAATTGACTATTTGTGTTGTTGAGCAAGCTGCATACTTTAGATAACAGTACCTTACCCAAAAATGTTTCCTGTTTGCAGCGTCTGTAAGAACAAAAATGACTTCAGTTATTAATAAGTTAACATGGTTTACATATAATTGCATCAATTTGTTTTGTCACCTAATGTTTGTACAATGCACGAACTAAGCAGCTGTACTTAAGGGAATATGGGCAATGAAGTGTGTCACAAAATGAAGAAACCTGTGGTAGTACAAAGCATGTACAGTGAAGTATGTAACCATTCAACAGTTAATTTCACAAATGGATGTAGAACTAAAAGCCCTATTCCCTTTCCAATGTTCTGTTTTTTTCACTTTTGATGTCCAAGACTAAAGCAGGTTAATTTTATACATCTTGCAAGGGTGGGGCAGGAAAAGCTGTATGTACTTGTATCCTATTACCCAATATTGTACACCTTAAAGAGGATTAAATAAATCTTCTTAAAAGTAAATAAAAATCTGACTCAAAAGACAAAGACACTAGGGATGGAGTAGCATTAAACTATTCCTCTCAGCCAATCTGAGATCTCACAATTAATTGCTAGACACTTGTAATAGTGACAGTGATGGATTTAACGTTTAACCCCTTTATGATTATTTTTTGCTTAGGATTGGTGTGGCCTTGGGGGTATTACAATTATGTGTGTACAGAATAGGCTACACTCCCATGTAATTCCAAAAACAATATAAAAACAGGTTTTAAAATATATGGGGTTGTACCCCTATGCATGCCCCCTTTATTGATTTGTGATTTTTTTTTTCCTAGCCAGATTTTTTTAAAGTAGCTGTTCAATATTAAAATATAGTGTTTCTTGACCCCCATCCTCATCGACATTTAGGAACAGAAAGCAAACATACTATAAATGAGCATGTACTACAATGTTTTAACTCTCTAAACACATCCATTTGTATATATCAACAATTATATGCATATCAGCAATACGACACACAAAAAAACAAATTTATAGCTTACCTTGGTGATTGTAAACCTTTAGTACAGAAATATGATATATCAGCTTTATTTACGTTGTGAGAAAGCTTAAAAAAGCATTCTTTCCTGTCAGATCCACTGATCCTTATTTCACTAACTTCAGGTGTTTCATTAGAAGCATGTACGAAAAACTCTACAAATGGTGGATAAGAAAACTTTTCTGAAGTTCCTTGTGCATCAGCCACTTTAAACCCTTTCACATTTGCACATTTCAAATGCAGCTGGATATCTTGTTCCTTTATCTGTGTAAAGATTAAATTGCTACATTTATGAGAATTCATGCTTTACTCAGAGCATATTCACTTTGCATGGGAAGTGTGTCAAATGTATAACAAGATTTAAAAAAATAAACATGAGATAATAATAATAAAAAGATTATTCACAATACACAATACATTTTATTCTTAGTACGGGGTAAGAAAAAGCACAGTAGTAGACTGTGATGTTTATATCAGTATAAATTAACGTGACATCATGCCAGACACTCTCCCACACAACCACAGCAGTTGCATATATTATATATATATATACAAGTAAATCAAAAACTTCTATATCGAGAAAGTGATTGGTGGGATGTAGGATTGGTAGTGCTAAAAGCAAGGAAACAAGGTACAGTATGTTAAAGTGAGGGTAGGATCCTACAACTCACAGTTCTGAATTTGCAATTGAAGAAGCCTATTTGCAAATGTAGGACTGTTATAGATGTAGGATCCTACCAAACTTCAATTTAACATACTATACCTTGTTTCCTTGCTTTTTGCACCACCAATCCTACATCCTACCAATCACTATCTCCATATGATTTACTTGTTCCCCTAATATTTTATCTCTGCCAGGAGTGTTCAATCAATATAATATAGGCTAAGTGTATTCGTTGCAATGCATAGGACGCTTAGATTCCTTGTATCAGTGTCGGGTATTAAATCTGAGTATATAGGCCTCTTTTTAATTTTATTGATAGGCCTACCTATAACTTAAACTCAGCTTTCTCCTTGTTAACGGGCCATTTTCTTTGGCTTGGTCACCTTTCCTGAATTAGAACCGCCTGTTGTAAACGTGTCTGCAACTGCGTCGTTAATTTTGTGTAGCCTGGCAACAGTAAATTAAGACGCGTGTGTGACATCATATTGCATACTGCTAGGCAACCGAGAATTTTCACCGATTATGAATTGCACCTGCTCGTATTATTTCACGGCATTTCATCACCAGCTAACAACTGTAGGTCATATTTGTATGAAAGGGCACGTTTGGAAATCAAATGCTACTTTTTGAAGCTAATCTCGTCTTCTTACGACGTTCCTGTCACGAGTTATATGTGATGAACGGAAGGAGGAGGAGGAGATGAACAAAAATTAAATGGCGGAATTTTGGTACCAACTTGTCACTCCACGTAAACGGCACTGTTTAGCAAAGCTCACGTTATGTATGCATATCGGTCATGTTTGTGATGGATTATATGCGAGCTGGCGAGTAAAGGCAATGCTTCGTTACCGTTTTAAAAAGCTTGATCGAAAACCACGCCCATGAAGCCAACCCTATAGCTACATAGGACCCACTACCGTGGGTCCTGCCTGATACATGTACATTACCTCACGTTATATGCAGAGTCAGTGCGCTCAACACTTAACAATGATAGGTCGATTGTAGGAAATACTTACTGTTAATTCTATTAAAAGCGCTTATAATATATAGCAGCTGCTGTTATATTAAAATTTCCTCACCAATCTGCAGCTGGAGAGTAAATAAGTCGCATGTATGGCTTCTAAGTTTAAGCGGGATGATTTGCCTCTTGCTACGAAGAACAAAGTTATACAAGAAGCACAGAAGAGCAAAGGTGTAGGCATACGCAAGCTAGCAGAAAGGTTTGGCTGTGATACAAATCAAATCTGTATGATCCAGAAGAATAAAGAGAAGATGGAGGAGTTGTATGTTTCCAATGCATCTAGTGAACAATGTCGAACTGGGAAAGATTTCGTGAGTCCAAGTACTCTGAGCTCAATGAAGCTTTACATCGCTGGTATTTGTTAGCTGTGCCAAAAAATGTTTATGTGGATCAATTCTTGCAGAGAAGGCAATGGAAATAGCTCAACTAAATCTTGATGATTTCAAGGCATCAAATGGCTGGCTGGATTGTTGGAAGAACAAGCACAATCTGAGGCAGATGAACGTTTGTAGTCAATCAGGCAGTGTCACAAATGTGACAGTGGACTCCTAATAAAGAGGATACCAGGGATTGTACAAGGATACAGTGTTGATGATGTTTGGAATCTGGATGAAAGTGGAGTTTTTGGCAAGCTCTTCCTGACAAAGGCTTTGCAGAAAGAGTGAAGCAGTGTAAGGGTGGGAAGATATCAAAACGAATCACTGTCACATTTATTGTGAATGGTGCCGGTAAGAGTGAATCAAAGCCCATAGTGTTGTGGAGATCTGAAAACCCTCGAAGCATCAAAGAAATAAAGAAGAGTACATTGCCAGTTGAGTACCTCAGTCAGTGTAAAGTATGGATGACTGGTGATATATCAGACACGATATTGTCAAAAATCAACATTACACTAAGGAAGAATGGACGGTGTGTTCTGCTTCTTATGGACAATGCTGGATGTCACGCACCTCATTTAGTACAGATGTATGGCAATATAAAGATCGTTTTCTTACCTGCCAATACCACCTCAGTATTGCAGCCTCTTGACCTTAGACTAAGCTACATTTTAGCAAAAAGTGACACTGGTTCCAGTGCATCTGAATTGTTGAAATCTGTAAATGTGTTGCAAGTGATTAGGTGGGTGGCTGAAGCATGGAGATGTGTGGCTGAATCTACAATTTTAAAATGTTTCTGCAAAGCTGGTATCTTATGCAAGGATTTTTCACTTGCTAAGCCAAAAATATCCACTGACACAGATCTGTTTTGCGACATTGATGTTGACGCTGAATTAGATTAACTATTTTCTCAAATTAGTTCAGAGAAGTTATTGTCACTGTCTGCATTGCTAAGTGCTAAGGAAGAAATTCCAATTTGTGCCGAGTACGCTGAAAGCTCTTGGAGTGAGGAGTTCATGGCTTCATTGGGCCCAAAAGATAAGGAAGTGGGTCTTGATAATAGTGAGAACGGTATGTATGTTGACTGAAACATTTGACAGAAGACACTGTCTGCCTTGAGCAGAACAGTCACACCAGGACTGATGAGCTACTGAGTGCAGTCACCAGGTGATATGCACTTGCTCTGTTCAAGCATCAATTACAGATTTTTTCCAAAAAGATAACACCCCTTAATAAGTAAACAAATAGCTTTCAGTTTTGATGGATTTGCATGTGCTTTGTACATGTATGTGTGCACCCATGCATCATATTATTTGTGCCCATATACTATAAGAGAAATAAAACTGTTATTTACATACTGTGGTATAATGAAATCATTTGTAATCACAACCCGCTTTTAAAATTTGCATTCTGAGAAAGGATAGTTTATCTTTTGATAGCTAACAAACCAGTAAGCAAGGACGGGTAAGATAAATTATTTTCCAGTCATCATACCGTTGTCTATTGAGGACAAAAAAGCCCATGCTGTTCTCATTTTTATATTGATCTTCACCTATTTCTTCCTCATAGAGCTCAGTATAGGAATGGTTAGAGCACCAATTATATCAATGTCATTAGAATTTCTCAGTTGGAAGAACATATGTATGTATTTATAATCATTTTGTACTTGGAGAGCTTTATCATGGCAATATTAAAAAATGTATCATACATGGTATAATTGAAACAAGTGGGAATTTAAAAAAATATAAACATGTATGAACATTTATGAACATGATAAAGTGTTATGACATTACACACAACATACATAATACCCTAAAGTACAGGATACACAGGGATACACTATATTATAGTTGTGGTGCCCACGACAGAGGCAGCATTGCCATGCTGTAGCGTGTGGCTACAGCTTAAGCATCCAATATGTATGATGCTGCAAAGGTGTCAACACAAGTAAAGTCCCAAAAAAGACACTGGCCAGACTTCCATGGGGAAATAGAACAACCGTTGGGTCATCACTTACCATCTGATCTGCATAGGCCAGTGTGATCAAGGGTTGACAGTACATTAACTGCAGCTAGTGACCTATGTATGATGGCATTGAGAGCAGCATGCCTCGAAAAATTTACCTTGGCTTTTGATACAGCCGAGCCCACGAGTAGCGAGGGCATCAACATGACCTCCACAGTGGTGGCAGATGTGGGGTTGACAGAGTGGTGTACCCAGACAGAGACCAACAGCTATCCTGGTTGTGTGATCATCCATTCATATAGGGCTGGAGGGCATGCAACCAGGCCACAGACTCTTTTAATTAATGGCTGCTGCCAGTAACCTGGTACGAGACCTGCATTCGGAGGCACCCTGCAGGAGCTGAACATATGTGTCTTGCACATGAGGGAGGTCCCATGCCTTTTGTCTGGAAGATGTAGGAGAGATGTAGAAGTGAGGAGGTGGAGAATTGTGACCCTGTCTTCCCTGAATAACAGCGGTATCAACAAGCTATCTATGCAATGTCAGAAAACCGAGCAAGTAAAATTTTGATTAATGAGGTTTTTTTCTAGAAATTTTGTCAAAATACTTTCACATCCACAAAACAGATAATGAGAAGAATACCTCCAAAAAATTAGCGTTTGAATGATGATCCTGAACAAAAGTGGGTATCTGCTCAGGACAGGAAAACAGCTAGCATGCTAATGCTGAATCGAACGTAGTTGTGAGAAGGCAATCAAAGAAAAATTTTGACAAGTTTGGCAGAAATGTTACAGCTACAAAAGTGACAAGATATAACATACATGTAGGAATGGTGGTGTAATAAGGAAGGGAACAAGTGATTGGAAATATGGTAAATAAACATTTAGCAACATTATTGTAATGCCATTCTGGCATAAAAATGAAAAGGAACAAGTGATTATAGGATACACAGAATATTCCTTTATTTAGCACTTTACCATCCTACAGGTGCGTGTAGAATTTATGTATCACTTACTGTATAATAGGTGTAAATGTCACAAATGTACATGCAGAAAAAGTAACTATGAGCGCTTATTAGAACTAGTAGTGATGTATTTGGAACATCATTTGTGGTATTTTCATTACATTGATATAACTTGTAATTTGTAAAAAGGAATTAAGCCACACGTTATGCACGCAAATCTGCACACACTGCCTTTAAAAAAATACACAATGGAGCATATGGGAGGATAGTTTTTCTGAAATCAGGAGTACATTAATTAATGGCATCTCTCAAGCAGCTAGGTGTAGCAAACTAAATTCTACTTAAATATAATGACAGCCCTTGGACTTATATGTATGCAACTTACACATGTATATTCAAAATTTCTTATCATTACAGCTGTATGTGTATTTGTGCATACAAGTAGTACAGTTTACTAAATATAGTAAAATGCGTGGGAAAATGCTTTCTAAATTTGGAGGGCTCAAAAACATGTACTTTAGAAAAAGCAACAGTCATCCAGACAATAATTTCAACACATTTTAGATTGACTTACCACAACATCTTTTTGTGGATGAATGTATTCAGTATTTGGTTTAAATTCAAAATCAGATGTGCCAGTATCAAAGCTCACATCAGTGATAGCTGTGACTTTAACTTTATATTTCAGTCTTTCTTTAGCTTGTTTCATACACTCCTGTAGCAATTGTGTTAACATTTTTTTAAAATAGGAAGATAAAACTTACCTGTATTGCAAAAGGGCAGGACTGACATGCATAGATAAGTACATTGAATGGTTTTTCCTTTTCTTGTTCTTTTTCTGGCTCAAAGAACAATAGAGTGTAAACAACTTTGCACTGGTTATGCATTGTTGAACTGCCATCAGGACTCTCATTATTGGCACTTCCACTTTCAAGAGCTCCACAAAGAATACCGCTCTTTTGAATTTGGAAAGACAGTTCTGGGTGTATGTCTGATACAAGTATATCTAGATTTGGAATGGGGTCAAAACAATATAGGTTTGATCCATTCACAACATCATGGTCTGCTTTCAGTATAACCACTTCTTTTGACTTTTGATATTTTGGCATCTTCAGACAGTGCTCCATGGAGATTTGAATAGGCTTATGAATTGGGAGACTTAAGATGATCCAGTAATATGGTGTAATCAATAAGTATTTGTCAGAAACTGAAAAAGGTCCCCAAAGTTGAGGTAAAATCTTCATCTCTAATATTTCACCTTCACCCACAGCATCATGGGGTACAAATATTTTGAGGCCATACTCAAGATTCTCATATAAATATTTGCCTCCTTGGCTAGAGAATTCAAACTTGACAATCTCAGGTTCTGTATCTAAGATGAAAAGCAATCATGAATCAATGAGCAAAACTCTATCAGTAGGGATGATGTAATTTGAATTTCTTATATAAATGATTGTCAATATTTTGATGCAGGTACATTTTACAAATATATGCTGAATACAAAATACATTCATCACTGATTAAACTGGTCCAAATATATTTTGCACTACCAACAATATGCACTGCTTGTACTACAAAAATTTAACTCTGGTGTCTGTGAATCACGTTTACAACATTTAGGAAAGTATTAATATTGCAACATTATGTATTAAACCATCTTTTCATATGCTTATAGCATCTGCAGAATATTTGCAATGTCAAAATTGACCTGCTATATTCTTTACATCCCACAAGACCATTAAGTGGACCAGGAGAACCTCATCATCTATTTACCAATTACTAAACAATAATTACTTGCACTGAGAGTCATTGATCACTCCAAATGTGAAAGAAAGGTGCAAACATGTATGCCCTAGAATGCAACACGTCTGTAATTGGATGCCTAGTTTAATAAGCACCAGTTAACACAATATATGGAAACTGAATAGATTGTATATACTATCACATGACACTATATGTTGTTTGGATAAATAAAATATGTGCATTATCATAATTCTAGCACTTGCAGAGATGGTACATATTTTACTTTACATGTTAAAATGTGGACTCGAGATAGGTCTTTCTAAAATAAGCTGTGTTAGTACACCCAACCTATCTTTGCTTACAATATAATAAAAAGACTGTAGCATCAATACCAGTATGTATTCTTCTACCATATGTACCTCTCCTCAATTTGTCAGTGATGGTGCGATGCAACATTCATACTGTCCCATCATCCCCTCTTCCTACGTGGCTGTTCTACAACTGGAGGACCACATGTGGCCAAAATTACCTTGGCATTCTACCTCATGAGGTGAGCGTGAGGTGACTGAATGTTTTTGACATAACCTCATCTAGAGGTCAACACAGCTGGGTGGCTACTTTGTTTGACAGGGATCATAGTACATTGAAAGCTTCATTGACCCATCTCCAAACACTTCCACAACCAAAGGGATGCATGACCATCCTCCAAAGTAACATGTCTACATGGCTTGGGCTCTTATACCATCTGCATGACCACAGGTTTGAGCGCATTTGTAAGCAAATTTAGTGCATTTTACGTCAAATGTCGCCAGACGAGATAGGGACCATTTTGGCACTTAGATGTCTGCTGGTCTGAATTCGTCCTAAGGAAGAGCGCCACTTCCTTTCTCAATCTGTGAGGAAAGGCATGCCTTGCGGCAGAAGTGATAAGTGCAGTGTCTGAGCTGGTTGTGTTTGGTTATTACAGAATGGCAAGTAAACATGTGATTGTCCCCAATCAACCAGGTTGTGATGACAAAGTGGGCATGGAGTGCCATCAGGTATCAAAGGAAGGCCAAGCCACCATTTTAAAATGACCTCAGGCTTCAACGCAAGACCTAAGTTTGGTGAAGGCTGCACTTTAAGCCATGCATGGGCGTGAGGCAGAAAATAGCCTGCAATCTGGCCTTTGTCACCACATCCTGTTAAGTTTAGGTATTTTATTTTTAGTTGTGAGTATGTCTTCTTATATGACATACATACATGTATACTGTGAATTTCAATGCGGCTTAAAATTAATATCGGGCAAAATATTTCACATTTGCTACCGGCCTTCAGTCAGATTTTTTATTGTTATTTTTTGCTAGTTTAAATCATATTATTTCATTACAAATTTCATGGAATTTCTGAGTTTTTTTATTGAGCACCTCTAATGGAAATACATGTAGGGCCTGGCTGGTTTATTGAAGAACTGTCACAAGGAAGATCAACGAGATTATATTTTGTAACACAGGACAAGAAAATTCTCCAATATTCACTATAGACCTAGGTTAGCAAGGCAATTTATGTAGCATTCTCGTGTCCTGCGATCTAAACATCTATCCCATCATGTGTATCGTCATTTAATAATATGATTATTTACTGATGGTGATCGCATCATGTTGTCAACAGTTTTAACTACGGATTTCTATATAAATGTTTGTCCAATTATGATAGGGTGCATTTTTGTATCTATTTATAAATGCGCGGATAGTCTGTCTGTCTGTCTGTCTGTCTGTCTGTCTGTCTGTCTGTGTTCGTTTTTTGAGCGTTTGGCTGGGCCATTTTGGACAAAAGATTAAACTCCTTTCAATGATGCGCAGACAGTGACGGACTTACTTTTTTTAATTTCACAACTTTTTCTCTCTGTGTTTCTTTTCCGGATGTTGATATCATTAAATGGCACTCATTTAAGTACCAAATATTTAATTACCGGTTGTCCCATTGCTAAGTATTTGTCTGTCTGTGTTCGTTCTTTTTGAGCGTTTGGCTGGGCCATTTTCTGGACTTTTTCAAAACTTCTTTCAACGATGCGCAGACAGTGATGGGCTCTATTCCTGCTGTTGATATTGTTAAGTGATGCTAATTCCCCTCCCCTCCCCTCCCCTCGCATGTTATTTTTGAAGAAGTATTGGGTCACTTTAAACTATGTGAAAAAATATATACATGCGAAGCTGCAACAGGTATCTAGTACTTCAAAATGGTTGTTTATGTACAGTGGTGTTCACCGAAAGAGGAGGAAAATGCAATAATGCACATTTTTATAATATCTCATAAATGGTATGCAATTATATCATGCCAATTACATTTTTAGATTCAGCATCTACTTCTGAACAGATTACATTCACTTTAAAAGTCGTAAACAAAACAATGCACCATAGTAAACAACTGCTGGTCAGGTTGGATGTTTAAGGCTATAACTCCTCTATTCTTTGCAGTTAAGCTACCAAATATTTTTGTATGTACCCAATACAGGTGAGTACCTGTAGTGTTGTGTTGAACTCTTAAGTCTCACTTGCTGTGGAGATTGGTAGGAAAGTATCACTTTTCAGAGGGAGGCGGGGTCTTCATATGAATTCAGACAAATTAGTTTGATTTAAGGGTTAAAATCTACTTTTTTGAAACGAGAGATCCCTGAGGTATCCACATGATTTCTTATAATTTTTTGGCAGCATACTATCGGCATTAAACAATATATAGCGTAACCCTGTGCATCCCGTACCATTTATATATTATGTATCACATTTTAAATAGCAAAAAAAAAAATCCATGAAATGTTAAAAAGCTTAACATTGGAAGGCATTTTTCAACCGTTTTTAGGATTTCTCCGTATATCATAGTTTGTAATGAGTACGGTATAAATAACCACCATAAATACATACAAGAATAAGAACCAAAAGTATTAAAAAAACATAAACAGGTTGCACAACTTAGTCCATGTAACTGGGGAGCCCAGCTCCGGCATTAATGTCCATCACTCTCCTCCCCATTTCTTTGTAGAGCCACGCAGACAAAGATTAGTTGCCCTAAGAATGGCAAAGGACATCTTTGCTCTGACCCAACAGCATAAAAACGTAGTAAAGAATCATAGTATTTGCGTTCGTAAGCACTGTACGTAACTTTTAAAAGCATTTCTACATATAGAAATTACTACCAATCTCCACAGCGACTGAGACTTATAAGCTCAACACAACACTATAGGTACTCACCTGTATTGGTTACGTACAAAAATAATAATTGGTAGCTTAACTGCAAAGAATAGAGGTGTTTAGTATGGTGCATTGTTTTGTTTACAAGTTATAATTGAATTAAAGTGAATGTCTCTGTTCAGAAGTAGATGCTGAATCTAAAAATGTAATTGGCATGATACAATTGTATACCATTCATGAGATATTATCAAAAATGTGCATCATTACATTTTTCCCCTCTTTCAGTGAAATCACTCTACATCACTGTATCAATTAAATAAGTTATCAGTATTCAACTTCATAAAATTAATTATACATATTAACAGGTACATATATAGATTTAAAAAGTTGTACGGTTTCCCAGTATATACATGTACATGATGCATGTACCAAACCAAATTGTTGTGTACCTATGTACTTACATTTCTACTCACATGACAGGTTATAATAAAAATGTGCAAAATTGCTGTATTGAGTTACTAAACCTAAAATCTTGATTTTCAGGTCTTGGTTTTGGAAAGTTTTTATCACCTAAAATCCTCAACAATAACATCTTTTGCTGATGAGAATTTCACCAATATACTCGTTTCATTACATATATGTACAACTCAAATTTCTGCCAAATTATAGCAATAATTGTGCAGTACAATATGAATGGACCTGACAGCTTCCTACTTTGCCCTACATGTACAGACAAGATCGTATAAACAACCCTGCTATACATTTACTTATTGCAAATTTGGTGCTACATGTATACATTTACTTTTTGCAAATTTCGACATCCCACCTGGTTAGAACTGTACTTATCTCGAAGTTTATTACGTATCTATGCATGTATGTATACATACGAGTGTCAAAAGCATTTCAAATACGGTTTGAGTTCTGTAGGTATTGAATTGTATATATCACTGGGAAAAAAATAAAAAATTAAAATCGTACGTGCACATTTTCCCGCTCGATTCGCGCGGATTATTTAGGCAAATCGCACTATGTATGGGAGACGGGTAACAATATCGTTGCTAGTCTCGCAAGCCAGACTACTTCGACGCTCACGTACTACGACGTGGACTGGGGATTAGCACGAGAAGTACTTCTCGTGGTAGTCCCCAGTCCACTCACAGTACGTGAACTTCGAAGTACGCCTGGCTTGCGAGACTATATCGTTGCCACAGCAAAAGTGCTAATAGGGCATTCCCTACTATCATAAAGCTGTAGATTGAAAAGAACGCTTAACAAATGAATCATGCAAGTTGATGCAACTACTTGAAACTAATCTATTATCAATGCCCCACCGATTTTGGTATTCCTGCATGTAAATTCTCTTCTATTCATCTGGATTATTCATTGAGACGCGTAAGTTTAACTCACTCACCAAATAACAAAGTCGCCTTTTTCTCGAACCGCTTCATTATCTGTTCCACTTGAACACTGTGCTGTGTGGAGTTCCTGGCGTCGAAATCTTGAACTACACTAAATATCGAGTCTAAAATCCGCTTATCGGGTTTTGCAGTAGCATCGCGCGCAATACAAATGCACTCCACAAATTTCAAAAAAGTCTCAAAGTCTTTATCTCGTAAGTAGCCAATGACTATTTTTATCCAGTCCTTTGTTGTATTGCACAGTCTGTCCAAATAGGGCGGGATGACGCCGCGTTCTAACAGTATGGGTCGCACTTCATTCGGAATTTTGCTACATATCTCCCTTTGCAGAGCGTTGATGACATGGTGATGGCACTGAGACATCACAGTACAGTAGTAAGTTGCGCACGAGAACGAAATGGGAACGAGAGAAGCGCTTCCTCGTTCCCAGTCGATCATTGTCACATGGCGATAAGGTTTTGATTTCACTGTATTTACTGTGAATGGTAATGATTACAGCTTAGGTATATTAATATTCTTTTTCAAGTTTCTTGATTTGTTAATTCATTGCCCCACGCTACTCGATATTTGATTATTACGTTTCTTGACATACACATGTAAATATAATATAATTTTAAATAGAATATGTACAAGATTCATATAATGCATGCCGATCGACCACGGCAGTGCGTTGAAATAATTTTTTCATTGTGTCGATAGCCGCTGCCTTAGGCACCTTATATTCATTCCTCTGATATCTTATCGTGCTGTAAATTTTGCTTGCAGGGGGCAGGAGGAAGGGTTGGAGGGGTGGGATCAGGGCCAGGTTTGAATATCATTATGCACACGTGTTGTTAAAACTTTTTGTGCGTCTATGCGGTTAGTCGGTCATCATAATTCTTTGCCAAATTCCTCGCACATTTGTTGGAAGGAGCACAACAAAGGATCGATATGGCATTGGGTTTCCTGAGCTTTGGCCCATAAACCGCGAATGCTTACGTAATGGTCTGGGTACGAAACTAGGACGCGTAAACCATGCGTCCACCCAGGCCCTGCAGCTGTGGTAAAAATTTCTGACTTGTTATGCACGGGCGGCCTTATAGTCTCGCACATACATGTATATGTCTAGTACGTCCGAGTACAAGACTAGGCCGGCCGACCCGGCTGAGTCTGTAATGTTTTGATGATTGTCGTATAGCTTTCGATTCGCTGTCTACATGTATACCATTACATACCGAATGCGAGCGGAAATAATTTGAACCGAGTGATTTATTCATCATCGCATCACACAAATTCGGTTAATTACAATAACGTAATAGTTATGGGATGGATCCGGAAATTTAATTGTCCGTAAGGTGTCTCACCGTGTCTTGTCCGCAAAAATATTGTCAGTTACACTGTGTACCGAATTGAAATATATATGATTACTTTTCTATATTATGATTATGATATATATCAGTATTGCTTACCTGCTGGTGTCATGCAAGCTATGACATCATTATGCTCTATCCCAGCAGAGCGTCCAGAGCTAGTATGTAGATACACACAAAGTGATCATTGTTTCTACACTGTGTGCAAGGCATTGAGGTTCATTCATATTAAAAGCACAGCTATTGCATGCATGCAGAGAGGTGCAGTGGAGACATGTGCACCCGTGATATGCTAAGATCAATAGATGAGAGGGTGTACTTGTGGGGTTCGTACAGCCCCAAACTTTCGTAGGTCGATTTCATCGGATATTTAAAACTAGTCGCGTTCCCAGACTCACTTACGAATTGTACATTATAGGATGATGGCCTGGGAACAAGAAAAATGCACGCTAACCTAATCAGCGGCTGTGCATGGTGGATTTTGCAATGTGCTTGAAATGTAGTGTGGTTGACCTCTGAAAGTTTTGAAGTTATTTGGGAGGGCAGGGCTTAAAATTTCCATTTGCATGCAAGGCTGTCCTAATTAAGGAGACTGAACAAAGTACGCAACTTTAATTGCTGCATGCAAGGTCTAAACGTATTACTTGTGACAGTACTGATTCATGAAACAGCATGTGGTGATGATATGTACATGTACTTGTATGTACATGTACGTATTTAGCATTGATTAAAGCTGCAATGTGGCTGTGGCCTATAGCCCATGCAGACCCGACCGGGAAGCTAATACATCATATAAACCCAAATGTCCCAATAGTTTGGTGGGAGGCCCACCTGAAATCTTAATTGGATCCTCCCCCAGTTGGGACTGAGGACCCCCCACGGGTTTATGCATTAAGAGATGGGCGACGAGTTTCCTACTCCACGGAGATCTTCTGCCATGTTCATATATCATCGCCAGCTGATGCTATGGGGAGGTTTAACGCAAGTGTTCATCGGAGAAGGAGAAGAGCAATTTATGTATGACACCGACATACCAGGTAAATTACTATACATGTGTACTTGTACGCGGGAGCTCACGAAATCTTTACTGTGTGTGGCATTGCATTATCATAGCGATAGTTGTAGCTTGTAGGACATTTGGATGTGAATTAGAAGATACGTGTCCGTTTGTGTATTGCCCTCTTTAGCCTTGGATACATACGGAATTCGGGACTAGGCCTCGTCATCCTCTCCCCCTCCCCCCCCCCCCCCCCCCCCCCCACCCCCCCCCCCCCCCCACCACCACCACCACCACAATTTGCAAGTATTTCGTTTTGAACTAAACTGTTTCAGGTTTGGAAGTGGCCCTAAGAAGTTGTTGGTTCAACCTTAGATTTCTATCTATGGTCCAGCCAGAGATTGTAGATTATCTTCATGTATTGTTCCACACCCACACACCCAGATAATCATGAAGCCTTGCTGATCCAAGGCTTGACCTACACCCTGACTAGACAAACCTATTGACAAGGATTAGACAAACCTATTCACATGCAGTCAGATTAATAAATCAGACACACTACTAGACAAGCCTATTGACAATTACTAGACCCTTGACTTGAACCTAAGCTTTTGTGGGTTTTAGAAGTGGATACTTGGAGATGGCTTCCCACAATAGTTTGTGTGTTTTGCATGGTACAAGTTGACACAACAAACAAACAATTGCATTATTGTGCCATCAATGTCATAGCATTGTGGAGGTTAGTACATAGATATGTGTTGAACCCATCATTACTGATGCTATTGGGCTGCAGATTAAGATGCAACACAACTATACCATGGGCAACCTATAAATGCACTGGTATTTGGGTTAGCTTTAACCAATTTCGTGCTATATCCAGATGCCCTTAGAAAAGTGTGTGTACAGTACATATAATTGCATTTTTTTCTCTATGTACAGTATCCTTACCTTTATTTGACACCACACCAAGTGGCCTAAATTAGGAATGCGTATCAATTATTAGTGTCATTTATAGTGTGCATTATCTGAGACCACGAAATGTTGAAGGTGTTGTTTGACAAGCTGGTGTCATGAAACACCAAAATGAAAATACCTCAATATCTGGGCATAAATGGCAAAGAAGATACAAGAAAGGAGCCTTCACCGTTTATTTAATAGAAACATGTTTAACACCGTGTCCATGAAATTAGACGATTCTTTTGTCGAACTCGATGTTCAGAAAATTAGTCTCATTGATTCCATTCCATCTGTTATATCATTAGAAAGCTAATCTCTCACTGAGCTGTCACAAGCAATTCCTACGTTTTTATCTATTTCCAGTAATGAGCCATACTGATCTATAGTGGGATCATTCCCATTTCAGTTGCAGTAAAACATTGCGTAGTAGTACACTTTTTTCCTAGGCTATTGTATTTGAATCTGGCTTGCCCATGAGACTACATTTTGCATACACAAAGGACCCAGGTAGTATCAACAAGCTCGCATTTAGCCTCTTTCTGTGATAACTTGTAGTTGTAGTGTGAACGTCGGTCCCCGGACCATCACTTTAGCACCGTTCCCAGACAACATGACGGAATGTTTCTTGCAAAATGTATATAGACCAGGGTCTGGGAATGCAACTACTTACACTATACGTACCTATTACTGTATACTACTCCACTTTTCTGGTATGATAAACACAGAACAGAAAGCTAGTGTGTGATATATGAGATGCAGGTTACTAATGCACCCAGTGTTGCACACCCCGACATTTGTATAATGTATAATTATGTTTTTATTTATTATTATGTTTATAACACCTTGCAGCACTATAATCTGCAGGAGAAATTTCCATTCTGTTTATGGTTAATAAGTGACAGTCTGCCAAAGCATTAATAAGGAGAATTAGTGTAATTGGAGTCATATATATATATATATAGTCTCCAATTTGTAATGATACTAATTAGTAGTGTTTTGTAATATAGAACACATGAATTCTCTAAGTTTTCCACAAAAATTATTTAAAATTTGCACTCGCACCAAGTTTAAATTCATGGCTAGTTAAATCTACAGCCATCTGGGCCATATATGACGCATAACTACATGAAAGATGAACTACCATTTGGCACTAGCAACATAGGTGCCATTTCCCGCCACGTTCTAAGTTACAGTGACAAAAGTTAAAAACAACAGCAGTATACACAGCGCCATGTTAATAATAATTTAATAAATAACGTACATTTAACACAAGAGGGAATAAGACTAACGACACTTTCGGACACTTGGACCATTCACAACGCTACGCCGCGCTGTCCTTTTGTTGTGTGTGGACAATAACACAATACAGCCCATGTTTTGTTCATTGTGTACAGGCCTGTGTGTACATGCTGTTCTGTGGCGCATATACTGTATTTAAGATATGTGTGCAAAGGATTGTAACGCCTAGTTTTGAAGTGATTGTATCCTTTCTGAGCATTGGTGATCAATGTTAGAGTTTCATTCGTTCCTTCGTTAATTCCGTTTTGTTCCATGGCGGCTGCTCGTTTATGGCTGAAGAGATTGAAGATACTGGTACACGTAAAATAGACAATGGTAACGCTTGGGGAAAAATATGTAAAATGGTTTAGAAGTAATACCGAGGCAGATGAACAATTCCTCGCTCATGAAAAATTAGTAGACCGAATGCGAGGGAAAATAGTGGGTGAATCGAATGGGGACTTCTTCGAAGCAAGTGGGCAAAACTTAGTAGAGCCAGGAGGAATGAGAAGTCTAAGGAAACTTTCAGAACTTTAAGCTAGAAATACTATTTGATCGTGATCAGTCAGATTTACAGGGAAATGAACAGTCAAATGTCGAGGAGGAAGAAGCTGACTCAGAGGATTTTAAGACTTCTGAACCTGGGAAAAAGTAACACAAGTAAGATATGAACCTTAGTACATAAAAATAAAAAATGTACTAAGGTTCATATCTTACTTGTGTTACTTTTTTATGTCACTTGTGTAAACTAATAAGGATATCTGAAAATATATTTTGGTTATTTGAATGTTTTAATACTTTAAAATGATATTCAAACGAAATAGAACTTGATTATTTTGGTTTGAAATATTTAATTCTTATAGTCATTAAAATTGTCACATCATACCTTGGCTGCTTACATAGCCTCATTTAGTGCATCTGGCCAGGGATTTACAGATGATCGGCACCTCAGTCATTCAATCCAGCTTTATAATGCCATCCTTTTTACATCTGACACCATCTCAGCCATTGACATCACAGACTCAGTGCATGGGCAAAAAGTTCTGTCTTCCAAGCTCGAAGACCATCAGTTCATGGAACTGTATAACTAACGGAGTAGAACAGGACACGGCCAGCTGATATTCTGATTTCTAATTGGTCATTAGGCAAACCAGTTGCACTTGACCTTACTGTCACATCACCGCTCAATGCTGAAATAATTTCCGAAGCGAGTGTGACAGCTGGGTCTGCAGCTTATGCAGCAGAACAGAGAAAGCATGTTGCAAATGCCCCAAGTGCAATGAGCTGGGTTGGGTACTTTATGGGTGTTGGGGATCGGATGCCAGGCAAACTCTATCTTGACTTCGATCACGTCTAGCTTGTCAGCTGCGTTGTTCCAAATCCCAGGCTATCACCCGACTGTATGGAAATCTTAACATAACTCTGGTATAGGCAAATGCTAGAATAGGTTTTCACATTTGTGCATATTATAATATGTATCCCTTTGTAATCATATGTTATAAAATTGTTTAATATTCTTGTAACATATATTTTTTTATTCATAAATACAGGTAGAATCAGAATTAAAATATTTTACCACTAAACATCATTCAATGGAGGGGAGAGGGTTGGAGGCAAAGTTCCCAAAATGGATGCTGCATTCCCCCTCTGAATTCCACTGAAAACTTTTGCAGGATGTATGTCAGAGAGCTTTTGTCACCAGTGGTGTTCACAATGCAGCGACCCAATCAGTCAACATGACATGGAGCGAGGGTCGCAGACTCCAGTAGTTTTAAAGACAACAAGTGTGAAAGAATGGTATGCATGGGAGATGATGTAAATGTACTTCTTGATCTTGGTCTGCTCTGCCTGGTTCACTGCTGCACACAATTCAAAGGCTGTCATGGATAGATGGGAAGGGGCAAAGGTGTCTGCGCAAGTTGCATCCCACACCAATAATCTGCCATTTGACCAAGGAATCGTGGTGATTCCATCGGTATGCTTACCATCTGCTCGATTGAGACTAGTGGGCTTTAGCCGAGAAGGAACATTGACAGAAGATAAAGCCCTGTGTAGGATGTCATTAAGCATGGCATGGCAGAAGTGACGACCAGCACTAAAACGACAACTGAGCCCGTGCGTGCCGAACATGTCCACATTTGCTCCACAGTGATAACAAAGGTGAGGGATGCTAGGTGGGGTTCCCAGACGAAGGCCAATGGCTATGTGAATAATAGTGTTATCATCCATGCAAAGACCCAGGGAAGTAATCAGTAGAGTGTGCAACCAAGAACCAGATTCCTTTTCAGAGGCAGATAAAAGCCTCACCTTGGACAAAGGATCATGGGCAGTGGCTAAGAGTTCAGCTGCAATGGTAGAAACTCTTGGTAGATCCCACGATTTCTGTCGGACCCATCAGCGATGGCAGAATCCCAAAGGAAGAGTGGTGACCCCAGAAAATGAAGTGGTAGTATAGTAAAGGTAAGTTCTCTACAACCCGCAAATGTGGCTAAATATGCTGATGGAGCAAGGCAAACCGCTCTCCTTATTCCCAAGGTTTCCGGACTTCACTGGGAGTGAGGCTTGCAAACTTGCACAAAAAGGGTGTTTGTTATAGATCTTAACATGTTCTGCAGTTCATTGTCATAAAGGTGGAGACTTGGTGACAGGAAATAAGGTGATGTCCTTAACAGGTACATTAATTTAGGAATTGCAAATGCATTAAGGTGCAGTAAGAGGCTGTCATGAATACAAAGGTATTTGAGTCTCTCCCCATGACCTGCAAGAGGGCTGTCTTGTAACAAATGGACAAAGAAGTAGACCACATTAACAAGAGGAGAACCTAAAAATGTGGCTCTCTGTGGTTCGACCAAGGGCATCAGGCATTTGAGCAAGGATGGAGGACCTGGATGAGGGATAGTTGGTAATGATTTAAGATTTTTTGTGGTTCAGTACAAGACCTAGCTCTCCAGCCTCACGTTCAATAAGTGCAGCATCATGCTGAACATCTTCTAATATGCCACCAACAGTTAAATCATCAATGCAGCCTATGCATAATTCTGACTTCAGGTGATAAACAACATGGTGGATTGAGAGGCAGAAAAGCAGAGATCCCAAAGGGTCTCCTTGCTGAACTCCTTCTGAAGACTGGATGATCTTATCACCACAGAAAAGGAGTAAAGGGGATGAATACATAGAATGTATAAAAGGGAATAGCGTTGGAGCTAAATCTCAAACTGCCATCAACATTTTGTCACGTCGAACTTACTTAAATATATTCTTGAAATCTAGCTTGACGACAACATGGTAAGCTATTAGAGTCGGAGAAAAGTCTGGCAGCATGAATGGCAGCTTCGGCCCCCTTTGATGCCATTACCAAGCTGACGAAGTGCAAATAAAAGTGCCATATCATCTCTGACTCTGTTTTAAGCAACTTTGGCCACCAACGTCTCAACATGCAACCAACAGCAATAGAACGAATTCCCCCATCACTTTTTATGAGAGCTGTCAAATTATCACCAAAGAAAAAATGATGAATAGACAGAGGTGTTTTACCTTCAAGGACAGGTTTCACAAATTGAGCAAGGGCAGAAAGCAAGGCACGTCCACCACCAATTGCAAAAGGGCCAGTCAAATCTTTTAGGTGCCGTGGTCGCAAGTCATCTGGTCCTCCAGCTGAGCTACTAGGGAAAGAGTAAATTGCCTTAGGAATTTCATCATCTGTCACATCCATTGGCACCGTCTATGCCTGGAGGAATACACGTGGCTGGGTGAGGTGCAAAGTGTTTCTGTTTGAGGGTAATTTATACTTCTATCATTTACTTTTCTAAATTTACAATTGTCTACATGACCCCTATTTTTAAACCACTGTGTGTTGTAAATGCAAATGCGGTCAGCCGAGAAAGGTATTTATCGAGCAGCCTGAACCAGCCCGTAAGGTCTAAATTAAGCGTGACTGTGCATGTGTGTGATGGCTTCCAAGTGTTGAGAAAAGGTGGCAAGCAAGATTGGCTACAAATGATCTTGCCCAAAACAAAATTGAACAAAATTGAGACAGTGCTGGGAGGAAGAAGGCTAAGGAAAGTGAAATAAACAAGAGCTATACAGGCTGATACTGATTTATTTATTCGGGCCCTTGTACGTACACGTATATGTAGTTGATGTAATAATCGCTAATGTAGTTAAGTCTGGGTATGAGCGAAGAGTCGCCACCCCCCATTGAATTACTCGACAGGTAAGACACTTTTGTAATGCAAGCACGTGAGTATCTACACAACACATTTAGAGCGAATTCGGCTATTTCATAATGAATCCAACTGAATGCATTCATTTTCAAGTGTGATAAATGCTTAGGAAAAAAGTGTACTGATTTCAGTTATGGGCTCAACCCCACAACATTAAACCTGTGAAGGTAAAGATCGGTTATCAGTACAGCCTCGGTATTAAGCAATGTGAAAGAGTTGCTCTACAAGACTCAGCAGATTATTTCACAATCAGACCATATGAGACTAATTTTTATTGTTAGGTGTTCAACAAAATGGGCTTAAAAAGTCATCTAATTTCACGGAAATTTATCTAGATCATTTAGATGCATTACATGCACTATGTATAATGCACAGAATAGTGCTTACTCACTTTTTGAGTTATATTTATATGCATATTGCATTCTGTTAAAAGATACAACTTTGAATGGAATAAAATATTGCCACATATGTTTTTTTAATTACAGGTCCCGACCATACCGATGCATATCTTGAGATATTTGATCTTGACAATTGCGAATGGCACAAACAGCTTACATTTGGATCTTTTCCAAGACTGGGGCACTCATCATGTTATGGAGTGATTGGAAGCACACTTTATATCATTGGTGGAATGAATGATCTGGCTTATTTTGATGAAACTTATGCACTCAATTTGGAGACATTCAAATGGACTTCTCTTCCCAGTGCACCTTTGGAAAGAGCCGTAGGTGGTTGTGTGGTCCATGGAACTGCACTTTTTACACTTGGTGGTGTTGGTAACAAACCAATGCAAGAAGGCACAAGGGGTTAGACTATAAATATACCATGTACATGTATCACCAATGTGTGCATATTTCTTGTATGTTTAGGAGCAAAATATGACCCTGATGACAGCTTTCAAAATGCATTTGGCACTGTTTGGAATAATGCTTTGCACATGTATGAGACCACAACAGGTATACCTAATATACTATTTACGTTTCTATGATTTGTGATGATTTTGCTTACATGTATGTGTGCATTCAAGTACTCTACTTGTTGTCTTCATTTAATTTTTCGTCCTAACCTCTTGCAAGATGTCAACAACTTTGTTACCGATTACCGTCAGATAGGTATCTACCAGGCACATAAATGTATTTTATTTTATTTTTGTACCAAGATCACTTCTCAGTTCTATTTTAACATATAAATAGACATGGATTGGATTTTAAACATTTATATATATATATATATATATATATATATGGGGAAAATACTTATTATTGTCAGGTATACTGTAAAGAAACGTTGTTACATATACAGTGGAAACTGTGATAGGTGACATTTAAAAAAATTTCCCTGCTCTTCGATGTTTGGAATTGGTTTTATCTATAATGGTATGAAGTAACTAAATTCTAATAATGTACTTTGGTTGGCAAACTAGTTGTCAACAAGAGTTTGAAATTGAAACTTGTCACGTGACTTCTTGGTTTCTCGTTTTGGAAATGTGTGCCCCTCATTCAGCAAAAGTATTTCTAACTCATCAGTTTCTCATTCTTTAGGAAACAGATTAGGCTGAACGTTGGCATATAACTACCACGCACATACCTACATCACGTGGTCGGGCCAAATGTTGAATGCGGTAAACAGTTTGAGGACCGTGGCTGCAAATGTGCTGTTTTAGAACGTAACGCGTAAAGCTGTTTGTCTCGTATTGCATGGTGTTTATACTACCCTAATTTCACAGTGCTCAGAAAACAGGTATGCCTATCTGAAATGCTCGTTTAATGTCAACCGTTTGTTTACTTTGTCGCTGAAATATTTGCCTTGAAGGTTGGGTCATAAAAGCAAGCCATTTTCATATAAATAACATTACAATTATTTGCATTATTCAGTGTGGTTATCATTGTTACATGTATGAGTGAAGGTTCTTTTCGGAATGAAACAGAGGGTCCAGCATCACACAGGCTACCACAAAGAGCTAGCAAAGAGGTACTAGCTGCCCCTTTGGGAAGGTTTGAAACAAAGGAGTGCTCCAAGGGAAAACCCCAATGCTGGAGGTTTGAAAGGCAATCGTTAAATCGTGCCAGAAACATCAAGTTAACAGGTCGAGTTCGAAGGACTGCATCTGATTTCTCAGAAATAGCGAGCAAGGAACTGGAATCGTTAGCCCAGCACATGCTAAACCTGTCTGACATTGATGCTAGAATGGAATACATCGAGCTGAAATATTAATTTTATTAATTTTTCTTCCAGCAAGATTTCTCACTTGTTGTCTTGCTGACCTTGCTCCTTGCATTAATCAGAGCGAGGGTATTCTCCGATTAATGCAAGAAGCAAAGTCAGCAAGATGTTTTTAATTAGTACTACGACCGTGCGAAGACGGGTTACAGCTTGAGAGATAACAAGTAAGAAAGCTTGCCCGAAGAAAAATTAATAAAATTAATACTTTCACAAAGGTATATTTAGCTGAGAATACTACTTGTATTCAGTTTTTTAGTTAATGTGAATTAAAAACAGTCAGTAATTATGTCAGTTCGTGCATTACGCAACTTGCATTTTGATTCCTCTTGATGAGTCTTTTTAATGGCCTTCAGTGTTGTCATGAACCTCAGATCCATTGCTTTCTTTTGAGTACGCTACAATCCATTTCCATGTATAGTCAGAAAATGATGTATGAAGCTGTATTGTAATGTATTGTGGTGAAAGTGATACCATAGTTGTGTTCATAAAGATGTAATGTTAGACCACAGTGCTGTCTGCAATATCGTTGCCCCAGCACATTTCAATATGCATGCATTCTGGGTGGCATTTTGGGCCAAACAGCAGAATGTGACCTCGATGCTCAACATATTCTGGTATTTCAGGCTTCACTGAAGAGAAGTCAGGCTGAGATGACAATAAATCCCTGAGTTCATCACGCCTCATGTTCTCAACATCTGGAAGACCACGTTCCTTGCAGAACAGGTGTTCCATCTGGTCCTGAAAACCATATTTGTTGTTGCATGCATACAATTGTTCTAGTAGCAGCATTAACAGTGTTATACCAACCCATTTGTTTAGAATTGGTTGCTTCCCTCCATCACTTTTATTCAAGGCAGAGGTTGATAAAGCACCTTTTCTTTTGGCTACATGAGATGGGGCGTTATCATACGTTACGAGCAACTGGCATTGTGGAATTACTCTTGTTAATGTCACTATGGATCCAAGACCCATCTCTTTTCGGCTCAGTGACCTCAAGCCCCAACCAACCATGGCAGGGAACAGATACAGCACTAACCATGATAGTGGCCCCATCCCCTTTTGGTTTCAGGTGGTAGCCATCCTTTGAAACACATGCAAAATGGTTCCCCTCATTTGCATACAATATGGCCTCATCGTAGTTTCCATGGATCAATGGAACTTCTCCAACAGGAAGATTTGACCATTCTGGTTTGCCAGTGGTTTCATTCCAAACAGGAAGATGTGGCTTCAGTTGCAGCATTTTTCCCACCCATTCTTGGCGATAAGCAACCACATCTGGATCCTCATGCCTGTCACAAAATGGAGCACTTGAAAAGTCAGCCCATTTAAACCCAAGTTTGTGCACCCATCTGAGAACTGTCATCTTAGAGACTTCACGGGACTGGTATCTAGCCTCATGCATGTCAAGAACTTCCCTTGGTATGATGTCTGGGTCTTCAAAGAGGACATCATTTATGTAACTTTGAATTTGTTGAATGGTCACGTAACCTTCCCACGACTTGAGTTCAAACACCAAATCAGTATATGCGAACAGAAGTGAATCGTCAATTGGTTTTACTGTGCTACGATGATCATGCAACGCATCCACTCCTGTAGTCTCCCAAGCTGTAACCCATCTTTGCACAGTCGTAGTAATAATTAAAAACACCTTGCTGACCTTGCTCCTTGCATTAATCGAAGAAGTACATGTGTACCCTTGCTCAGCTCAATGTAGTACATTCTCAGCGCGAGCGTCCTAGCATCAATGTCAGACAAGTTTGGCATGTGCTGGGCTAATGATTCCAGTTCCTTGCTTGCTATTTCTAAGAAATCAGATCCAGCCCTTCGTTTTTCTGGCACAATTTAACGATTGCCTCCAGGGCCGTCGAGAGCAGGCACGGGCCCCAGGGCTAAATGGTCTTTACGGGCCCCATAATAGCCCCCATTGGGACATACAGCCGGCTTAGGGGAAAAATTATCGCTTTTGTCTTATTGGTCTTTTTTTTTTTAATATTCACTTCCCTTTATTTATTGTAAGGTAACTACGGAATTTAATTATTAGTATTTGCTATTTTTAGCTATCAGGTCATTTGCATCTAATAACTTTTGAACCGAACGAGTCTTCTATGTGCAACTTTTAAGTTCGGTTAGATAAGTGATTCTTCTACATTTGGTATGAACTGATTGTTTGTAGCAAACTGGTAACGTATCTGAAACATATCGCGAGCAAATGGTTTAATTATCTATAGAAACGCTCCCCGTTGTCATAGACACTGTGAACGTGCAACCTACCTAGTGACTACTATCATCAGGCAAGTATTTAAGAATAAAGCCCTGTGGTTTATATACATTTTGTGCACGCTACTGGGCAGAACAGTGCTAGCGTACATACAGTGGCGTCGGAAGGAGATATAGTAGGGGGGGGGGGGGGGGGGGGGGGGGGGGCGCTAAGGGTGATGCCCCGGGGAGGGTCTGGGGTATGGGGTAGCGCTGTGAGCTTCCCCATCGGGGTCTGGGGCTCCGCCCTAGAAGCTAACGCTTTTTGCATTTAAAAACTCCAAAAACTACACAAAAACGCGGTGGCCACGCAAGAGGCCTAGGCCTTTATTTTACGTGTATACTAAGCCCCCCACAAAAAAAAAATGGCTCATGTTTAAACGAGCGTATCGTCGTAATCATTAACGCTATATCTGTTTCTGGAAAGAAATTTTGCTCTAACAAGATTTTGAAGAACGGCGCGCAGGATTACGACAATACGCACGTTCAAACCTAGTCTCGAACCCAGACCCAAATACGTCACAGCAGTGGGTGGATTACATCACCACTACGTTCAGTATAGGACCGTAGTGGTGATGTAATCCACCCACTGCTGTGACGTATTTGGGTCTGGGCACGAGACTAGTTCAAACCATAGATAGTTTAAACTATATCTATGTTCAAACACGAGCCATTTTTTTGGTGGTGGCGGAGGGGGGTTAGTATATTCTTTGCTGACACTTCATCAC
This sequence comes from Spongilla lacustris, assembly GCA_949361645.1. Lineage (NCBI taxonomy): Eukaryota > Metazoa > Porifera > Demospongiae > Spongillida > Spongillidae > Spongilla > Spongilla lacustris. The sequence continues at coordinate 9,909,904 of OX442416.1, read as the reverse complement.
TGCGATACACGGTCCAACCAGCAATTAATCGAGCGGGAATTTGCAGCTGTTAACATTATCTGATTCACTGCAATGTTGTACATGTTAATTGATTGTGCTATGCAGATGTTCGATCGTAATTGGCACCAATTAGGAGTGTGAAAAAATTAACCCGAGCCAATAATGGGGGGGCGGAACGATACGTTCGCCCGCCCTTTATCGTTGCAGGGGGGGCGGGGGGGGGGGGGCGGTAGCCCCCTCTGCCCCCCCCCCCCCCCCCCGGTTCCGACGCCTATGACATACACGCGCCGTACTTACGATTAGGCCATTTTATTTGTTTGAAACATGTCACATTAGAAAAAAGCTTGCGTGCTGCTTCTCAGACATCAACAGCTACATGTACAAGCCTGGATATACAGCGCCATGCATCATTTTCAGTTGTGCCGCCTTTTACTCATGACGTAAGATTGCATAAGAATGATGTAAGGTTGCATCATAATTATTGTTTCATTTTTAATAATTAGACCCTAAATGTTCAGAACTAGGGTGGGTTTGTGTCCCTATGGTAGTGGAAACCTATGGGGCTTGGGGAAAGGAAGCCACTACCATCATCTCCTCAGTAGCCTCCAGACTTGCCACCTCCACATGCCGGCCAAAAATCCATCATACTCAACGAGATCTATGGTCGGCTGAATCTCAACCTGGTCTGTGCCAATGCCACATCTGTCCTTTCTAGGATAGCTCCTCCGTCATAGACCTAATCTTTCACATATACATTGTAATGTGTTCATTGTATGTATCATAATGATAATTACAATGATTATGAATAATAATTAAAAAAATTAGATGTAAATAATGGATAATAGCCGCCCACCCGCATGGGTTTTAGTAAAAGGTCCGGACGGGAAACATTTGGAATGGCCTTATACCTACATTATCTTTTGGGGAGCCTACTAACAACTCCTGGGGTTACCTTACTTTAGTAAACCTGAATCACAACTTGTTATTCTGACCATTGGTTGTCATTAGACACCAAGAACTTACTCGATACGGCCGTACCAGTTGTCCTCCACATGATGCTCGGACACACCCAAATATTATACCTTTTGGGCGTTATAGAAACGTATATTTGTGTGCAACGTTGCTCAAACTGTGTTGATGCCTGTTTGCATAACTGTCTACTACATGTAGTTATATCTAAGGTTTCGTCTGTATGTGTACGATGTAGGAAAAGTTACATTCGTGTAAGTATCAACATGTTGTTTTTTCGTAGGTAATAATTGTGTTGCTTATAAGCGATGGTTCACGGGTAAACCATTAAATGAAGTATGATACTGAATTATGTAGTGGTGAGTTAGTAAAACTCAAAGTTCATAGTGGTCTTTTCAAGTTTGATTATTTGTTTTGAATATTGACTAATAAAAGCGTGGGGGTGATGTTGTGGCACAACACAACACCCTTCGTGATGTTCTGGCTGAAACATGTCACCTGGCCCATCTTGGCTTCCAAGTGGAAGCTGGCAATGACCTCACAGCCGATCATAGCCACACCCATCTTGCTGACCTTCTGTTGACTAACTGGGCAACAGGCAAGACAGCTGCCTTTGACATCTCTGTAACCTCTCCGCTTAACACACATACCCTTATGGAAGCGGGAGTGTCTGCAGGATCAGCTGCCCTAGCCACTGAAGGCAGAAAGCACAAGGCCAATGATCCAAAATGCAAAGAACTCACCTGGTTGTGTGTTCCCCTGGTAGCTGAGACATATGGTGCATGGGGAAATGAAGCTATTGAAGCCTTCTCTCAGCTGGCATCACGGCTTGCCACTCTAACATGCAGGCCCAAGTCGACCGTCCTTGGAGACTTCTATGGCAGGCTCAATCTCCATCAAGTGAGGGCCAATGCCACTGCCATACTCACCAGATGTGTTTTGCATTAACTATAGGCAGTTTATGATAGTGTATGTATCTATACTAATACATGCATTGTGAATATCTCAGTGTAGAAACAACACTTATAGTTTAAAATGCCAATGAAAATTTCCAAACTTCCATCAAAGTTTATAAATCTTGCATTTAATAAATTGCTAGTTTATTTGATTTTATCTTTGAATTATTAGGGGTAGTCGAATTTTAATAATGCGGTTCGCTTAGTCACTGTGCATGTATATTCATATATGTTTAGAGGGATAATACCATAATTATATTCTTTAAAAGTGTTGTGTTCTTTGGTGGACACCCGGTATATGTGAAAACACTAAAATGAATAGCTATGTTGGTATTGTTTCCTGGGTTCACACTATAGTCCTAAATATATATGCATAAGTTACTTTGTAGTAATGATATAAGTGCAATAATTGTCTCAAATGATTGTCTTTTTCAAACTTTCATCAAAGTTTATACACATGTATTCAGTTCATAAATCTTGCACTTAATAAATTGCAAGTTATTTTCTTTTGAATTATTAAAGGTATTTGAATTTTAATAATGCAGTTTGTATTTGCCTACTAAAGTCACTGTATATTCATAGATTCATTTAGAGGGATAAAACCATTAAGGAATTATAAAGCATTGCATCCTTTCGTGGACACCCGGTATATGTGAAAAATGAATACCTATGTTGGTATTGTTCCCACTGTAGTCCTAAATAGATATGCATAAGTTACTTTGTAGTGATGATAAAGTGCAATCATTGTCTCACACAGAAAAATGGATGGAAGTTCCCTGTAAAGGTGTCCGCCCTCCTCCATGTGAAAAATTTACTTTCAATAGAATTGACAGGAATAGAGCAATATTGATGTTTGGAAAACGAAGGAAGTATGATACTGGATTAAACACAATTTACTTTTTTGATCTTAATACACTTGTAAGTTCAGTGTCCAAATAATTGCATGCGTATTATCTAAGTGTAAAATTTAACAAATGGCTCTTCACAGATTTGGGAGGGTCCATGTGGTCCAAATAGTGCTGATGAAAAGTGGCCTGATGGTCGTGGGCTCCATTCAGTAGCATGCTTGGTTGATCCAGAGTCTGAATTGGCTGAAATTAACCAACATGTCGTTGTGTTCTGGGGTGACGGTATTGAGGCTAAGATACTGAATGATGTTTGGATATTGTCAGTTTCCACCTTGTCTTGGACTCAGGTTTGTACCATTAATGTCAATATTATATTTTTGATTTGAATTTTATTTCATTCAATTACCAAATCAAATTTTTTTAAAATTTGGGCTTAATTAATTGTTTCTCATTAAACTTGCATGTCTACACGTTTCCCCCACATAATTATTTGTGTTTGTTGATATCTGGGACTAATATTACGTGATGCCTGTATTTAAAATGAAAATGAAACCGTTCCTCATTTTTACATAAATTATTGTACCGGGTTTTTCTGTTTTTTTTTTAAAACCTAGCATGATTATTAAGGTACTTCTTGTTTTAATAAACCTCTTTCCAGCTGGGGCACATTGTCATTAAGGTCACACAGTATAAAATACATGTACATGTAATTGTAGCCATTTTTGTGTTTCACATACATGTGTCATTTGTGTTTATAGCTACAGTTGGATGCTTCATTTCACCCAAGGAAGTGCCACATGAGCTGTAGCTACCACATTACAGAGCGACAGACAGATGTGTTTGTGTTTGGAGGAAACAAGCAACGAAAGACAAAATTTGAGAAAAATGTTATGACTGACTTGTTGATCGTCCGATTTGGTGAGTTCAAAACTGGTGCATGCAATAAAGGGCATCAAGCACAACTGTTGTAATTGCATATTTATATCACTATAGGTTCTGTTAGTACCTTGGAAGATTTGTGTTTATGCTACTTGAAGAAGAACGACACAATTTATAAAAATCATGAATCTTTGCTATCGCCGAACATTTTGAATAAATTAAGAAAAATCAAAAGTAACTCTGATTATGTAGTTGTATATCCATATGAAAAAATTGCATTGTAACTTTTTTAATGAAATTAAATTGGTATGAAACAGAAGACAAGGTTACAAAGTTAACCAGTTATACAGGGGTGATTGGGCTATGCTTACATTAGGTGTACTAGCAAGAAAGCAGTATGAAGGAAGGCAGATTTTTGTTCCAAGTCAGCTCATGATGTACCCAGGGGATTCATCAGTGGTGCCTCAACCAGAACCATAAACCTGTTTGTAGAACTCTCAAACTTTGCTTTCAGGCAAGTAGCAATGCCATGCAATTCTGGATTTGGAGCAGCTCAAGGAGTGAATGCATCGGCTGGCATCAGATATGCAAAGAAACAATAGCAGTCAATTTTTTCAATCCTGGAGAAAGATGCTGCGCAGTGTGACCTTGTCTCCCACCACAACAAAGCCGAATGGCCAAATGCATAGCCCCTGCTGAGTTACATGCAAAGTATTGAAGAGTCATTTTTTGATCTCTTTGCTTTCAAACACCAAAAAAATAAAAAACTTTTGCTAGGTACTAAGGAAAATGCTTTTGGTCTACCAATCAACATACAAGATATCTGGCAGAGATATTAAATGCATTAATACTCTTCCTTGCATTGATATAATTGCATGAAAGTGTGTTGTCAATATTTACAGTGTTTAAATAATGAATAAGTTAAGTTCCTGTCACCACACTGCATTTCTTGATGCAGCTCTAGACAATTATAAGTACACCAAGAACATCAAAGGTCAGACTTGTAAACCAAAATATGAAAATATCATTTACCCGGCCCCTTTTGTTGTTTCCACTGATGGAATGCTGGGAAGAGAGGCAAATTTCATATTAAAAAGGCTAGCCCAAAGCATAAGCATTAAATGGGACAAACCACTGGGGCATACCATAGGAGGATGGCTGCACTCAAATCTTTCCTTTGCAATACTTTAAGCAATGAAGCTGCTTTGCTTGCATGGTTCTCGCACCAAGTGGAGAAGCAGAGTTGAAATAGATTATGGTGCTGGGCTACCAACTGAATTATCAAAATCTAATCAACAGTTTTATTTCATTCATTTATTGTGTCACTTTTTATTTATTTTTCTGTGTGCATATGCCTTATGTTATTATATGTCATAATGTCAAAACAATAGTTCATTCTATTCATTCCACAGTGTTCATTATAAAATCCTTCCAAACTTACCCAGTAATATATTCAAGGTCATTTGCTGTTACATGTAATGGTTTTTCTGAAGCATTCTGTACAAGCTTACAAAAGCTAGCATTGGCCATTTATGTGCATACTAATATTTTTAAAACAACATATCATAGCTAAAGTTGATACTATTAAATTAATTCGAATTGAAAAATTTACCATCAATAGAAAATTTTGTGATGGTTACATGCGTATGCTATGCAGGCAAGCACTCCTGCACCCTGTTAAACAGAGAAATAGCAAGTTCAAGATTAGATAAAAAGAATCTTGATTGATAACATATCATGCTACAGTTGTGTACATAAAGGTAGGCAATATTATTCAGTACCATTTGAATGTGACATATACCTATGCCTGCTATCAAGAAAGACGACAATTTCAGCCAAGGAATGCTCATACATGCTTACAAGTATGCATACAAATATAAATTATTAAATGTTCAAATCACATAGGTTATGTTTTTTGGTACATGTTTTATACTAGATGTATGTAATTACTTATCCCAATGAACTTTGCCAGAGTATTAATTTCTTCCAATAGGTGCAAAATATACAGCTTATTTCCACAGGTAAGGTTCAAAAAATCCACTTGTGTACACATAAAACTCCAACACTGAGGGAATGCTACTGATGTTATACTTACACAATAAACACACCTACATTGAAAATGGTTTAGTACAGGTTGCAGATAAAAAATATTTCTACCACTGGTAATCACATTGATTGGAATACACTGTATATGTACCAATATGTAGAAAAGGTCAATTTGCAACTACATAATTTGCATAACTGAACAGGTTTTCATTGAAAAGGAATTTCCAAATTTGGGCTTTACATTACATTACATAATGTGAAAATATTACATTATACTTTACAGCTATATCAAAAGATATTTAGTCAATCTGTCACATCAGATTTCATATATCCATAAATGAAGGTATTTTAATACTAAATGCATGTATGTGTACATGTATATGTGAGTATTGCTTTCAAATGATAAGAATATAAAAAATGAAAGCGTACTGGGTACAGCCATTGTATGATATGGTATTGGAAAATACCACCACTATTGGACCTTAACACAGCAAAAAGGTGCATGAAGAAAACAAGGTTTGATTTATAATTGATTTATCACCTACATTCTGATACAAGATGTTAACATGTTGGTTGTATCATGCATGTAAATATTCCATACCAAAATGTCAGTGACAAATCAATTGGAAATCAAGACTTGATTTGTCCCCCTTTTTTGCTGAGTGCCCATATTAGAGAAATATCATTACTTTGCAGTAAGTTCGTACCTTGCAAGTCCATACATAGTGAATGTTTTTCCAGCCTTGAAATAAAATGTTATGAGAGGGAATAGATTGTAAACATACTGCACTTTATACTTGTTTCTCTGAATTGTAATGTAGTATAGACATAAAAAAGTGCAATTATAAGACAAAACAAAGCAAGGCAGTACAGCGTGTAATTTTGTTCACTGATGTTAGTCATATGTGCAGGCTTGACACTATATGTATCAATCACTATTATGTTGTACATCATATACATATTGCCCAAGATCGGGGCAACGAAGGCCCCCTTTGCCACCTTGGTTCCTACGCCTATATAAATATATCAATATGTGACATTGTACACCATACTATCAGCAGTCTTCGGCTTCACCACAGCTCAATCCTACATTTGCATGCTCACCTATATCTTTGTCTTTTTAATACATCTTCACTATCGTTTGTTTGTTCTTCATTTTCCGTATCTCAGCAGTTCGAACATTCTCCACCAACTTGCATTTTTTTTAAATCCCACCAGCGCAGTGCTGCATGCGTGTATAAAGTAAGAATTTGCAGTGATTTATATTAGTAACCACATATTGCTAAATTGCTTGTCATACCAATGTATCAAAAACCAGTGATTTTTAATCAATGCCTATGCATTATAGCATTATATTATGTTGCCTAAGGCAATGCTCATTATGATATTGTGCTGTCTTGCAACCAGACAGGAAAATGCTAGAGCCCCAGATCACATACCACATTTGACACATGTAATGATTATAAATCATCTTCAAATGTAACAGGGTATGTCCTTCATGTCTGTCTACAAAACGAGCTTAAGGGTTTCAAAGAGAGTTAATTGGAACGTGCATGCAGTCCATCCGCGTTGCGCCCAGATGACCCACCGTATATGGAACCATTTTATAACCATGCAATGAAACCATAATGATTGTACGATGAATACATTGACTCAGATCTTCTAGTTAACCACTTGCTTTCTTGATAATGGTACAGCAATAGATTGTAAACATATACTGTACTTTATACTTGTGTTTCTCAGAAATGTTGTGCATGTTATGGCACGGTATACAGTCATCTACTTGGCTACGTACACGTAGTATAGACATAACAAAGTGCATTTATAAGTCAAAACAAAGCACGGCAGTAGAGTGTAATTTTGTTCACTGATGTTAGTCGTTGTTAGCAAATTTCAACGTCTTCATAAGAGATGTGGTATGCATGTGTGCAGGCTTGAGAGTATAAGTACCCATTACTATTATGTCACATTTTATCACATCAAGTTACTTTTGAAGGCACAAAACAAAATCACATCAAAATTAATTATTTTAGGTAGAACTTGAATATATACTTTATATGGGCCTTTTGGTGGCCAAGCAATATACTGCAACTTAACGGTTATTATATTAGTGTAGCCAATTCAAACGATTTGGGGTTCATAATTATATCCGCGGAGCCACTATTCACAACCCGGCAGAAATTTATAAACGGCGGGTTACAAACAAGTCAGCGGGGGAAAGCGATGGGGATAGGCCGTCAACAATGCACCGTCTGTCGCACCCTGTACAATTTTGGTTGCCAAAAGTGTCGGCATAATGAAATGCAGTGTTTTGTTTATCATTCTGTCTGCATGGCGCGAATACAAACGTATATGGGATTGGGGAAGCCAAAATATATAGACTCCACAGAGATGCTGCATGTCTGGAGGAGAAACCACACCGTTGTACATTACAATTGACCGCGCAAGGTGAGGGTTGTCAGTACTCACCCAGGCCATAAAAGCTCAATAATGTGATGTATGTGGTGTGAAATCCAAGCCATGTTGAGATTGTTCCCAGGTTGCAGCTGAAATGTCAGTGGCACCGTCAAAGGACTACAGGGAGCCGGGAGTTGTTTTAAGCCACATGCATCAGTCTTGCATCAGTCTTTCACGACACAAACACATGCAAGAAGATGATAGCTGCCTGAGGATTGATTCTTCCAATTCAGAAAGTAGCTTTGAGGCGTGATCTCGTACTTCGAGCAAAACAAGAAGTCACCTACAATTGGGGTCCCCGAGTATCCCAATGTGGAACATGAGAGCTCTTTATCACAACTGGAGAGGTGCATTTTGCTCAATTTATTAGGACTAAATAAACTCACACTGTTAGCAAGGTTGATAAAAAGGATCAAATTATTCAATAAAGCGCATCGCTTGAAGTACCAGACTAAGTACTGCAGATATATCATGTGATGGGCTCGATCACCCACTGTTGTGTGAAGGTCTATAGCCTGGAATCTTCTTTATGCACATCTAAAATCATGCATCATGCACTTCAAGCCGAAAGGTAATCACAAATTGTGATCTTCCTCCCAGAAAGCTGCTTTGTATTTGCTTACCTTAATTTTCAAGTGATTTAATTGGTACATTGCAAGCAAAACTACCGCCTGATTGCTGGTGTGTTGCAGGATCACTGAATTGCAAGAGATAGACCTAATTCTGCACTAGCAAAAACACTGAGTATTAACTAGGTTTCCTTTTCAACTGTTATGGATGCTAGTTATAGATTCATTTATTTAATACCTATTTAACACCTATTTGTGCTTGGGAATTAATCCCCGCTTGCGTCTTGCACTCTTTGCACTTTCATTTCTTTGCCCTCATATAGCTATATATGTTGTAGCCACAACGGGTTATGTGCTAGACACCCTCACAGGTAGAAAAAACACAAGTTAGCACGTTGGTAACACATATGCAGAATTGAAAGACAATAGTGGTAATAACAATTAATATTTGACAGGTCTGACCTATTTTTTTGCATATACACTCCTGTTGCATCAGTGCTGAGGAATGTATTAATTTTATACCGCTGTCGTAGTGCACAATGTCCCCCCTAAAATTTGTCCCCCCGGACGTTTTGCACTAGTGTACAATGTCCCCCCGGACATTCTGCACTAGTGTACAATGTCCCCCCGGACAATCTACACTAGGGCAAACTGTCCCCCTCCAGGGTAAAATGTCCCCCCTCATAACATTTTATTTCATCTATGACAAGGCTGGGAAACTTTTACGGCAGTACACGGGATCGCGTTGACGCCATTACTCAGTAGCTCCTAACCGTCGCCAAAGTTGCATGTCGTTCCGCCGCTTGAGATGATCATTGTAACCAACACTGACACACATGCATACACAAACATTTAGAATTTTAGTATTAAATTCCTTAACGAATACACAGCTCTCATCCTTTCCGTGTCGTCAAAGCACACACACATATATACACGAACACATTCATTATTTAAAAAATTCCTTAAGGAATGGTGATTGATATACTTCATGGCTGAAATTTCTTAAAATATATTCAATAGGATCATAGCCTGAAAAGTAATGTCACATAAACACTGCTCCACACTGCGTGCACCGCCTCACATATCTCAGAAAAGGCTATTCCCATCGTCAGTTCATCTGTTGCGTGATAGTACAACCGATCAGTCGGGTACCCAGACTAAAACCCATCCTAAATAGCGTAAAAACCATGCATCCTGCGTCCAGGGTGGGAATAGTTTAAAAACCTTACTTGGAGGGTTTTTGTCGAATGTTGACGTATGAATTGAATTATCGCTTCAACATTCGACAGAACTAGGGTAGAACCACATGTATTCCCATCCTGGACGCACAATCCGGGCAGGATGGTTATTACGCTATATAAGGACGGGTCTTTGTTAAAAACCAGCCTGTTGGACGTTTATAACTGCCCTTGTTATCCTATAGGTAGGACATTGCGCCCTAGTGTGGAGTGTCCGGGGGGGGGGGGGGGGGGGGGACATTTTACCCTAGTGGGGGACAGTTTGCCCTAGTGCAGAATGTCCGGGGGGACATTGTGCCCTAGTGCAGAATATCCGGGGGGACATTCTGCACGGGGGGACAATCCGCCCTCCCACACCGCCATTGTCTTTCGATCCTATATTATTACTTCTATATGATCAACCTTCTGGTAGAGAATGTTTTTAAAAAATTGTACTTGCGTTTAGCAGTTTACAATCCGTCACCAGCTGCGATTAAAAGCCGCATTACATAAAATTAATTTAAAAATAAATGAATCATGCACGCGTCTATGTTCAGGTTTCGGCGCCATGCAGTATGATATGACTGTACAACACCTACGCGCGTAGAATTTTTGTTTTTGCACCCATAAAAGGTGGCACTAACGGCATTTATTCAGCTCCGCAGCTTTATGTGCATGTAGACATACTGTCAGTGATCGATATTCGATTGCGGGTGTGATGGAATTATTTACTTTACTTCTGCGGGTTTTGTTCTTACTAGTGTTTCGTTACGTGCACGCCGTACGCGTACGAAGCACGATCCATCACGTTCCGTGCGGCATCGGCATTGCTTCCTGCAACTGCGACAAGGCTGCAACTTCGTGTGAATTTGACCTCCAGATTTCCGCTCTCCAGACATTCACGCGATACCCAATAGTTGGAACGGACATTGACGATCTAGATGGTTTCGTACACTATATCAATAAAGACGGTAAGGTTGTCTCCTACGACGGCAATAATTACGACGTTGGATATACGGAGGCGGCTACAGTAGACGGAAAGTCCTACCGCCCGTTCATTGCAGTCAATGGTCGTAGCCCAGGGCCGACACTTATTGTGACGGAGGATCAGACGGTCATCGTAAACGTGAAGAACAACATACGAGGTGAGAGCATCACAATTCACTGGCATGGGCAGCTGCAGATGGACACGCCGTGGATGGACGGCGTTGCATTTGTGTCCCAGTGCCCCTTGACGAGCCGCGGCACGTTCCGGTACATTTTCAAAGCCCAACCGTCGGGAACGTTTTGGTATCACAGCCACGTTGAAGGGCAGAGAGGAGACGGACTGTTGGGGGCACTCATTGTGCGCGAAAAAATGGTGGACGCTGCTTATCGTGATCTAAAGGACTTACCTGATCAGCACACGTTCGTTCTGCAAGATTGGTGGCCGCAGCCGTTCTTGGACGTGTTTACGGTCAAGCATTCTGCGGATAATTATTACCCGTCCGCGGTTGGTGAATTACCGAGGTTAGGGTCTCCGTATAGCGTATCAAACCTTCCAGACGGCTCGGATCACGGTACGATTCCATTTTTCTCCGGTCTAATCAACGGAAAGGGTAAACATCGCGACGTGCCTTTTGAGAAGTCAAGGTTAGCGACCTTCAAGGTGGATTATATGAAGAGTTACCGCTTTCGCGTGATAGGCGGCCAGTCATTGTTTGGCTACAAAATCTCCATCGATCAGCACAAGCTCATCGTTATTTCCACGGATGGATCCCTCATTCAACCAATAAGAGAAGTCGATTACCTCATCGTTTATCCTGGCGAACGCTTTGACTTTATTTTGAACGCCAACGCAAACCCTTCCAAGTACTATTGGATCAGAGCTGAAACGTTGGAGGTGAACGTAACGGATTCAAACGGGCCTCCGTATCCGTCGCTCGGGAACTCTGTGAAGGCTGTTCTGTATTATTCATTTGCAAAAGAGCCCAATTCGACCGACTACTCCACCATCCGGTCCACTCCATTGCGCTCGTGCACTCAATCCATTCCATGTGTCGCTGTCAACTGTCCCTTCCAAGCCTTCCATGAGTCATATCACACGAAATGTGTAAACCTCTGTGATTTCAAACTTCTCAACCCGACTGCCTTAGAAAGCCTTCCAAGTAATGACCCTAGCGCTGGTCAGGAGTACTTTCTCAACTTTGGTTACAGTGGAGCTCAAGGGCAACTGCCTGACAACATAAACGGAAGGAGCTTACTTTTACCGCCGGAACCGCTCCAACTTCAGTCACTTTTCGGGCCGATTGACCTTGTTGGTATCACGTGCCCTTCCCTGGGTTCGCAGCCTTGCCTGGACGGTTGCAGGTGTCTTCAGATGCTATCCATTCCTTACGGACAAACTGTGCGACTGGTTCTTGTCAATACTGGAAACGAGTCACACGCCATTCATCTCCATGGGTACAGCTTCTTCGTTGCTGCTGTAGGTTATGGCGGCTATGATGGCACGAGCGGTTTTGCATCCAGCACGAGTGGGGCACTCTCTTGTCAGGCAGACGACATGGATGCTGACACTTTTGACGGTGAACGCCCGTGCACAAATTTACATTGGAGAAATGGAAGGCGTCCGTCGGTCAATCTAAGTCCGTATACTGTCCGCAAGGATACCGTAATCCTACCCAGAGGAGCATACGTGGCCATCCAGTTTGTTTCTTCAAATCCAGGGTACTGGGCTCTTCACTGCCACCTTGACCCCCATCACATCGAGGGGATGGCCATGGTGCTAAATATAGCTGAGGTGTTACAAAAGCCTGCGCCTTTAGGAATGACATCATGTGGTACTTTCAAGTTACCATTGAATTCCACTTATCTCGGTCCCTTGTACGTGTAGACGGGATCGATAAGCCTGTACTGATGATTACTGAACGTTTTAGAATATAGTAAAAATGAGCAGTTGTTTCGTACAATAAGCTGCGCAAGCGGCGTGGATAAGTCATTATGCTATTATATATATGCATATATGGGACAGTTTCCGCGAAAATGTCCGAGTTTTATAACATTATAATCTTATAAAAATACTTCTTGTTTGAATCGCTATATCTTCCGAACGCTAAACGCTATCAACTTCCTATTTTCGAAAGTTCATATTACACCATTTTTCTATGATAAATTACATTTTGGAGTCTTGCACTTGCTCCATGCCAGTATTGCAACGTTCGATACCCGACCAGGTTCAAACCCGCCATAACTTTGGGTAGGAGTAATCAAATCGCTTCAAATTCGGTTTGTAGGTATAGAGGTCCTATACTTATCGATTTGTTCTGTTCGTTAATTTTTATGCCATCCGTTACGGAGATACAGTTGAACAAACTACGTCCACTTTATCCCGCTCGATTCCTGCCAATGATTTTGGCAAATCGCGTCCCGCTCAATGTATGGGGAGGCGGTTGTTATATCATAGGCGCGAAACGAGCGGGAAAAAGTGCACGTAGTTTGTTCAACTGTATCTCCGTAACGGATGGCATAAAAATTAGCGAACAGTACAAATCGATAGGTATAGGACCTCTGTACCTACAAACCAAATTTGAAGCGATTTGATTACTCCTACCCAAAGTTATGACGGGTTTGAACCCGGTCGGGTATCGAACGTTGCAATACTGGCATGGAGCAAGTGCAAGACTCCAAAATGTAATTTATCATAGCGAAATGGTGTAGTATGAACTTTTGAAAATAGAAATTCGATACCGTTTAGCGTTCGGAAGATATAGCGACTCAAACAAGAAGCATTTTTATAAGATTATAGTGTTATAAAACTCGGACATTTTCGCGGAAACTGTCCCATATACATTATGTATCCTTGCAATGTAATTAATTGATTTATAAAAAAATTGCGATACAGTAGGAGGTGCGCTGCGATAAACTTATCTATTCAAGCTCAGCTGTATGCAATACGAAATCAGCCTGATCTCGAGTCAGATGAAACATGACTTCTGCATTAAACAGACTCATGATCAGCAGTAGCAGCCGTTGAGTACTGAATTAAACCTTTACAAAAATTGCTAAGCCTGGTCAACCATTTGCAAGAATCATAGTTGCATGGTTTTATGCCAAATTAAGTATCATGGCTATAACGCGTGATGTGACGTGATGTGAAGATGGATTTGGGGGAAATCGAAGGGAGGGAGAGCCATAGGCCCATAGCAGGGAGGCCCCCCCCCCCCTCCCCCACCCCCGGTCGCCTCTGCTATCTATCCCTCCCACCTCCCCGGGCCAAACATCTGGACCCTTAGCCCCTACTACCAGACATCCTGGCTATACGGGGAAGCCACGTGTGACAGTGTGCAGGCGCTATTAAATCTCTTGATCAGGAACCTGTACGTGTAGCCAACATGGAGAGTCTTGGAGACGCTTAGTGAGCCAAGAATCGAAGTGAAGACGATCTTGCGGACTGCGCCTACACAGCCGGCGTGTATCCATGCATGCAAAGCAGTGCGTGCATGCTCGGCGTAAGATTATTCGGCTGAGAGATCTAAGAAATTTGAAATGCGAAGTGGAGGGCTGTACTTCTAGCTGGTGCTGCCGGAGAAAGCGATATCGATGTTATATTGTATGATGGTATAGTACGATCGTCGACGCTCCTCTAAAACGAAATTCGTACTATAAGTTCGATCATATATAGACGATTGTTAGAACGATTGGCTCGTACGATTTTTTTGCTGGGATATGACAAAGACCGGACGTCGACGTCGACCTGTTCGATCGAATCTTTAGGTTAGAGTGTCAAATTTTGATGTGCTACATGGATTTCGATAGTTTCGATGCCTTTGCATCTCTGTCATTTTTCTACCCAAATGAGTACATGACTGGCGTTGGGTTCTCGCACAGCTTGTGCTGTAAGACCTTGTAATTGTACTAAGCAAAAAAGACACACACACACACACACACACACACATAGGAACAACAAAAATACAACGAAGAAAAAAAAAACACCTTGTAGATGAGAGTTTTATGAATTAATGGCTGCAGGCATATAGTGAGAGGCTTCCCTTTGGAATGTTACCTTAGACTCTCCAAATATTTAGCTAATCACCCTGAATCCTACAATTTAGACAGGAATAGGAATGCATGCATAAATGCATATAATCTCAAATAGTACCCAATACATAGGCATACCTCCACCCACCCTTACCACTAAATAATCCCACCGACCTAATCTTCCTCTTTTCTACTGTCACCTAACCCCTCCCCACCCTCCTGTGCTAGACACCATTCTGTAGGGTGCCAGATAAACAGGGACCTTCAATCCCAAATACAGCATGCCCTGCAATAAGACCAACTTGACCTTCAACCCCTTATACATGTATGGCATGGAACAAGGCACACCCACCGGATTGAGAGGGCATCATCCAAATGATCACACATACATGTATATACATGTATGTAGCTCACACACACATACATGTACATGTATTTAGCTCACACACACATACATGTATGTAGCTCAAACACCCATACATGTATGTAGCTCACACACCCATACATGTATGTAACTCACACACACATACATGTATGTAGCTCACACACCCATACATGTATGTAGCTCACACACACATACATGTATGTAGCTCACACACCATACATGTATGTAGCTCGTACACACATACATGTATACACACATGTATGTAGCTACATGTAAGTAGCTCGTATACACATATGTATGTAGCTCTGCCTTCAGTATCATACTATTGTGCGTGTATATGCGCGCATCGTTACCTGATAGTGATATGCTAATTTAGGCACTTCAATATCGTACGTAAAATAGGTGACCGTATTATACGACAAAAATTGTGACCGAAATTTTCAATTTAGGTATTGCATAGTGACACATCGGAAGACAGCTCGCGCCAGCGAAATAGTATTTTGAGTTTATTTTGGATTCTTCTTAGAAGGTACTCATATTTGTAAGTTTTTTTTGTTGTCAAATGAAATTAGACGTAATGCATCGAGTTGATGTAGGCGCGTAGAAAAATAGCCACTTGGGCTTATTAGTTTATTTCCTTTTGGCATTAAAAGACGCGACCAAAGAGATGAGGTCTTACCTCTCTGGGTTTAGTTAAACCTGTATGCTTAATACCACAACTTCCCGCTGATTCCCAAGGGGGTATCCAATAAGGCTTGCGTAGTGGCTCAAAGCGCTTCCAAATCGCTACTCTAAAGCTTTAAATTATTATTACCGTGTTGTGAAGTGGCCAATCCAGTAGAAATAGTCATGTCCTGTGAGACTAATGTATTTTTCGTTTCATATTGATAAATCTTAAAGTATCTCTATATATAGCACACCTTATTATTCGAGAGACGCGGAAAAGCACACTGGATATTAACACATCATATTATAACCTGTCTTGGCATAATATAGAGCTTAGGCTTGGGTAATTCCCAGAGCTATTTTCAAAGGGGTCTCGTGCCCAGACGAAAGGTACCCCCTTCTGCGTTATGACTTATTTGTTGTGTGGCTATGATATTTGGTCATATTTTATTTGCAGTTAGAATGAAGACTCTTTCAGATGTAAACAAATTTGTTGATAATTTCAGATATGATTTGGATGAAAATAATTGTTTAATAGCACAGATTGTAAGAAAAGGACTGGTGATTTATATATACCATATGAAGATGAAAAATAAAAATATCATGGAATGTGTCAAAATGGTGGCATCTCTAGCTGGCACAAGTAATTTGAATATGTAGGCAGTAAGAAGTTCAATCCAGCGCCTTGTTGAAAGAATTGCACAACTGAAAAAGCATGTTTCACAACATTGGGAGACGATTGTACTGCTTTTAAATGAAGTATTTCCACTACCTGAACAAACTGTTGTAAGTGCCTGTAACAGTAATGCACTTCCTGCTGCTAATGATAGTCTGCTTCCAAAAAAAGTAAGAAATCAGTGTTTAAAATGCTTACATTATAAGACTACACTAAACCAAGTAAATTTAACTAAGCTGGCTCTGTGTCGAAGGCTTCAAATTCTGATGCATAGAAAAGATGAAAATCGCAGGCTCAAACAATCTTTATCTAGGAAAGTTACAATTGAACACAAACTTCGATTACAATTAAGAGACCTCAAGAAAGATATGATCACAAAAGACAAACAGATAGAAAAACTTATGTATGAGAATAGATTATTAAAACAAACTGCCAGTCAACGTGAAATATGTAAGTTAAGGAAGTCCATGACTGTAATGAGGTCAACTCTAGTAAAATACAAGTCAAAGTATGTGTGTACTTTGCAAAATATGAAGAAAGAAAATTCTACATTAAGAAAGCAAATTGATAATCTAAAATCTGAAAATGACTTTTTAAGTGCACTGTTAGAACAAGAAAATTCGAATTGTATTAGTACTAAAGTTGGTAATAAAAGATATAGTACTCAATGTCGCAAAGCAATATATGCTTGCCTTGAATATCAAGTACCAGTAAATAGTGTGTGCCCAGTAATCACAGCTATATTAAATGAGCTAGCAAATTTTACCATTGATTTCCTTCCAGAGCCTTCCACAATATGTAATTGGGTATATGAACTTGGTATAATTAGTGACTTGCAAGTAGGAGAAGTGATGTACAGACAAAAGGATATTACACTGTCATGGGATTCAACATCAGTAAATGGGCATCATATTAATGAAGTACATATTAGTGTTGCAGCAGTTCCATTATCTTTTTATGTTTTGCAATTAAATACTCTTCCAGGAGGCACAACAGATGACTATGTGGCCCATATTTGTGATTGTATTGACCACATTGCTAGAATATTTTCTATGTACCATAAACTGGACTATTTGCATTGTAAGTCAACTATTACTAGCAACCTTAAGAATACTCTGAGTGATAGAGTAGCAGTAAATCACTGCGTTGTGCAGCGCTTGCAGTCTTCATTTGACACTGAACTGCTAGAATTGAAATGCAATGTACATCCTTCAGATGGTATTGCCAAAAGATGCACCAGCATGTTGAAGGCATATGACAAGGAACATAATATTAAAAGTGATACATTTGGTAGAGACTGCTGTGCTGTAAACTTTATTTGTGCAGTTAATAAAATGCGATACAAGCAAGGTAAGGGTGATCCTGCTGGCTTTAAACAATTTCTGAGGCAGGAAGGCATTCGACGCATTGTTGCCAGATATGTGGGGAATCGGTTTCACATTGTATTTCATTCAGCAGGTGTGCTTTACCATTTAAGAAAGAAGCTTTTTTTGTATTTGGATACATTTTGTCATAATACAACCAGTTTACGGTCAGCCCTACAGAAAGATATCAAAAATGATCATCTTTTCTTACAATTGCAAGCATTAGGTCTTATAGGTAAATTTATGACTGGCCCTTGGATGAAACATCTGTATGGCAATCAACAGTTGTCCAATCTTGACAGCATTCCACGTGTTCAGTTATGTTTGAAAAATCTTTGCACATTCAAGGATTCTCCTATGCAAATATTGGAGTCAAATAGTGATGTATTTGGTATGCTTATTGATGAATCATCAGATGAGGTGCTAAGTAGCCTGAGAAGTACTGCACTCAGTGCACCAGATAAAGAATGCATTGGCGGTATTTTGTTGCAGCTGATAACTAGCACAATAGAAGTTATTACAAAACAAATGGAAGAATATATTGATGGTGGACTTGCTAGCTTACCACCATCAAATGCACTTCAAACATTGTCTGCACCTGTGCACAACATGTTTGCAGAGAAGACACTTGGATTGGCTGACCATCATCTTAGAAGATCCCAAAATGCTAAAATTGGATTTGTGGATGGAAAGGTTAAGACCAGAATTAACAGAACTTTAGCTTGGCTGTCTAATAAGACCAAGCAAGAACAAGATAAAATAGTACAATTCAGTATTCCACAGGCAAGCACAATGAGGACTGCTTGGCAGAAACATGAAGAAAACGTTGCAAAGCAGCAAGATAGAAGACATATAGAAAAAAATCAGAAAAAAGATGCTACTTTTCGACACAGGCTAGAGAAAAAACTTCGTAATGTTTTAGAAGGCAAGACAGAATTGCTGTTTGAGTTCCAAGAGTTAAATAATGATCAAGCAAGCATAATTAAAAATATACTTCATGACCCATTATGTATAAGTGGGAATTACTTTGAACACATGTGGTTTGTAAATGAACAAAACGTGCTATATGAAGGCCATATAACCTCTGTCAAATGTTCATCAAAGTCCAAAATCACTAAAATTACAGCTACGTATTGGAAACCTGGATAATCTGAAGAAGAAGGAGATGACGTTACAATGACACTTTTTGCATTCTTGGTAGATTTCATTATTGGAGAGATGAATTAGGTTTTTAGATGCATTCTATTCATTATGTGTGTCCCTTTTGTGTATCAGATGACTGTGGTTCAATAATTTGCAGAACTACGTGAGCTACATGCAAGTTAAGCACAACCGGTCACAATTTCTTTTTACCACTCCAATCATTCTGCGTACATCATCTACCGCGTAAAGATTGATGTTTGAGACGTTATAACTACCGATATTTACAATGCAGATTCGATCCAAATATGTCATTTTAGAACACAATTTTTCCTCTTTCTAATGATATTAAATTTATTAAGTAAATCCCAATTTGAAAAAAATATTGAAGTACCTAGCTAATTTACGGTGGACTATAGGATCGTCTCTGTAAAGTATAATAGTGTTTTCGGTGACGTCATGGAAGGTACCACCGGCCCGCTGTTCGATCCCAAAAATAGACCATTGTTCGATCCCAAAAATAGATCAATGCTAGTTCGCTTTGATGTACGGTAGCGGAAGTGGATGGTTGTTTGGTCGCGGAATGGGATCAATGATCGATCGCGGAATTGGCCTGGACCGTTGCTATATTGTTCAATCGCAAAATCGCGTGGCGTACAATGTTTGGTCGTATTTAAACTCAGAGTGGACATAATATGGCAGTATCATGTGTCATTTCCATATATGGTCTTGACAGACGGTACGTTCCTTTCGGAAGAACTTCATGAATGAAGAAGGTCCCATCCAGTTCGGTCCAATTTCGTAACCCCGTTCTAGTCAACATGTTGGTGTATTTGAGAGCTTCAACCTTATACCGTTCCTGCATACTGTCATAATGCATAATACAGTTATGTGCTGAATATTTTCCAATGCCTTTTTTTGTACGTCTCGCCTAAAAAATACAGTAATTTTGATGTTAACTAGTACATACAACAAAACATTATACCTACTCTTATCCTAAGGTCTTCTCATCTGCATAAAGTATATCAGTCTAATTAATATCATTACAGTTTGATGTTGAATTTGATGGGCAATCGTTGGCTGATGAACATACATGTATATTTGAATGCGTAGAGTCCTGTTCAGGATCTATCAATTTCAACATGTGACCCAGGAATTGTTGTATAAAACTAGACTTTTTTCAAGTGAAACAGTTCATTTAACATGACCATGCAAAAAGCAAACTTTGATGTACCATGCCCTGCATGTGAATATAAACAAACGGCTGGCTACCTGATTCACAAATGCTTGACCTTGATCAGTTATCTTCACATTATAGCAGCCATGTCTAGAGAAGCATGGAAACAAAAACTCATCAACTCCCTCTGCTGTATTGTCTGACATGCCAGACAAAACAGCAGTGGGAGTTGCCAAGTGGCCTAAGACAATAATTGCACTGCAGCAGTGCAGTTGTAACACCCTTCATGTAGCTGGCATATACAAATACAATATGACATTTTTGAAGTTGTTTTAACAAAATTAATACTTTAGATCAGCAGCAAACTACAACATCAGTTCATATTTTTATTGAAGTCTAATACCATTAAATAATTTTTTACTCAGTTATTTTTAACTCAGTTTCTACAGCTCAATGGAACTCAAGATCATCAGCTTTCAGTAATGAACTGTGCCCTGAATTTGCAGACAATAACAAATCACAAAACCACCAGGTATTACCAGACAACCTTCACATAATTTTGATGTGTTAAAGAGACCTCACCAAACTTTCTTTAAGTAGTGAATCATGTAACTGTTGAAGTAGATCTGGAACATGCAGATCGATGTCCGTTGCATGAAAAAAATCCATGCACAAGTAGGTGATACTGATGTAGGAAAACAAAAGTGCACACCAACCATGCAACATTAATAACTTGTCAAGGTATGGTTGGCTCAACAATGAACACGTGCACATTGTAACAACTCAGAATCATCTGACAGCACAGTACACATACGTCTCAGGTCTCCAATCCCCATGCAATATTGCAATGCAAAAAAACCTTTGATGCATACATAACTACTGAAGACAACCTTTTTGTTCACTGTTTCCATGAATATGGTAACCATTGGATAACTTTATCAACAGCTGGATATTCAAGTGGCTGATACCTCTCAATTTCTAGAGTCTAGTTCACTTTAAGTGCATTCTGCATGCAGTTAACTAATAACTGAGTAAGGATTTGCAACTAACATGCAAGATTTCAGTAAAATAAAATTTGTGATTGTTATATGTACACAGATGACCATGGAATAGTGATGGAAACATGTATGATGTAGTGAAATTATCATTGCTGAACTTTTTCACGTCTATATTGCGTTATACCAGTACCTTGAGCTATGAAAATATTTTGCTCCACACTTCCAAAGATGAAAGAAATGAATTTTACCTTGTATTGCACTTCCAAGAAAATGCTGGAGCAGTTGCTCATGCAAGATCAACATGTACAGTAGAAGAAAATACAATGCAAAAATATAAACACCTAGAGACAACTGGAGTTTTGGAGCAAGGACAACTGAGTTCTTCCTTTAAAGAGTTGGGCCATAGGTTGAGGCAGGTGTCTGGTGAAGCCAATTAACTCAATTATCTACCTTACCCCAAGGCTATCAGTTGCCATCCAACAGGGCAATGCAGCTTCTAGCTGTGTTTGGGACAAAGATGGTGGAGAGTGAAGACGAAGAGTCATACGGTTATTAATTTAAAGTGTTACATCTAAAAAAATGCATCACACTTGAAAAAGTTGTGTTCTACAGTACTAACTACAAACTAAAGTTCGTTTTCTTTCACACATTCGAAATGACTAATTGAAAACATGCTTAAATGCATCAGTGCTAGATCCAGACTTGATGCAAGAAACAGGCACCAGAGGGTGATCAGTGTCCTTCAAGTAGTTCTATGAGGGGGAATTTGGTGTAAAAGGTGCAATCAAAACAAAGATTTCATACATACGTGAGCATAGGACATTGCATTCTTCTTTTCATCAATACTCGTTCCACTGCCAATCCACACAAACACTTCCTTGCCAGTGTCAATCAAGAACACTAAAAGCAGAAACAGTTCAATTGTCTTGAAAATTACACTTCTAAAAAACTTAGGTTACCATCTTTCTCATCCAGATTTTTTTGCAAGACTGGACCGTCAACTTTGGTCAAAGTAAGTTTGCCTGTTTCATCACTCAGTCTGGATTGAAAACATGTATGTGACCATATCATATATGTAATGCATTAAAACTTAGTGAATATGCACATAATTATATATGTATATGTACATACCAGTACATGCACATGTACTCAGCTACAATTATACCTGTACATTGCAAACATTTGGTTTGAGTAGTTAACACCACGTCCGCGAGTAGAGTGGGTAAATTTAGGCTGTTTTAGGGGGAAGTAAAAAAACGAAAAGATGTGCATTTTTCTTTTCAAATACAGGAATGTGAAATTAAAACTCCTGAGACAACATCGGATACATTTTGTGAGAGATAACTCAGCTTGCTTGATGCTACAAATGCGGCGATATAAAAGTGGTCCATGTCGATGAAACCATACTTCATCATCATAGAAAAACGGCACAATGTATAAGCCAAGTTGATCTTTTAAACATTTCGATGCTTTTTCGGTCATTTTTTTTTACTGTGTGCATGTGTTCTATTGCGTCTATAGAACGCTATACATTACCGCATGCGTTTTAACTTCGGCATGTAATTTTTATTTTTTAAAAAGGAAACCAAGAGCTACTTTGATATATATAGTTGGCTTATGCATGCGTAAGAATTTACAGTTAAGAAGGGAAGGGGTGTAAAATGATAAAATGATAAATGTAGTACCGCACTAGTTTATTTAAAGTGCATGCATCAAAACTCTCATTAAAGAAATTTATAAATTATAATGTGAACTTAGTGTAAAAGGTTACTTACTCTACTTACAACCAGTACCTGTGATTCTATTTTTCCTAATTCGGACCCACTTTACTCATGGACGCGGTGTAGTATTATTTAAATAAAGCACAATACATGCACAGGAAAATGGAGCATATATCTCTGCACAGCAGTTTAACCCTCCAACTGCTGCTCATTAATTATTCATAACGTGAGGTAATGCAAAAGAAATTTTAGCATAGTAATAGATTTTATTTGCTATTCATGTTTGGAACGTTTTCGTTAGAACTATGTGCTCTGTATTTCGTTAACACACGTTGGTAAGTGCCCCAGCTTCGCCGACTATGTCTTACCCATGTGTTCCATATGCGGTTCTTCGTACGTTGTTTTCGTGCCGTATCGTAGGGTATTGTACGCTTACATGGGAGAAGTATCTGTTATTCTGAATATTAGCTTTCTAAGAACCTACATGTTCGTTTAAGTGTTTTTAGACCAGTTTTGACGTATCTCACCACTTTTTGTTGCTTTTCAAGACACGTAGACGCAAGCACCTATTGTGGGCTACAAATGATTTTTACTATTCAAATACGGCTGACAGGTTTACATTTTCTACACGGCGAATTGCATGCAGATGTTGGGACTCTATTCGATATATAGCTCTGTTTGCAAAGCGATTTGGCCTAGTGACTAATAACTGCATTTGGTACGTACTCACTCGTTTGTGTCCTCATTAACACCTGAATGCCAATTATCAGAAACAGAGCAAGAGCTGAAGAGTGCTGGATAATGGCTAAGAAAACAGCAGTGGTATGGATAAATGTAAGCTCTGCTTAGAGAATGAATATGTTGGGGTAATCGGCGTGATATAGTCATCTAGAACACTGCCGTTATATGGAACTGCACGCCCACTGCATATGGAACTGCACGCCCACTGCATCAAACAAAACTATTCTGGACCGTATGGTTATAACTGGTAAGTGTAAAACCAGTTCCCCACTGCTTATCACAGGGACAACGTGTCTCCTATAAAGTACAACTCTAGTACAAATAAGCTGCTCTGACCGCGTGTTCAACAGGATAAGAAGTGACCCGCTAATTGCGCCCAGTGTTTAACTTGTTTGTTAATCAATTAGATTCTTTCTGGTTAAATTTGTAAACAAATATTAATATAATTAATAACGTGACAACTATACTCAGGGCGTGAAAATGCATTTTCATACCCTGAGAATACATTTTTGTCCTTACTGCTACATATATGTACATGTATGACTGAAGTTGTTCCTTACATTTTTCATCAATTGGTAAATGTCCATTAAACGAATTGATTAATCACCAACACATCTAAATCGTATACATGTAGTTAAAAGGCCATCTACATGTATAGACATTAAAAACGTTGCAAGCTACACCCAAAATCATAAAACTGTCAACTAAATCTCTAACAATGTGTTTACCCAAACGTTTCCATAGATCTATGTACAGTACACCACATTCCTTGTGTGCTATAGAAGCTTTACGCAGTTAATTACATTCATGCATGTGCTGCTGGACATTCTACATGGGTAGCAGGACACATGTACATGTATGTAATGTTGTAATGTTATTTATGATGAGAACACCACATAGTGGATCCAAACCTGAACATGCAGGGTTTGAAGCTGGTAGAGTCATGTATCACGTGGCCACGCTTGAATAAGAAGGAAAGACATGGTCAAATATAGCCTTAACTATGTGTACATCATGTACCACATCTGTCTCCAAAGGATCATCAGACAGGCTTTTGTAAAACACATGTGTCTTCTCTGTGCTAGCCTCATCTGCCACACAAAGATAGTACATAGTACACGTAAAATAAATGAACATGAACATCAAACTGATCTCACTTATGGTTATTTACATGTACATGTACATGAAGGGTTGAACACCATGCAGACACATTTTAGCACACATGTATCCACATGCACATCTACCCATTGGTATAATTTTAATCATGTACATTGTATGTGAACATGTAGATGTACATTGTATATCATCGAATCCAAATACTAAGCAAATTGGAATAATAAAATAAGATTCCTGTATATGTGCATGTACATGTAGGTAGGAGTTCTGATGGTATACATGTACCAATGTGATTCCTATACATATGTGTAGGAGGAATGGGTGTAGGGGCCGTTATAAATTACATCATGCCAAAGGAACGGGTAGCGATCTGAACAATTTTGACGGTTTGTGACGGGGAGGGGGTGTTTAGAATGGTGTGATGTCACATTTTAAATTAAAACTCATTGTCATGGGCAATGGTGACCGTTGATATAAAGATTACTAAAATTTGTTCCTGTAACGTTGGGTAATGTTGATCTATGCGCTCAATGATAGCATCAGTTCACTCTGAATTGCTGTGGTTGACTAAATGCGAAGGTCAGGCGACACCCAACTAGCGCAGAAGCATGATCAATGACAGATGACAGTAATATTATCAGCTTCAATGGAGTTGCCCACATGTGATGACTGTTTCTTTTACTGCTTTAGCGGCACGAAACTGGACAAATATGCAGGCTGGAAGCAATTTAGAATTATTTGTGGGGGGGCCAGGGATGAGCTTAATTATGACGGGGGGGGGGGGGGGGGGGGGAGGAGGTTATTGTGA
This sequence comes from Spongilla lacustris, assembly GCA_949361645.1. NCBI lineage: Eukaryota > Metazoa > Porifera > Demospongiae > Spongillida > Spongillidae > Spongilla > Spongilla lacustris. The sequence goes on along the minus strand of OX442416.1, from coordinate 9,884,155 downwards.
ATAGTACATCCAGGTAAAAGGCATGTGTGGTGGAATGGTGAGAGAGATAACAAGAAGAACTTCCATGTGGGGTGTAGTGGAATCACAATATCATTGTGCACTCTACAGTATGTGTCAGAAAACGCATGACGTTAATAGTCGTACTATGCTACGAGTGCATTATGTTAATTGCGTAAACACGTATGAATAGTTACTCACATGGGTGCTTTACTGCACTGTCAAAACAAAAATAAGATGCTTACGTATGTACAAACAAAACCCAAAACTGCATTTGAAGTAATGACATAACACATCGGTTATAACACAACGAACAAACAAAAGTACTACTATCGAAGCGTAGTGCGTTTACCTAACTTTTTTCTGATGCATACTGTATATGTACAAGTAAATGTTAGACAAAGGTAAACCAATGGTGTTGTCGTTGTCTCTATAAGTATAACCATATATGTACAGTAGCGGTCATAAAAAAGTACACATAACATATGCGTAGCGTTTACATCACACGCTACATGTACGTTCCCAATACGCTTTGCTGTACCTACGTAAACGCTACGCTCACGCTTTATCATTCCTACACAAACGCTACGCTAACGCTTTACCACACCATGAGTCGCATAAAAAGTACAAAAGCTGTATTCATAAAATCTCACGGCCATGACCGTACCATCTTTGGGGGGCTATGTTATTAATGTATATACACCATAAACATGTATGATGTTTTTTTCTAAATTTTTACTTTAGTGCGTATAGTCTATTAACGCTACGTTCCATACACGTTACGCACCCAAAATGCTATTTTAATCCCACGTATACTGTACGCCAACGTTAATTGCGTGCGACGTAAACGCTACGCATACCGGCATACGTTACGTGTACTTTTTTATGACCGCTACGTAGGTTGAACTCTACACACTGGAGGCAACCTCACTTGTGAATGTTTGCTTCTGCTTAATCAGGTGCTGCTGCATGTACATGTATATGATTAGTGCATGCATGCCACTAATATATTGTGTTAATCGTCATCAATTTTTTCTACTGACCTTACAATTATAATACAATCATGGAAACTGAAGCCCTAGGTATGGTGAAGTTAATAGCTCAAAGGTGACCCGCTACATAACCTACAATGTACACCTGCACAGTGGACTCTTCCACATGTCCATGAGCACTAATCTGTTAAAATACCTGCATGGGTGCCAGTGTGTACATGTACATGTACATGTACATGGTGCATATGCCTTAGTAAATCTACAATGCCAAACAAACAAATGAAAATGCATAAACAAGTTAATGTACATGTGCATGGTAACAATATATTTCTGAGATTTAAATTTTAAATTATTTCTGTTGGTTACGTACAAGTACATGTACATGTATTATTCCATAAGCCCACATCCAAGTGCACATACATACGTGTACACAAGTGTCACTGCACATGCATACATGTACGCAATTGTAAATACATGTACACTGCCACTATAATATATGTATTTAAAAATAACATACGCACATGTACATGTATGTAGCTCTTACCAAGAACTTCAATTGTTGCTTTCCCTTCCCTTTCATGCTGAAAACAGAATATATATATATATAGCCAACTGATACAGGTGGTGATAAGACAAGCCTACTTTACCTTAATCCCTTGCAAGTACTCAGCTGCCCTAAACCTCTCATCTTTATTACCAGAAGATCCATTCCACTGGTAAATCTGAAGACCCAGATCAAGAATGAACACATCACTGGAGTCCAGGCAGTGCTTATTCAGTGGTCGCTCAGTCACTTTCACTCCCTTCTGGATGAAAAGATTGAAAAAAAGTAACCGTGTACATGTACATGTACATGTACATGAAAATGTACCTTGTCACCGTGGAAATGTAGGAGACGTGGTTTGTATTCATGGGGCTTCACATGTTTGAACCCAGTGTCAGCCCTGTGGTATCAATAGCATGCCCATGCATTACTTTCATGTACAAGTGCTCTTCTTACCCTCCTTCTAACAAGGTGATGGTTTTGAAGTAGCTTTGGAAAAGATCAGATTCATAGTCCATTACCTCTCGGTGTTCGATAGGCTTGTCATCCAACTGTATATGTGAATTCAAATCATAAAATAAGACATGCAAATCGACATGAATATTCAAATCCTACTGCTTTGTGGTAAAACTTCACATATACATGTACATACACATGTGTCTTCATATCCAAATAATTCACACCATACCAATGAATCAAGCTCCACAGTCTTGTATGCTGCAGTGGCATACTCATCTTGACTTGAGTACTGGCCAATCCAGAAGTGAACATCGTACAAAAGTTCCTGTGAAGAGAAAACTTGTTTACAATGTACATGTGCATGTATGTACAGAGAGAACCAAAGGTTGCTGTACATGTACATACATGTATAGTACAGTAGCGATCATAAAAAAGTTTACGTAATTATTTACGCCGTGGCCATAGCACAGTATAAACATAACATACATGGCAATAGGTGTGCCGTGCACCTACCGTGTTTTTTAATATACACCTGATGCCGTGTATGTACCTGGGTGTGTCTCTAGCATTACAAAAAGCTGCGGATTCTTTGCTAAGGACTGATGGCGCCAAACGAGGCGGAATCCACAAATTCTTTAAGCGGTACCAAGCCACAGGATGCCGTTACCGCTGGTGATTGTCGATGACCACATGTGATGTCCGCTCTCCATGCGGCTACATGTACTTCTTTCGAAAGGCGAGGTGGTGCTTATTGCAATATGATTTGTAACGTAAACGTCTGGATTGGGCAAGAGCTAACCTCACTGAAGCGCTCCAAAGTGACTACATAGATATGCTAGCTAGCTGTTTACTTATTAGATACTTATGTACAGGAGAAGCCACAAAAAGGTTCTAAACTGCAGGAAATTGGTTGGCGGCTGGGGTTCCGCCCCAGACCCCGCTGGGGGACCTTACTGCGCTCCCCCAGACCCCTATAATTTTGGTCCTCCGCTCAGGCCCCCCCCCCCCCCCCCCTGTTCACAAATTCATAGATCCGCCACTGACATGATATCAAACTGCACAGATGGATGGGTATATATGTACAATTGTCATCTAGCAGTCAAAAATACTTGTGTACCACGTGAGTCACATTCTACATGTACAGGTTTCGTTTCAGTAATCCCAATCTCGCCAAATAAGTGGGATCGTTCACGAGAAAAGGGACCTAGCGCATATTATTTTTAAAAATGTTATAAAAATGGCATTACGTTTGAATTGCTATAACTTTCGAACAGTTAAAGCTACCTACTTCCTATTTTCAGCACCTTATACTACACCATTTATCTATGGTAAACTATATTTTGGGGTTTTGAACATGCTCCATGCCAGGATAGCAACATCTGATACCCCAAGGGGTTCAAACTCGCCATAACTTTCGGCAGGAATACTCAAATCGCTCCAAATTCGGTTTGTACATACAGAGGTCCCTTAGCTATTAGATTCTTCTGTTCGATATTTTTTATGCCATCCATTACGAAGATACAGTTGAACAAACTACGTGCACGTTTTCGCGCTCGATTCCCGCCAATGATTTGAGCAAATCGCGTCCCGCTCAATGTATGGGGAGGCGGTGGTTATATCATTGGCGCGAATAGAGCGGGAAAAAGTGCACGTAGTTTGCTCAACTGTATCTCCGTAACGGATGACATAAAAATTAACGAACAGAACAATCCAATAGCTAAGGGACCTCATTATGTAAAAACCGAATTTGGAGCGATTTGAGTATTCCTGCAGAAAGTTATGGCAAGTTTGAACCTCTTGGGGGTATCGGATGTCGCTATACTGGCATGGAGCATGTTCAAGACCCCAAAATATACTTTACCATAGATAAATGGTGTAGTATGAAGTGTCAAAAATAGGAAGTTGTTAGCTTTAACTATTCGAAAGTTATAGCAATTCAAACGCAATGCCATTTTTATAACATTTTTTAATAATATGCGCTAGGTCCCTTTTCTCGTGAACGATCCCAAGTTTTGCTATATATCTTCACTCGGTGTTAACGGATCAGGTTTATTATTGGGATGTACATGTACGTGTGGCTTATGCATCTACATGTACATGTACCTTTAAATTATTTGGCCGAGCTAGATTCTGAACCCTGTAAACGATTTGGGCATTTTCGAGTGATACATTATGTAGCTGTTTAAAGACTGAAAGTGTGAAGTTCTTACTTCGAAGCGTTTGATTCATGCTAAATGAAGCATTTATTTGTTCTGAGCAATGATTAGTGCATCGTTTGGGCCCATTTTACACTGTACCGGCTTGTTTTTATATCAGAATTCAAGTTGCCAAATGTTGTCTGGCTTTAAAAATGCACCATTTACAGATGAATTACATGTACATTAAAATAGTGAGTTATTATTGACAAAGTGGGTGGTCAGGCAGTACAACTCAAACTTAAAACTGTTCTTTTTGCCAACAACGACGGAGAGCACGCATAGGGGTAGAGCATACCTGGGCTGCAGCTGGGCATCACTGGGATTACCCTTTACTTGCTCTCCACCGTCGTTCACAGATGGATGATGCTTGGTGACAAGAATTTTTTTTTTTCTGTTTGAGTCGTACCAACGTAAGCCATAACTAAGAATAACTGTTCATAAGGTCATTGTTTCAACAAAATTCGTCAGAATATGGTGGATATTTTTTTAAAGCACATAAGTTTGACAACCTAAGTTCTAATGGAAAAAACGCTGGTACATAGTAAAACAAGACCCAAACGATACACTAATCATACTGCTCGGAACAAATACATGTAAATGAACCCTTAAAAACAAAGCCTAACACTTTCAGTCCTTTTAAAAGCTATGTATCAATCAACAATGCTCGAATGGTTTCCTATGTTCAGAATCTACATGTAGCACGGTCAAATCATTTAGAGGTTGGTGTGTAAGCTAAGGTGTAATCAAATATGTTAACTTTTTATGACTGCTATTGGATGTTTGACCCCTATTGCCGACGAAACATCAGGAGTACTTGGCAGTTGATCTTCCTGAAGGAACTAGGTCATAGGCTCTCAGCCACAACTGGTGACACAAAAAAATTACAGCTACATGTACCTGCTCCAACATTATTCAGTGGCTGTACAAAGGGGCAATGCTGCCTCCATAATAGGAACACTTTTTTCTCCTTCCACTACTGACTTTTAGGGTATGTGGTTATTTACGTGGTTATTGTTTTTAATTCAATCAAACAATTCTTATTTTGTCCCACTACCATGATCTCCACTGTACATGTACAATAAAATAAACCAAATGTTCTAGACAAACATCCATTTTATGATACATGTATTAGACCAAGGATGTGTTAAAACTGAAAATTAACATGCATGACTATGTCTTTTGTATGAACTTTGTACACACATCATTTTAAAGGTGCTCATGGACATTATTCATCATTTAAATAACTGCAACTATACTCACTCTGTTCAAATACATTTCGGATGCACAATTTCACATGCATGGATCATTATGGTCATAACAGTTCCTCAAATTCTGATCTGTCTAATTACTACTTAATTTTGCCCCATAGGCATGCTTAAAGAAGGAACACCTCACTGCTAAAATGGGAGGGAGATTGCTGTAGTCATCCCTATAAGCATATCCATCATGGCCTGGTGGCTTGCATACATGTATGTACATGCAGGTGCAGCTTAGGAAGTGGTTGGAAGCTAGACACACCCCACTGTTATCTACATGCACACACATGCATAAAGTGACAGAGATGCAATGTCATTAAGGGTGTGACTGTGTGCACTGTAAAAGTAGATAGGTTATTGCAAGATAGTCCTACATACATGTATCAGCAATGGACGCTTGTACAGTAGCATGACAAGAGTAGCCCTTGGCCCTGATGATGCTTATGAATACCCAAGTAAGCAAGCATGACCACAATGCATTGCACAGGATGAGGAGGGGGTGATGGTATTCAATAACTGAATTTATTCGTATTAGGTGTAAGGAAGCAGCCTATGAATACAATGAATTGCTAGCCAATCCACAACTCCATGGACCTTTGTTTCTATCCATCAACCGTTTCCAAGTGTGTGTTTAGCTACATTTCTGTGAGTTAGATGTTTTTTTCTACCTCCAAAACAAATACAAGTAGATATCACCTCACTACAGCTACAGATTCACTCTTCTCATTCAACCTTCATGGGAGGAGGGAAGGAGATGGGGATTTTTCAATGCACAGGCCATGCATATTAAATATCCAACACTGTCATGGTGACGTTCATACATGTGTACATCTACATCTGCATGCATATGACCATCATTATTGTCATGTTAGCAATACTGGCAGTTCTGAAACTATACCGACTATGTTCAAATACATTTTGGACGCACAATTTTACATGCATTAATCCCTTAACGGCATTATGGTCATACCAGTTCCTCTAATTCTGATCTTTCACATTGCTAAATAAGTATTTTGCCCAGTTTGCACGCAAAAAGAAGGAACATTTCACTGCTAAAATGGGAGGGGGATTGCTTGTGTCAACCATAAGCATATCCATCATGGCCTGGTGACTTTCATATGTACTGGTGCAGCTTAGGAAGTGGTTGGAAGCTAGTAGACACACCCCACTGTTATGTACATGTACGTACACACATGCAAATAAAGTGACAGCGATGCAGAGTTTTGAATGCAATTAACAGCGTGATCGTGTGCACTAAAAAAGGGAGCATACTCATGTAAGTAGATAGGTTATTGCAAACTAGTCCTACACGTACATACATGTACATGTACATGTATCAACACGTATGACAAGAGTATTCTTGGTAATACCCAAGTATCCATGACCATAATGCATTGCAGATAATGCTTCAGGACAAAGTGCATAGTTAGACATTTGGAGGAGGGGGTAATGATATTCATCTATTAGGTGTAAGGAAGCAGCCAGTGAATATAATGAATTGCTAGCCATGGACCTTTATTGTATCCATGCATGTGTTTACATGATGTAGTTGCGTGAGATGGTTTTTCCACCTCTAATACAAATACAAGTAGGTACATTTATCACCTCACTACAGCTACAGCTTCACAGATCTCATTCAAGAAAGAATGCCTTTGTGGGAGGATGGAAGGGCCATACATATTCAATATACAACACCGTCATGATGGTGACAATTATACATGTACATCATATTATTGTCATGTTAGCAATACTGGCATGTCTGAAAATCAATTACAAGTAACAGCGGATGGGCTATTCTGCTCTGCTTTGAAAATGTCTCATAAGATACATGTAATAAGTGATCTTAGAAAATCCTGCTAATTTATAACCAGACATAGTGCAGTAATTTCAATGATACATGTACATGGAAGGGGTGAGTGGCAGGGGGAGGTACACCTGTATGAGGAAGGGGGAGGGAGGGGCATGGTGAGGGAGGAGGGGAGGGAGGGGCAGGGGGATGCCAAAGAAAGTAATACCCGTAATGCCATGTACATATAGGTACAATACATGTGTGTACATGTGTATGTGTACATCCCAAAAGATCCGTCATCCAAAATAATAGATCAAACGATCGCACTGTAATGTTTCGTTTCCCCGAAACATATCTGTTTGTACATGTATATATATTTAATTAGTTATACATTTAAGTACACATTTGCATCCTTAAACTTACTGCCCAGCACACTAAATGTGTGACTTTATAACATCTTTGAAAGTGGTATGTTACTACATGTGCATAGTGGTGTAGTTTACTCTCATAACAGGAAGGGCTATATCAACAACACTCATTATGATAAAAACATTCATTCCTCTTCCTCCTTCTCCTGCTCAATATTCTAGGGGGATACAGCAGGTACCAGTACATGTAGTGGTGGCTAGTAGGGTTGGTTATTCCTAGGTTATTCCTAGGTAGCTACATGTAAGCTACATGTCACTGTTAGTGTTCATAGCCTTTGTAATTAAACACAGTTGGCTTAGAACAACCCAACTACATGTACATGTACATGTACTGTAGGTCATTCCAAAGGTGTTGTTTTAGTACCCAAAGTGTTGCTCCATCTAGGGGCTAACCCAATTTACACCAGCATTCACCACATTGAACTGCAAACCTGATGGATAGGGGTGTTGCAAAATGTCAACTACAACCCTTTTTTTCCTTCATGGAAGGGTTATGTCCACAAAATTCGTCATTTATTATGCCTGGGTCAATCAATCTATTATGATGACTCACATATCCCAAGCTCCTACTACTCACATACGTTGGTCTTGATATGTAAGTGGCTTGCACCATTTCTGTTAATAACCTTAATGGTTTAGGAAACGCACCTCTGACACCACATGTATGGCAAGCATTGTTGTCACCCGTTTGAGAAAAACCGACACCCATATAATTTTAACTTCAGTTGCCTGGAAAAAACATATATCAGAATATCTAGATTGGCCTGTACAAACTGGGGACTTGTTGTGTGTGAACTGCCTAATATAGACAGTTCATGAACAAGTCTCCACTTTGGACAGGCAAATCTGAATGTTCTGATATATGTTTTTTCGAGGCAACTGAAGTTAAAAGTATATGCTATATGCAGTGTCATGTTTCTCAAATGGTTCACAACAATGCTCACTATGCATGTAATCCCTAGACATAACAAGATTACTACACTCTAGGAAGTAAAACTAGCCCACATGCCCAAATAAGGATACCATCTGCTGTTGATCAAACCACAAGGGGCAGACTGTGGTAAAACAGTTACATAACTCTTGAAACATATGTAAACAAATTTAAAATGAAAAAAAATATTGTGCTCTCTCTTGCATGGTTCACAGGGTTATCAACACAGATCAGACAACGATTTGCATGATAGGCCCTTGAAGTAACTAATTTGTGTTTCAAGCTACAAGACACCAAAATGTGCTGTTTAAATATTACCCCTTTTAACCAAATATAGGTATCAAAACTAATAGTGGACTTGATGGCCTTCAATTTGATGCCAACAATATCTATGTCAGCACATACTGATAAGGAGATGAGGGTGCAAAGAATAAAATTATTCAGTGGTGTAGATTTCGTAAACAATTATAGGTTACCGCTAGTCACTTTCCCAACATATGTGAGAAGTTGGAGAAAAATTGCAAGATGTGAGCCACAACTGTGGCTCAGTGATTAGCCAAGCAGTGCCACTTGGGAGGTAAACAAACAACACACCTTAAGACTCATTTCCCCCCCCCCCCCCCCCCCCCCCCCCCCCCCCCCCCCCCCATACACATACAGACACTTCTCCCATGATTAAAACAGTACCTTAGAAATACATATTGCAGTGATTATGCAGACAAGGTACATTTAGTATAAATGCATTATCTCCGCGCCCTCATGGTACATGGTCGCTATTAACAGGTCGCCTTTTGTAAATGCCTCCTCCGGCTTGGCCCGCTGCCCACTACCGCTAATCTTGGCCCATGCACCGCCAACTACCGCTCATGACTCACATCCGATTCAGGCTTCTTGTACGTGTTAAGAATGATGTAGGAGTCCCCGTTGAAAAACTTCCCGTAGTCCTCTTTGGGCCAGTGGGTTACCTGACATGTACAGGTGTAAAACATACGGACTATGCACGCTTATTGCATGAGCGGCCTTACCTTGAAGTTAACTATCCTCCAAATCTGTAACCCAACATGACTTCCCGCACCTTTCCAAGCCGGCTCGGTCTCTGCTGAAGTTTTTTTAACCTGTGAGTGAGCAACAGGAACGGCAGTTTCAGGTTGACAAAATCATTATACAGACGAGCGTACTTGACGATCGGATTTGGACCCGATCAACGAGATGTTAGTGTCCTTCCAATCGTACTTCTTAGCCTTTACAAGACCTGCCATTAGAGGTACTATTTAGCAGTGTTTGTTATTCTTGCAGTGTAAACGGACCGTTTTACGGAGAATCATACGGATACTCTTTCATCACGTGAAACAACAAGTGAATATTATCATGTGGGTCAGTCTCCTAGCGGTAATGTAATTCATCCGCAGCTGCGATGCATTGGGTCTGGGCACTCGACTACGGGAAAGGGGGGGGGGAGGGGGTTGCATAATGAGAATGATTGGAATTTCCAGCAGCAGTAAAACTTTAAATTATTACAATTTAAAATAAATGTGTATATGGGAAAGTTTACGAGAAAAGGGACCTAGCGTTTATTATAAAAAAGTATAATAAAAATGCATTACGTTTGATTTGCTATAACTTCCAAACAGTTAACGCTATCAACTTCCTATTTCCAACACTTCATACTGCATCATTTCTCTATGGTAAAATATATTTTGGAGTCTTGCACTTGCTCCGTGTCAGTATTGCAACGTTCGATACCCCACTGGGTTCAAACCCGCCATAACTTTCGGTAGGAGTAATCAATTTGCTTCAAATTCGGTTCGTAGGTAGAGAGGTCCTATACCTATCGATTTGTTCTGTTCGTTGATTTTTATGCCATCCATTATGGAGATACAGTTGAACAAACTACGTGCCCATTTTCGCGCTCGATTCGCGCCAATGATTTGGGCAAATTGCGTTCCGCTCAATGTATGGGGAGGCGGGGATTATAACATTGGCGCGAATCAAGCGGGAAAACGTGCACGTAGTTTGTTCAACTGTATCTCCGTAACGGATGGCATAAAAATTAACGAACAGAACAAATCGATAGGTATAGGACCTCTCTACCTACAAACCGAATTTGAAGCGTATTGATTACTCCTACCGAAAGTTATGGCAGGTTTGAACCCAGTGGGATATCGAACGTTGCAATACTGACACGGAGCAAGTGCAAGACTCCGAAATGTATTATACCATAGAGAAATGGTGCAGTATGAAGTGTTGAAAATAGGAAGTAGATAGCATTAACTGTTCGAAAGTTATAGCAAATCAAACGTAATGCATTTTAATGATACTTTTTTATAATACACGCTAGGTCCCTTTTCTCGTAAACTTTCCCATATTATTACGAGCCGTAACGAGCGTATAATAATAATAATAATATTATTATTACCCTCCAAGTAGCGTGTGTGACACCAAGTTCAGCAGCAATGCAGGCAGAACAGAGGAAGCACCACAGTAATGATGCAAAATGTGGAGAGTTGGTTGGGTTTGCATCCCTTTGGTGGTAGAGTCCTATGGAAGTTGGGGACCTGAAGCTCAACGTAGTCTCTCCAGACTTGCCGGAAGACTAGCCACCCTACTGGGGCAGCCTAAGTCCGTCACTACAAATCTGATCTATGGCAGATTAAACTTGACCCTGATAAGAGCCAACTCCAGGGCCATTCTATCTAGAGTATGTGTTTGACATTGTGTTGTGTGTTTAAATTGTATATATTATACGTATACATGTATGTAAAAATTTAATAAAATTAGTGATACCATAATAATTATATATGTATCCGTAGGCCGTACTAACGATTGCTTTTGCATCAAAGACTTAAGTATAGAGTCCTGTCGGATTACAAATGTGGAAATTATGCTTATACCATATAGATAATAGAGTAGACAAGTAAATCAAAAACTTCTCTGTCGAGAAAGTGATTGGTGGGATGTAGGATTGGTGGCGCAAAAAGCAAGGAAACAAGGTACAATATGTTAAAGTGAGGTTTGGTAGGATCCTACAACTCACAGTCCTGAATTTGCAAATGAAGAAGCCTATTTGCAAATGTAGGACTGTTATAGTTGTAGGATCCTACCAAACCTCACTTCAACATATTGTTAAAGTTGGTGGTATATTGGATTTGAATGCAGTGGTGGTGTCGAAAGGAAGGGAACAAGGGATCAATGGATGATACTAAAATTTTGAATAGTCCTATATTTAGCACTTTTGTACCACACACCACAATTCACGTTGCTAAATATAGGACTATTAAAAAAATTTAAGGTTTACATCTCTAATAGGTATTGCCTCCACTGATGACAAACGCTCCTGTATAAGAGGGCAGGGGTTCTCAAGGAGCCACTTGGAATTGGATACAACTACTGCTTCCTGTTACACATCCTGTTAGATGCAGATTGTTAATAGGGATGATTAGGGCGGTACAGAATAGGGCAGTGGTGACATAGATGGCTGATGTGATACAAGTGAATAAAAAACATTCTCTATGAGAAAGATAGCGGTGTATAGGATTTGAAGGCAATAGTGGTGTAAAACGCAGGGAAACAAGGGTTGAATGATACGGAAAAAAACAAAATAGTCCTATATTTAGCACATGCATGCACTATGTAATGTTCCACAATGTGTGCCAGTTAAATATAGGACTATTTCATTTTTCCTTATCATTCAACCCTTGTTTCCCTGCTCTTTACACCACTATTGCCTTCAAATCCTATACACCACCAACTTTAATGTTTTTTAGCTAGCTACAATTACAAGTACAGTTGATTTTAGTAATAATAATATACATTGATAATTTTAGAATAAAATGTTTCGCCCCATTGTCCTCAGTCTCTTCCAGGGCGTCCTCCTCTTCCAGGGTGTCCTCCCCTCCTGCGTTCTCCTCTTCCAGGGTGTCCTTCCCTCCTGCATTCATCCAGTCGTGTCCATCACCACCTCCTACATCTCAAACTACACCCCCACCGCCAGCTGCTTTGCTCCCACTGCCAGCTTCCTTGCCACGACCACCGGCTGCTTCGTCTTCATCCATGAACTGGTGTAACTTGTCCCCCGATAAGGGTCTATCCTCCATTATGATAGCAAAGCAGTAATGTGAGCATGGCTTAGGATTGCTTTTATAGGCCTCACAAATAAAATAGGCATAACTCGATTCTTTGAATTGTGAAGGTACGAATAATCTATCTCGTTTCCCTGCTCTTTACACCACTATTGCCTTCAAATCCTATACACCACCAACTTTAATGTTTTTTTAGCTAGCTACAATTACACAACAGGCCACTATGGCCCCATACCACAACAGGCCACTATGGCCCCATACCACAACAGGCCACTATGGCCCCATACCACAACAGGCCACTATGGCCCCATACCACAACAGGCCACTATGGCCCCATACCACACCAGGCCACTATGGCCCATACCACAAGGCCACTATGGCCCCATACCTAACAGGCCACTATGGCCTCATGTACCTAACAGGCCACTATGGCCCCATACCTAACAGGCCACTATGGCCCCATACCTAACAGGCCACTATGGCCCCATACCTAACAGGCCACTATGGCCCCATACCCAACAGGCCACTATGGCCCCCCTACGCATCTCCAGCAATGAACTTTACCATTCCCTTGGTCTTTTCCATGCAATCACCATACTTGTCATTGTAAACAACAATTCTCACCCGCATCTCACGATTCTCACCCGCATCTATATAAGCTTTTTATTTTATTTTTTGAGGCATGCATCATAGCCTCTAGCACCCGACCTCTACTTCCTTATTTTGACGCTGCTATGCTATTCAAACTTTTAAATGAACAACAATCTGACCATCAAATCAAATGATATGTTAGACAACAGCATGCGATGTGGGGGGGTAGATGCACAGTCGCTGAGGGCATGGTTGGGGGGGGGGGGGGGGGGGGGGGCATGGCACTGCGAACCGATCGGATGGTGAGAGGGGATGGGAGGGTATAGAGGGACTTGTATGAACATGTAAAAGAGGAGAGGTATGTCAAAACTGGTCTAACAACACTTACATAAACTAAACGTGTAGGTTCTTATAAAGCTAATTCTCAGTGTAACAGAAACATCTCCCACGTAAGCGTACAATACTGCACCAAAACAACGTTCACGCCGGGTATGGAATACACAGTGTTAATAAGGCACAATCGGTGAAGCTAGGGCACTTTGGTTCCAACATGTGTTGACGAAATAGGCAATACAAAGCAGAGTGCTCTCACAAAAACATTTCAAATGCAAATAAAAACAATTATTATGCTAATATTCATTTCACACTAGGTCACGTAATGACTAGTATCAGCACTTCCAAATAACTTTCCATTTAATGGAGCATAATATATCTTCAAACTCCAGAAGAAGCCGTACTAGCCTTAAGAATAGGAGTTGTCTTCGTACATTATTACCGTTTGTGGTTCAAGGGAGCCTTGATATAGATTCTAACCTGATAAAGCTCCTTGCCCGTGCTGTTCTACTTCATCTGTGGAAAGTAGCTGGGTCCCGGCTGCAGCTTTCTGCAATTCTCTTGAGGCTTTTACAAGCGCGCACTCATCGCTCCATCTGATCAGATCTCCCAGGCAGCCTGTAAACAGAAAACCTTCATGTGCTCTCATACCGCGTTGACACGACGATGGCGCGGAACGGAACGGCTCAGCATGGCACAGTGGTTTAAAACCAGGGGTGATGCAGACATTTTTGAATTGTGTACTTTTAAATTAGGATCAATATTGCTTTTATAGTAGTGAGAATGTTTATTAAAATCATTATTAAATTATACTTAAACATTAATAGATATAATCAAACCACTGAATTCAAGATATAAGAAATGTTATTTTTCTCAAGATTTAAGTCTTTATCCCCAAACTACACTACAAGCCTTATATTTTAGCACATATTGATGCAAATGAATATAATTAATCAGTTAACACTTCAATAAAATAGGTGTATAAGCTATCGCACAGTTTTTGTGTTGCATGAGTTTGTAATGAGCATGCAGGTAGCTCAACTTTTAGTTTAAGATCCTGCCTTAGACTTGTGTAGCTAATAGGACCAAGTTTGTATTGTGACATCATGTAGAGACCATCATCCAAGCTAAATTCCTTGTCAACAGATTTCTTTGTGGAATAACTGCATGCCAACAGCAGCTAGAGGCCTATCTTAACATAGTTCTCTTTGTGTAAGAGGTATCCTAATAGCTGAGATGGAGTAATGTTGTTTTCTTCTGCTTCTTCCTGAATTAAAGACATCAATGCCTGCATTCTCCTGTTTCTTTTACGTGCATGGACTAACTATATTTAAGGGAGATAGCAAACTTTCTTTCTCACCTTGTGGCACATCTTATAGCTATCTCTGCCACTGGACTCGACCCTTCACCTGACATGCTTGTGTCCACTAATGCACATGCCTCTGCACTGGAACTATCTATTGCTTCATAAACACTCTTATGAAAGGCCCTTATTGTAGTTTTACTCCGTTTGGATTTTCCATTTGGATCGCAGCGACAGAAAACGAAACGCCCACTTCTTTTCAATTTCCTTACCTTTTTTAAGCCCCTTCATCATCCAAATACTGTCTTGCTGCTTAAGTGTTGCTCTTAAACTTCGTAACATACCTGGTGTGAGCTTCTAAGTTCGTTATTTTGTGCTTTTCTGTCATGGCCATCGATCGAACACATACAATTATGTTTTCGCGCGCGAGCGTTATTAACAATTATTGGCAAAAACACAAACGGTATCGATGTTGTAGAAGTCTTTATGGTGGTCCCATATAGAAAGCGGGGCGTTATCGGCACATGTTTTGGGGGTGCCAACTCATAACATAATGCATCTATTTTGTCTGTCTTCTATGTTGGACCCTCGTTTGTACTCGCCGAGGAAAGATAGGCGGTACAATCTAACTTTTCCTCGTTTTGCCCGCCTTTCATCGCAAAAAAAGATATATGCCAAAGACAAAAACTATAACAAATTTGGTATCTTTCGAAAGGCACGAGAAAACGCTATCTAGCCACATATTCATTCTTCCTCCCATTTGTTCCATTAAATGTGTGGTCGAGTATAAAGACGTTGATGTTAGAGCTCAAATTTTTCATCTGTTTTTAGCTTCAACATTCTAAAACAAACTGAATTTCCATATTTTCACATTTATTTTAGTAATGTCTGATACTTTGGACTATTTTGAGTTAAATTATGTAAAAAAAACGTTAAGGTCATATCCTAGCCTGATGTCTGCATCTTAAACAACTGTGCATGGCACGGTACGGCACTGTTATCGAGTAACGTTTACACGCGTTTGTGGCTATGTGGTATAGAATGGTTTGAAAAAAAAAAGCAATTCCGTAATCATTGCCATGCAGAAATCAAATGGATAACTTGTTTACAACGTTCCGTGCAATCGAGAAAAGGAGGCATCAGAGGCACAAAAGGAGAGCGTTTATATTTTCTCGTAACATACACAATATTATGGCAATCAATCAATGGTCGTCCAATACACCTCAAATGGCCTCAGTACTCAGTTGATTTTTTTTTTTACAGCTTTCCAGTTGCACTT
The DNA here is from genome assembly GCA_949361645.1 of Spongilla lacustris. NCBI lineage: Eukaryota > Metazoa > Porifera > Demospongiae > Spongillida > Spongillidae > Spongilla > Spongilla lacustris. The sequence continues at coordinate 9,867,976 of OX442416.1, read as the reverse complement.
GTATCGATTCCTCTCCCCCAGCCATTTGTTTCGTCCAATCCGCCATTTTAATACTATGGAAACCAGTTCTACGCATGCTCAATTACTATCATATCCCGATCTACCACAAACGAGCCGTGCCGTGCCGGGTAGCCCGGTTATTGCAACCAGCAACCGTGCTGGCTCGGCACGGTACGGCACGGTTTTGACAGGGTTTACACGTCAAATTTTAACCGAACCGTACCGTGCCAAGCTGTACCGTATCGTGCTGGCACGGAAAAATTGTGCCGTGTGAACGGGGTATCAGAGGATCCTACTCTAAATAGTGCGCATTCTTGGAGCCTAATTATATACATAGCACCAAACAGCACTGACTTAATTATGGATGAACCAGTGGCGTAGGAACGGGTCAAAAAAGTGCAAATGGGAATTGACCGATTTAACGCAATTTGCGTCCAGCTGTGTGTCGAGTCAACAGTGGGTAGTAGCATAGATAATAGAGTAGGGGATTGGCAACTCTATTTATTTATTAACACCCAGTATCACGGGCCATCCGAGTAAAACCACAGATACCATGTAAGTGCTGGTAGGCCCCAGCAACTGAAGTATATGAAAGCTGAAAGGACTACAATTGTTCTGCACAAGTTAGTAGACAGGGACAGGCTGAATTCAAACAACACATGCATTTAGGGAGTTGAACTTGAAGTGATATATTCTATTTTGTCTTCTTACACAGTAACATTCCTGTATTGCATGCTCAATCCAGGCTCTTTCCATTGTCTTGCATGACTGGATCTGCTGCACTGATACAAGGGACCCTATCTGCCTCTGTCACTGCCTCCTTTAATTATCTGCCCCATCTCCCCTCGCTGCCTCCATCACTGTCCCCTCTGCTGCCGATGCATGTAAATGATCCTGTCGACCAGTTCAGTCTCTTCAGTTACTAACAGGCAGTGAGAGAGGAAGATACCAAAGGGATGTGACTGAGGCAGGCATATACATGTAGGGGCAGTGAATGAGGCTGTGATCCAGTCAGATGTGCACTGAATCGCCTTTGTTTCTTTCATTGCACGTCAAAGTTTTAATTATCTTCCGCGCATTCACGTATCTGCAGAAATTAATAACTCAGCCTAGAAGCACGAGTTGAAGGAAAAAACCATTGAGCGACACATTTCAGCTTTAGTAATACTCATAAAAAATAAAAGTAAAGCCTACGGTACGAGTACAACGACGAAACTCCCCCATAAAAGCATGGTATCGAAATTCATGATACTACCCCTTGCTCGCTAGTTAAGTTGAAACCCAAATAATCGGCGCGTAGCACCCGTCACAACGTAAAACTAGTTTTAACGATGAGAACTTGGCCAAAGAATCGTCGACTACCCAGCTGTAACCCCACAAAGAAAATTCATGCGAAGTTTTAGATTAAATCCACGGAGAAAAAAAAAAAGGCTATTCATTTGTCAAATATACACTGAATAACTACTGTTCATCGGAGAATCAATTGATAGCTCCAAGTCCACCATCATTTTAGCAATTACCTTCGCAAAGCATCATAAATCTTTCTGTGATCGACTCCAAGAAATCCACACCGTTTGAGGTGTGAATACCACTACCTCGGATGGTCCGCGCGTTCTGACTTCTGAATGGATCACGTGATTGTTGCCAATCCCCTACTCTATTATTAACTCTATTATCTATGGTAGTAGTACGATCCGCTAAGCATAATTTCCACATTTGTAATCCGAAGTAACTCTACTTAAGTCTTTGACGCAAAAACAATCGTTTGTACGGATTACATATATAATAATAATAATTATTATTATTATTATTATTATTATACGCTCGTTACGGCTCGTAATAATATACACATTTATTTTAAATTGTAATAAGTTTTACTGCTGCTGGAATTTCCAATCATTCTCATTATGCAACCCCTTTCCCCCCCCCCCCCCCCCCCCCCCCCCCCCCCCCTTTCCCGTAGTCGAGTGCCCAGACCCAATGCATCGCAGCTGCGGATGAATTACATTACCGCTAGGAGACTACAATTGAACACTAAAATTTAGAGACCCACATGATAATTTCACTTGTTGTTTCACGTGATGAAAGAGTATCCGTATGATTCTCCATAAAACGGTCCGTTTACACTGCAAGAATAACAAACACTGCTAAATAGTACCTCTAATGGCAGGTCTTGTAAAGGCTAAGACGTACGATTGGAAGGACACTAACATCTCGTTGATCGGGTCCAAATCCGATCATCAAGTATACGCTCGTCTGTATAATGGTTTTGTCAACCTGAAACTGCCGTTCCTGTTGCTCACTCACAGGTTAAAAAAACTTCAGCAGAGACCGAGCCGGCTTGGAAAGGTGCGGGAAGTCATGTTGGGTTACAGATTTGGAGGATAGTTAACTTCAAGGTAAGGCCGCTCATGCAATAAGCGTGCATAGTCCGTATGTTTTACACCTGTACATGTCAGGTAACCCACTGGCCCAAAGAGGACTATGGGAAGTTTTTCAACGGGGACTCGTACATCATTCTTAACACGTACAAGAAGCCTGAATCGGATGTGAGTCATGAGCGGTAGTTGGCGGTGCATGGGCCAAGATTAATATTAGCGGTAGTGGGCAGCGGGCTAAGCCGGAGGAGGCATTTACAAAAGGCGACCTATTAATAGCGACCATGTACCATGAGGGCGCGGAGATAATGCATTTATACTAAATGTACCTTGTCTGCATAGTCACTGCAATATGTATTTCTAAGGTACTGTTTTAATCATGGGAGAAGTGTCTGTATGTGTAACCTATAATTGTTTACGAAATCCACACCACTGAATAATTTTATTCTTTGCACCCTCATCTTCTTGTCAGTATGTGCTGACTTAGATATTGTTGGCATCAAATTGAAGGCCATCAAGTCCACTATTAGTTTTGATACCTATATTTGGTGCTGGTTAAAAGGGGTAATATTTAAAAAGCACATTTTGGTGTCTTGTAGCTTGAAACAAAAATTAGTTACTTCAAGGGCCTATCATGCAAATCGTTGTCTGATCTGTGTTGATAACCCTGTGAACCATGCAAGAGAGAGCACAATATTTTTTTTCATTTTAAATTTGTTTACATATGTTTCAAGAGTTATGTAACTGTTTTACCACAGTCTGCCCCTTGTGGTTTGATCAACAGCAGATGGTATCCTTATTTGGGCATGTGGACTAGTTTTACTTTCTAGAGTGTTGTAAACTTGTTATGTCTAGGGATTACATGCATAGTGAGCATTGTTGTGAACAATTTGAGAAACATGACACTGCATATAGCATATACTTTTAACTTCAGTTGCCTCGAAAAAACATATATCAGAACATTCGGATTTGCCTGTCCAAAGTGGAGACTTGTTCGTGAACTGTCTATATTAGGCAGTTCACACACAACAAGTCCCCAGTTTGTACAGGCCAATCTAGATATTCTGATATATGTTTTTTTCCAGGCAACTGAAGTTAAAATTATATGGGTGTCGGTTTTTCTCAAACGGGTGACAACAATGCTTGCCATACATGTGGTGTCAGAGGTGCGTTTCCTAAACCATTAAGGTTATTAACAGAAATGGTGCAAGCCACTTACATATCAAGACCAACGTATGTGAGTAGTAGGAGCTTGGGATATGTGAGTCATCATAATAGATTGATTGAAGGGAAAAAAGGGTTGTAGTTGACATTTTGCAACACCCCTATCCATCAGGTTTGCAGTTCAATGTGGTGAATGCTGGTGTAAATTGGGTTAGCCCCTAGATGGAGCAACAACTTTGGGTACTAAAACAACACCTTTGGAATGACCTACAGTACATGTACATGTACATGTAGCTGGGTTGTTCTAAGCCAACTGTGTTTAATTACAAAGGCTATGAACACTAACAGTGACATGTAGCTTACATGTAGCTACCTAGGAATAACCTAGGAATAACCAACCCTACAAGCCACCACTACATGTACTGGTATACCTGCTGTATCCCCCTAAAATATTGAGCAGGAGAAGGAGGAAGAGGAATGAATGTTTTTTTTTTCATAATGAGTGTTGTTGATATAGCCCTTTCTGTTATGAGAGTAAACTGCACCACTATGCACATGTAGTAACATACCATTTTCAAAGATGTTATGAAGTCACACATTTAGTGTGCTGGGCAGTACGTTTCAGGATACAAATGTGTACTTAAATGTACAACTACTTAAATATATATACATGTAAAACAGATATGTTTTGGGGAAACAAAACTTTACAGTGCGATCGTTTGAGGACGTATTGTTCTATTATTTTGGATGATGGATCTTTTGGGATGTACACGTACACATGTACACACATGTATTGTACCTATATGTACATGGCATTACGGGTATTACTTTCTTTGGCATCCCCCTGCCCCTCCCTCCCCTCCTCCCTCACCATGCCCCTCCATCCCCCTGCCCCATTCCTCCCCCTTTCTCATACAGGTGTACCTCCCCCTGCCACTCACCCCTTCCATGTACATGTATCATTGAAATTACTGCACTATGTCTGGTTATAAATTAGCAGGATTTTCTAAGTTACATGTATCTTATGAGACATTTTCTAATCAGAGCTGAATAGCCCATCTTAATGTTATTTTCAGACATGCCAGTATTGCTAACATGACAATACTGATGCATGTATGATGTACATGTATAATTGTCCCCATCATGACGGTGTTGGATATTGAATATGCATGGCCCTTCCATCCTCCCACGAAGGCATTCTTTCTTGAATGAGATCTGTGAAGCTGTAGCTGTAGTGAGGTGATAAATGTACCTACTTGTATTTGTATTAGAGGTGGAAAAAAGCATCTCACGCAACTACATGTAAACACATGCATGGATACAATAAAGGTCCATGGCTAGCAATTCATTATATTCACTGGCTGCTTCCTTACACCTAATAGATGAATATCATCACCCCCTCCTCCAAATGTCTAACTATGCTCTTTGTCCTGAAACATTCTCTGCAGTGCATTATGCATACCTGGGTATTCCCAAGAATACTCTTGTCGTACGTGTTGATACATGTACATGTACATGTATGTACGTGTAGGACTACATGTAGTTTGCAATAACCTATCTGCTTACATGAGATTGCATTCAAAACTCTGCATCTCTGTCACTTTATTTGCATGTGTGGATATAAACATGTAGGTAACAGTGGGGTGTGTCTAGCTTCCAACCACTCCTTAGCTGCACCTGTACATATGCAAGTCACCAGGCCATAATGGATATGCTTATGGATGACTACAGCAATCTCCCTCCCATTTTAGCAGTGAAATGTTCCTTCTTTTTGTGTGCAAACTGGGCAAAATACTTATGTAGCAATTTGAAAGATCAGAATTAGAGTATGACAATAACTGGTATGACAATAATGCCATTAAGGGATTAATGCATGTAAAATTGTGTGTCCAAAATGTATTTGAACATAGTCGGTATAGTTTCAGAACTGCCAGTATTGCTAACATGACAATAATGATGTTCATATGCATGCAGATGTAGATGTACACATGTATGAACGTCACCATGACAGTGTTGGATATTTAATATGCATGGCCTGTGCATTGAAAAATCCCCATCTCCTTCCCTCCTCCCATGAAGGTTGAATGAGAAGAGTGAATCTGTAGCTGTAGTGAGGTGATATCTAGTTGTATTTGTTTTGGAGGTAGAAAAAAACATCTAACTCACAGAAATGTAGCTAAACACACACTTGGAAATGGTTGATGGATAGAAACAAAGGTCCATGGAGTTGTGGATTGGATTGTGGTCATGCTTGCTTACTTGGGTATTCATAAGCATCATCAGGGCCAAGGGCTACTCTTGTCATGCTACTGTACAAGCGTCCATTGCTGATACATGTATGTAGGACTATTTTGCAATAACCTATCTACTTTTAGTGCACACAGTCACACCCTTAATGACATTGCATCTCTGTCACTGTATGCATGTAGATAACAGTGGGGTGTGTCTAGCTTCCAACCACTTCCTAAGCTGCACCTGTACATATGCAAGCCACCAGGCCATGATGGATATGCTTATAGGGATGACTACAGCAATCTCCCTCCCATTTTAGCAGTGAGGTGTTCAATCTTTAAGCATGCCTATGGGGCAAAATTAAGTAATAATTAGACAGACCAGAATTTGAGGAACTGTTATGACCATAATAGATCCATGCATGTGAAATTGTGCATCCGAAATGTATTTGAACAGAGTGAGTATAGTTGTAGTTATTTAAATGATGAATAATGTCCATGAGCACCTTTAAAATGATGTGTGTACGAAGTTCATACAAAAGACATAGTCATGCATGTTAATTTTCAGTTTTAACACATCCTTGGTCAAATACATGTATCGTAAAATGGATGTTTGTCTAGAACATTTGGTTTATTTTATTGTACATGTACAGTGGAGATCATGGTAGTGGGACAAAATAAGAATAAAAACAATAACCACGTAAAAAACCACATACCTTAAAAGTCAGTAGTGGAAGGAGAAAAAAGTGTTCCTATTATGGAGGCAGCATTCCCCTTTTGTACAGCCACTGAAAGACGTTGAAGCAGGTAGCTGTAATTTTTTTGTGTCACCAGTTGTGGCTGAGAGCCTGTGACCTAGTTCCTTCAGGAAGATCAACTGCCAACTACTCCTGATGTTTCGTGGTGAAACATCCAGTAGCGGTCATAAAAAGTTAACATATTTGATTACACCTTAGCTTACACACCAACCTTTAAATGATTTGTCCGTGCTACATGTAGATTCTGAACATAGGAAACCATTCGAGCATTGTTGATTGATACATAGCTTTTAAAAGGACTGAAAGTGTTAGGCTTTGTTTTTAAGGGTTCATTTACATGTACATGTATTTGTTCCGAGCAGTATGATTAGTGTATCGTTTGGGCCTTGTTTTACTATGTACTAGCGTTTTTTCCAACTTATGTGCTTTAAAAAAATATCCACCATATTCTGACGAATTTTGTTGAAACAATGACCTTATGAACAGGTATTCTTAGTTATGGCTTACGTTGGTATGACTCAAACAGAAAAAAAAATTCTTGTCACCAAGCATCATCCATCTGTGAACGACGGTGGAGAGCAAGTAAAGGGTAATCCCAGTGATGCCCAGCTGCAGCCCAGGTATGCTCTACCCCTATGCGTGCTCTCCGTCGTTGTTGGCAAAAAGAACAGTTTTCAGTTTGAGTTGTACTGCCTGACCACCCACTTTGTCAGTAATAACTCATTATAACGGTACTATTTTAATGTAATTCATCTGTAAATGGTGCATTTTTAAAGCCAGACAACATTTGGCAACTTGAATTCTGATATAAAAATAAGCCGGTACAGTGTCAAATGGGCCCAAACGATGCACTAATCATTGCTCGGAACAAATAAATGCTTCATTTAGCATGAATCAAACGCTTCGAAATAAGAACTTCACACTTTCAGTCTTTAAACAGCTACATATCACTCGAAAATCCCCAAATCGTTTACAGGGTTCAGAATCTAGCTCGGCCAAATCATTTAAAGGTACATGTACATGTAGATGCATAAGCCACACGTACATGTACATCCCAATAATAAACCTGATCCGTTAACACCGAGTGAAGATATATAGCAAAACTTATTTGACGAGAATGGGATAACTGAAATGAAACATGTACATGTAGAATATGACAGTCACGTGGTACACAAGTATTTCTGACTGCTTGATGACAATTGTACATATGTACCCATCCATCTGTGCAGTTAGATATCACTGATGTCAGTGGTGGATCTATGAATTTGTGAACGGGGGGGGGGGGGGGGGGGCTTGATTATAGGGGGTCTGGGGGAGCGCAGTAAGGTCCCCCAGCAGGGTCTGGGGCGGAACCCCAGCCGCCAACCAATTTACTGCAGTTTAGAACCTTTTTGTGGCTTCTCCTGTATACCTTGCATGGAGACACTTTCTATTCACATTATAAAATTTTCGATAGTACAATTAATAGGCCGAACGGGGGAGGGTGCGCCGAGTACGTCCCTATGTAAAAAGGAAGCCATATATTTGTCGGACGGTCGTAGCACTAAGACGATGTGTGATGTTTTTTTTTTTTAACAGCTACTGTACATGCATGTTTACAGGCTAGTACTTGAATATACAGTAGCGGTCATAAAAAAGTTTGATTACGCCGTGGCCGTAGTACGGTCTACCGTACGTACGGTACGCTATTACAGATGTACAGTACGATTACATCCGTACATGAGTATCTGTGGCTTGGTACCGCTTAAAGAATTTGTGGATTCCGCCTCGTTTGGCGCCATCAGTCCTTAGCAAAGAATCCGCAGCTTTTTGTAACGCTAGAGACGCACCCAGGTTTATAGGTAGAGCGGTACATGTACTTACACGGCATTAGGCGTATATTTAAAAACACGGTAGGTGTACGGCACGCCTATTGCCATGTACGTTACGTTTACGGTTATACCGTACTATGGCCACGGCATAAATAATTACGTAAACTTTTTTATGATCGCTACTGTACTATACATGTATGTACATGTACAGCAACCTTTGGTTCTCTCTGTACGTATGTACATGCACATGTACATTGTAAACAAATTTTCTCTTCACAGGGACTTTTGTACGATGTTCACTTCTGGATTGGCCAGTACTCAAGTCAAGATGAGTATGGCACTGCAGCATACAAGACTGTGGAGCTAGATTCATTGGTATGGTGTGAATTGTTTGGATATGAAGACACGTGTGTATGTGCATGTATATGTGAAATTTTACCACAAAGCAGTAGGATTTGAGTATTCATGTCGATTTGCATGTCTTATTTTACGATTTGAATACACATATACAGTTGGATGACAAGCCTATCGAACACCGAGAGGTAAAGGACTATGAATCTGATCTTTTCCAAAGCTACTTCAAAACCATCACCTTGTTAGAAGGAGGGTAAGCAGAGCACTTGTACATGAAAGTACTGCATGTGCAAGCTATTGATACCACAGGGCTGACACTGGGTTCAAGCATGTGAAGCCCCATGAATACAAACCACGTCTCCTACATTTCCACGGTGACAAGGTACATTTTCATGTACATGTACATGTACATGTAACTTTTTCTTATCTTTTCATCCCGAAAGGAGTGAAAGTGTCTGAGCGACCACTGAATAAGCACTGCCTGGACTCCAGTGATTTGTTCATTCTTGATCTGGGTCTTCAGATTTACCAGTGGAATGGATCTTCTGGTAATAAAGATGAGAGGTTTAGGGCAGCTGAGTACTTGCAAGGGATAAAGGTAAGTAGGCTTGTCTTATCACCACCTGTATCAGTTGGCTATATATATATAATTATATATATATATATATATATATATATATATATATATATATATATTCTGTTTTCAGCATGAAAGGGAAGGGAAAGCAACAATTGAAGTTCTTGGTAAGAGCTACATACATGTACATGTGCGTATGTTATTTTTAAATACATATAGTGGCAGTGTACATGTATTTACATGCACTTGTGTACATGTATGTATGTGCAGTGACACTTGTGTACACGTATGTATGTACACTTGGATGTGGGCTTATAGAATAATACATGTACATGTACTTGTAC